>BMAC01000129.1:433282-449153 GCA_014905375.1 Phtheirospermum japonicum
CCCACCCCCTTAATAGTCGTTAGCAATGGTTGCTGTAGGCTCTCCAACCTTTGCTAACTTAGGTGATTTACAAGAGTCTACCCAGTTCGAGAAAGACTTGGGAGAGACGTCTCAGGCTCCAATGCAGTCATGAGGAATTTGGAGTTTAGCTGGCCTTAATGTAGAGCTCATGCCTCGAATGAAATTTTTCTGCCTTGTTTTATCTGTCTAGTTTTTTAACAGACCTGTTTGCTGTAGCCTGCGTGGCTGGTCTGTCACTTTTTTGATGCGTACTTTGTATTCGAACTTTTTTATTCAATGCCCATTAATTTTTTTTTGTCTTGTTGCCACTTTTGATTTTCTAGGGTTTCCTAATTTTCCAGAAACCTTGGTACTTTTGATTCCTTTTACACGCGCTTTCACTTCTTTAAATACGTGCATATCTTCATTATTCTCTTTGTAATTTTCTCTGTAATTTTCTGTCATGGCATCTTCTCCCCTTATTAACGAACTCGATACAGTGAGGCGCAAGAACATCTCCCTTGTCGTTGAAAAGTTCAAGCTCTCCGACCAGATCATTTCCCTCAAGGAGAAGATCGGCTACCTCTACCGGCTTTTGGAGAGGATACGTCAGAAAAAATGTTTTTACAAAAGAGAGTGGGCTGAGCTTCGGCAAGTTAACCGCCAACTCCAAGAGGAGAAGGCGGATCTGGACGAATCGGTAAGTCTCCTGACCGCCGCTGCTGGCGAAGCTCAAGTGCTTGCCGATCGTTCCAACAAATATCGCCGCCGCCTGCATGAAACGGAGCGTGAGCTCTGGCGAGTTCGTCGGGCTCTGGCTTCAGATCGGAGGTCTTCTCACAACTAGATACCTTAGCTTTATTTTTCACTGTTTCCTGCAATTTTATGTAATCAAAGTTGCCAACCTTTTCTGAAAGGTGTGGGCAACCAGCGTTTTTGTATTATGCAGTAACATATGAATTTCATGAGTTCTTTTTCAATATCGCTCAAGTATTATGTCAATCAGTTTTCGATCATTCAATTCATGCATACATTAGTTATAACCGTTAAACATTTACCTCTGGAGGTTCTATACCTTAGTCAAGTCCAGCACATTCATACGTTCTAGCTGACAGACAGGTCAGGCGTGTACGCATAGCAGGAACCTTCATAGGTCATTTTGCTGCTTTTGACATCCAGACCAGGAGGTCAATGCGTGTGTCTTCTAGCTAGCCTGAGCTAATGCCAACTATCTGGTCAGGCAAATCGAGGCGTCCACTGTTAACATGTGTTGACCTGGACTTACAATTAGATAAAATCGAGGACATCCGTCCTTAGCCCATCCTGGCTTATACTGACAATCAGGTAGGGCAACAATCGAGGACATCCGTCTTTAGCCAATCCTGGCTTATACTGATAATCAGGTCAGGCAAAAATCGAGGACATCTATCCTTAGCCAATCCTGGCTTATACTGACAATAATGTCAGATAAAAATCGAGGACATCCGTTGTTAGCCAATCCTGGCTTATACTGACAATCAGGTCAGGCAAAATTGAGGATATCCGTCCTTATCCAATCCTGGATTATAACACGTACTTCAAGTTTTAGATGTGTGAGGAGAAACCTGCTATTTTATTCAATCAAATAAATAAATAGGAATCACAAAATTACAATTATGTATAAAATTTTCGTAAGTTAGCTATATTCCAAGCGCGGGGGATCTCTGTCCCGTCAAGCTCTTCCAACATGTAAGCTCCTCCAGCCAGAACTTGGGTGACCCTGAGGGGTCCTTGCCACGTGGCGTCTAGCTTTCCTTTGGTCTGTCCCAAATCAGCCTTCTTAAGAACCAGGTCTCCCACTTGGAAACGCCTCTCTCGCACTGTTTTATTATAGGCAGATCTAATTCGCCCACGCACGTGTTCCATTCGCACCGCCGCTTGGTCTCTCCTCTCCTCAACTAAATCCAGAGCATCTTGGATCAATGCCTCGTTCTGAGCTTGATTATAACTCTGTACCCGATGAGTTTCTAAACTGATCTCCGCAGGTACCACAACATCCATGCCATATACAAGACTGAAGGGGGTCTCGCCCGTGCTTTCCTTGGGATTTGTGTGATACGCCCAAAGTACCGCACTCAGCTCTTCCACCCATTTCCCTCCAGACATTTCCAATCGCGACTTAAGTCCTTGGACAAGAATGCGGTTAGTCACCTCGACCAGACCATTCGCTTGCGGGTGGTACACGAACGTAACATGATGTTGTATTTTCATCTTGACATACCAGGCCTTAACTCTGGACCCCGTAAATCGGGTGCCGTTATCCGATATTATCACCCTTGGTATGCAAAAATGACAAACAATATTTTTCCATATGAATCCCATTACTGCCTTTTCCGTTATTTTTGCCAGGGCTTCCGCCACGACCCTTTTACTGAAATAGTTTATAGCTACGATTAAGAATCTTTTCTGAGTTGGAGCAATTGGGAATGGGCCGACCAGGTCGATTCCCCATTTCGCAAAAGGGCAAGGGGAGCTCATCGTTAACAGCTCTTCCGCAGGCTGATGGATCAAAGGAGCCATTTTCTGACACTTTTCACATTTTCTCACGAAGACCTCAGCCTCCTTCCTCAACAAAGGCCAAAAATAACCCGCCCTCAATACCTTTCTAGCTAGGGCTCTGGCCCCCATGTGATTGCCGCAACACCCTTCATGAGTCTCACGCAGTACCAGAGCTCCTTCTTCTTGACTCAGGAATCTCAATAAGGGCTGGCCAAATCCTCGTTTAAACAGCTCTCCCTTAATTAGGCAAAACCTGGCAGCCCTGGTTCGTATTCTCGCCGCCTCCTTCCCGTCCTCCGGCAAGACCTCCTGTTCCAGGTATGCCTTTATAGGAGAGCGCCAGTCCTCCCCTTCAATGATTGAGCATACCTGCTCTGCTCCAAATTCTCCATCCGCCTGTAGTAGAGTAATCACCCTTTCTTGGCAATCTGCAGCTGAGCTGGCCACCTTTGCCAAGAAATCAGCTCTTCCGTTTTCTTCTCTAGGGATTTGAAGGACCGTTAGGCCTTTCATACATCTAGCAAGCTCTCTATACTTAGCCAGATATCTCTGCATATTTTCTTCTCTCGTTTCAAACTCCCCACTGATCTGCTTGCAAACGAGCTGAGAATCTACCCTGGCACACACTTGCTCTGCACCCAGGACTTTCGCCATCTGAATTCCTCTTAGAAGGGCCTCATACTCAGCAGCGTTATTAGAAAATGTTGTGCTCAGCCGAATGGCGAACTCAGTGGAAGTGCCTGCTGGATCCGTTAAAACAATTCCAGCTCCACAGCCCTGGTTACAGACAGAGCCATCCGTGAAAATCGTCCATTTCTTCAACTCTCCCTAGGACCAGTCATTTCTTGCATGAAATCAGCTAAGGCCTAGGCTTTAATTTCCGTTCTGGTCTCAAAGCTAATATCAAATTCGCTTAGCTCAATTATCCACTTGACCAGTCTCCCCGACGCCTCTAGCTTATCCATGACAGCTTTCAACGGCAGGTTCGTCCGCACGACTATACTATGTGAGAGGAAATATGGGCGCAATTTCCGGGCTGTACCTACTAGATCTAGTACTGCCTGCTCTACCTCTACATACCTCACTTCGGCATCGTGTAAGACCTTACTCCAGTAGTAGACTTGTTTTTGTACCTTTCCTTCTTCTCGAATCAAGACAGAGCTAACTGCCTGTTGCCCAACCTACAGGTACAAGATAAGGGGTTCTCCAAGAACAGGCTTTGTTAGCAAGGTCATGCCAGCCAAGTTTTCTTTCAACATTTTAAATGCATCTGCACATTCTCTAGTCCAATCGAAATGGGCTTTTTAACACAAAGCTTGGAAGAAAGGAAGGCTCTTCTCTGCTGAACGCGAAACAAATCGGCTCAGGGCATTGATACGTCTCGCTAAACACTGCATCTCTTTAACATTCCTGGGTGCCTGCATCTCCATAATGGCCCGTACTTTTTCCGGGTTGGCCTCAATCCCCCTTTCGCTAACCATGTACCCTAAGAACTTGCCAGCTCTTACCCCAAATGCGCACTTTTTAGGGTTAAGCTTCATTCGGTATTTTCTCAGTGTAGTAAAGGTCTCTTTCAGATCATTCACATGGGAGGTTGCCTTGATGCTCTTGACTAGAATATCGTCCACATATACCTCCATGTTTCTCCCAAGCTGATTTTTAAACATTTTATCTGCTAACCTCTGGTATGTGGCGCAGGCATTCTTTAACCCAAAAGGCATGACCACATAACAGTAGGTACCTTTCGGGGTGATAAAGCTGACTCTCTTCCAATCCTCTTTCGCCAGCCTGACCTGATGGTAACCCTGTGAGGCGTCCATCATACTCAGGAGCTCACATCCAGCAGTAGAATCAACTAATTGATCAATCCTCGGAAGTGGGTAGTGATCCTTCGGACAAGCTCGGTTAAGGTCACGGAAATCAATGCACATTCTCCAATATTATTGGGTTTGGGAACTAATACAGCATTGGAGAGCCATTCTGGGAATTGGATTTCCTGGATATGCTTGGCATTAAGTAATTTTTCCACCTCTGCTTCAATTATGGCCTCTTTCTCAGGTCCGAAATTTCGCTTCTTCTGCTTTACCGGCTTCACATCTGGGCTGATGTTTAGGCGATACTCCATCACTTCCGGATCAATCCCTACTAAATCCTGAGGAGACCATGCGAACACATCCGCATTCTCTCTTAATAAAGCCACCAGGGCTGTCAAGACCTCTGGGCTAAGAGTAGTCCCCACGCGGAGAACTCTACTCTCATCACCCGGAACGACCTCCACCAGCATCAATCCCTCCTCGCCTCGAGCCTGAGATGCCCGTGGCTGCTCTATCCGAGCCTTCTTGCTCTGCCTCTCATGCTCGGTATTCCTCTTGATGCACTCAACATAGGTCTGTCTTGAGGCATATTGGTCACCTCTGACCTCTCCCGTTCCGTCCTCCGCCGGGAACTTCATCTTCATATGAAAGACTGATATGACGGCCTGGAATTGGCTCAAATATGGCCTCCCCAAAATGACATTATAGGAGGAGGGCGTGTCCACCACCAAGAAACGCACCGTCCTAGTCACCCTATACGGCTCCTCTCCCAACGTCACGAGGAGCCTCACTGCTCCCAAGGGCTTCAGGGCTCCTCCTGCAAATCCGACTAGGGAGGTGGTGACCTCTTCCAGCTCAACGTCCAATTTTAATTGTCGAAAGCAATCATAAAACAAAACGTCGGCAGAACTTCCGGTATCCACGAAAATTCTCCGCATATTGTAATTAGCGATGGTTGCAGTTTTAACCAGAGCATCCATGTGTGGGGCTAAAATGCCATCACCATCTTTTGACCCGAAACAGATGTTAGGAGTAGAGATCATCTGTCCTACATCACGCGTTTTGCGAACTAAGTCTTTTGCAGCTCTGACGTAACTGTGCTGCGTTCGCTTAGAATGCTCCTCCAGTTCCCCTCCAGTAATCATCTGGATTTCTCCGTGGATAACCTGGGCTTGATCAGGTCGTATTATCCCAGTAAGTGCCCTATCCTGGCCTCCCTTACCTGGCAGGGATCGATCATAATTCTTATTGCCAGATCTAGCTTCCTCTCTCCTCATCCGGACGTACTCCTTCAAATGTTCGGCCTGAACCATCCTCTCCAACTCGTCTTTTAAATGCATGCACTGGTCAGTGTCGTGCCCATACTCATTGTGGAAGCGACAGAAATGATCAGATCTTTCCTTCCTGAGCCTCTGTGAGTAGGTCTTCGGCCACTTCAGGTCTGGATGCTTCTCAATTGCCTGCAGGATTTCACCCAGTGGGGTTGCCAAAGGAGTGTATCTATCAAAGCGAGGTCTCCCTCCAGGCAGGTCTGGCCTAGGCTTTTTCACAACTCCTCTTTCTTCACGATAAGACCTCTCCCTCTTCCTCTCTCCCTTGTCCTTGATCTTCAAGGCCTCCTACAAGTGGATATACTTCTCAGCTCGCTCCAAAAGCTCTCCAAACTTCACCGCTGGTTTAACAACCAGTGACTGAAAGAATTCTCCTCTTCTCAAACCTTGCGCCAGAGCATTCACCAACAGCTCTTCAGATGAAGAAGGCACCTCTAACTTAGCAGTTGTAAACCTGCTAATGTAAGCGCGGAGAATCTCATTTTCTTTCTGCTTCAAACTAAAAAGCTCGAGCGGCATTTTCTGATACTTTCTACAGCTCGTGAACTGGTGCAGAAAGGCCGAGCTGAACTCATCAAAATTACTGATACACCTCGGCGGCAGCTGACTAAACCAAAGCTGGGCTGATTTAGTAAAAGTCATCGGGAAGACCCGACACATGACCGCATCTGAAAATTTGTGTACGGCTGCCGCAATTTCAAATCTACTCAAATGGTCCCACGGATCTGTGGTCCCATTATATTCAAAACCCAAAGACTGGTACAAAGCCGGCACTTCGTCGCGCATCACCTCTTCCATGATCGGGGTGCCTCGCCGTATCGGGACTGTGCCAGTTCTTGTCATCTTTTTCTTAAACTCCCGCACCTCTTTTTGCAGGCTCTGCATCTGCTCAGCTAGGCCTGGAATAGCCTGGCTCGAGGTTTCACTATCGAAGGTGGAGAAGTGCTCTTCCCCGTCCTGCAGAGGAGTCTGATCCGTGCGCTGACCTCATAATGGCTCAGCTCCCACCACCGGGACGGTTCGTGTCAGTGGTGTGTTGGATGGCGGCGCCGACATCTCCGCAAACTTCTTTTCCATCACTATCTCCACGGATTTGTCGATAAGCTCCGAAAGCTGCAAGAGGAAAGACTCGTTAAATGAACCACCAGTAAGTGGCACAGATCCACCGAGCGGGGACGTAGTGCCCGGTGCGGAAACTGCCGGCGGGGCAGTCTCTCTTGACCCCATCATTGACGTACCTGTCGACCTGGGCATTCCCCACGGTGCAGCGGAACTAGGGGTTTCGCCGAGCTCTCCCACCAAGTTCCGCCGTAGACCGCCTAAAGCAATACAATAAAAAGAAAACCTCACGCCTTAGCTTGATCGCCTTCCCACAGACGGAGCCAATTGTTTCAACCCAAAAAATGACCAACGTTGAGAATGCCTGAAACCTTGAACACCTTCCTGATCTGCACCACAAACAAAAGTTAGAAAGGACCACCGGTGATTTTCCGGTGGAAACCTCTCCGATGCTTAAGTCAGTAAGCGTTTGAGGTGTTTTTCCAGAAAGAAAGCAAGAATACTCAAGAAAATGACATACCTCTCTCAGCCTTGGAGCTGAGATATTTATAGCTTTCCCTAATGGGGACCCCAGCGGGGATCCCGGGAGCACATGCCGCGAATCTCGGGCCGTTGTGCAACAAATCCTGACAGGTGGTCCCACTTGTCTCTCCATTGAGGAGTCTGGGAATCAGATCTGTCTTATGCCAGGTCTTCCTCCATTTAACATTATCTCGGTTTTCTGGTTATCGTCGCGGATTTCAAGGAACTAGACCTGTCACGAGCCAGTTCCTCTTTCCTCCCATGTTTCTGCCGCGAATGGATTAGATCTTGCGGTAACAAGGACAAGCTCTGTTCCTAAGGGAACTAAGACGGGTCTTCCCTTAATATCAAGCTTGAGTTTAACCCCCGGAACTTCAGCTCGGCATCATCACCAGGCTTTCAATGACTTCTCCAAAATAGCTAAGCTGAGAGAAATCTCTATGCAGTAGACAGCTCTTCCCCGCAGAGCCGTTGTAGTCCTTTTATCTAGACTCCTTGAGGTCAGAGCTACCCCAAACCAGGTCTAACACGAAGATAGCCCTATCAGTAGCGATGCTCGATCCTTGTCAAGCGTTCGTCAATAGAAACGAGGTATCCGTGGTTGGCTTCGACGTTGTCATTCAACCTAGCGAGATATTATTTTGTTGTGTCCATGTCTCCAATGCTCCAACCAATTTCTTATTTGTACTTTTTAAGTACCTCGATCAATTCCTTTTCTTCATGCTTGGCTTGTTTTGCGAAAATTATCACGAGTTTTCTCTCTTTGGATTCGAGAAAGACATACTTGAGGTGGCTCGGAAGTGGTTTCAACTCCATTTTAGGTTCCACCACGGGTTGAATAGACTTTTCGCTCATGTCAATCTCAAATAGGTCGACCACCCCCTCTGAATTAAAATCATCGTCCTCGACGTTCCATTCCTCGAAATTTATGATGCCGAACAACTCTTTCACGCATTGGTCTACTGAATCGAGATAAGAACAATCAGGTTCCATTGAATGTGAAGGAGCACTTTGAATGTCTTTAAGTGAAAATGTGACTAATTCGTCAAACACTGGAAGTGTCATCTTTCCTCACCCCACGTCGATCAAGGTATGTGATGTTTCCATGAATGGTCTACCCAGAAGAATGGTGTGTTCTTTGCTTGATTTTTCAACTTCTCCGACATCTAGTATCACGAAGTCCACGGGAACTACTAAGGAACCAACTTCGACTTCGACTACACCCAAAGGGTGTCGCACTGACTCTTAAGCTCGTTGGTCTCATTTATCCGAGGTTGAACTGTTTGTAAAGGGCGTGGGGCATCAAGTTGATCCCTACCCCTAAATCGAGCATTCCTCGAGCTTTTTGTCCATCCCCAAGAGTTATCGTGATGCAAAAACTCCCTGGATCGCCCACTTTCAGTGGTAGCAGTTGATGGAAAGTTGCACTAACTTCTTTCGACAACACTATTCTCTCGTTTGCCTCTAGCTTCCTCTCCTTTGATGCTAGTTCTTTGAAAAATTTCACGTATCCCGGCATTGCTTTGATTACGTCAAAAAGCGATAAGTTTACGTTTACGTTCTTCAACATGTTGTAAAGCTCCATGAATTTCTTGCTCTCTTATGTTGGCTTTAGTGGGTTTAGAAATGGTACAGAGTCTCGGACGATTCGTTGCTGTTTGATACTGCTCAAATTCTCCTACGTATGAATAGCATCTGACCGGATATCCTCTCTAATCCGATCGGTTAAAACCTTATGTCCTCTGGTTCGATTGGAATTATGCTTCGTCCGGTCGGATAAATCTTTCTGTTCTCCAATCCTTCGGTCTGATTGGAATTTTGCCCTATCCAGTCGGACAAAAGTTTATGTCCTTCAGTTCGATCAAATCTTTGCCCTATCCGGTCAGATTCCTTGTCTGATTTTTCTTCAAAATACATTCATCATCATGATCCTCTCTTTCGTCATTCCGATTCTGTTATTGACTTTCTTGCCTCCCCGTAGCACATGTATGGCCATTGACTGTTCGGGTTGACTGGGGGGCTTTGTGGGGTCAGCTCCGAGTTTTGCCACTGACGTGGAGAGTTGCCCTATCATCATCTTCAACTTATCCATTTGTTTCTTTGTTCGATTATTTTCCTCGATGGTTCGAAGGGTCTCTTCTCGGTTGCGTAGCGTTCCATCTCTTGCCTTTGCCTCCAAAGTGGTAACTCTTCATCGAAATCTTGGGGTATTGGAGCTTGTGGGTGTTATATCGGGGCTTGATGTTGTGGTTGACCTTGCCTCTTCGGAAAACCTTGTTGATAACTACCTTGGACCTTGTTCTGATATGAGTTGTAATTGCTCGGTCCTCCTTGAATTTTGTTTGGTGGTGGTGGAGCCAAATATTGAGAATCCATTTGTTTGGGCGGTGGTGCGTAGTTGGGACTCCCCGATCCGTACCTAAGGTTCGGATGGTCTCGGATAGTTGGATTGTACGAGTTGTATGTTTTAGTGAACTTTTGACCAAATTTGTTGTTAGATTAGAATTCTTGCATGACGTTCGCCTCTTCGTCCTCGTCTTCATCAAATATTGCATCACACGTGTTAGCTCCATGTCCAAACACTCCATAAATTCCACACATTTCGTGTGATGGTTGCGTCATTTCCTTCTCGCGCGTCATCAATCTTGCCAACAGTGCCACTTATTTCGTAAGCTCCTCAAGTTTGCTACTCTCCCCTTCAGATGCCGATACTTCGTTCAATCTAATTTTACTTGGTCTAGAACTTGTTTGCCTTGATTTCTCACCCAAAATTTCGAACAACCATACCTCCATCGCGGTTAAGTCTCCAAAATCATCGGCGTTGTTCTCGACTTGTTGCTTAAAGTTTGGCAACAATCCTTCATGGAAATAGTTGTTGACCATCTCGAAGCTATTGTTGTGATGCGAGCATGCTTGTAGAAGTCCTTTGTATCCTTCCCACGCTTTGTGGAATGACTCGCCATCCATTTGCTCGAAATTGGTGATTTCTCTCCTTAGTTTGGTCGTCGTTTGAGCTGAATAAAATCTGCCAACGAACTTTTTTAAACACCATATCCCTAATAGTTGGGTTGCAATGACAGAAGCCACCGTTTGGCTTTGTCCTTCAAGCTGCTTGGAAAACACCTCATCCTGGGTTGATTCTCATTTAATGCAAATGCTAGAATTCTGGTTACCGACGCGTAAAACTCTCGAATAAAATTAAGCGGGTCTTCATTCGGCATTCCATAAAACTTTTGTAATTGGTTGACAATGTTAGACTTCAACTCGTAGTCCCCGGCAATGGCGCCAAATTTTGATCCGAACTTTTTTGTTTCAAATTTAAAATCCAACGCGTCTATGTTTGAAAACAAGTTAGTTCGCTCGCAAGAGAATGGGATCACTCGTAAACTGACAAGTTAAACTAGGTCGATTCTCTCGGGGAGTTGAAATACTGATTCAACGATGTTTATTATTAATAAAACACAAATTCTAATTCTAAACACATGATCAAAGGGGGTTTTGTTCTGAAAATTTCGAAACAACTAAATTTAAGAAACTTCGATTAAAAACCTATCTTTCTTTAAGTGTGTCAACCTCTTCGAAAGAGTTGTTTAACCAATTTAAAAACTCAATAATTAACTATTCTTACTCGACTTAAAGACCATTCCACCAAATATTATTCAAATAATCCATCAAACAATAGATATGCATTCACCAAAAGTTATCTTCAAGTAATTCTAACAAACCATTCCAAGACATCCAAATCACGGTGATATGAATCAACTAATTAACAATAAGCATTCGTCACCAAATCGTTCACAAGAACTTAATCATGAAAGATTCAAGAGAAATATCCAAACATAACATCACAAGATTACTATCTAACATGAATTACCAAACTAATTAACAAGATAAATGTTTAGAGTTTGCTAAGTCGTGAGAAAAATCTATCACGATACTACGACGAATCCTTGCTAGATCCAGCTACTCCAGGGATGAAATGAACCACGCTGAATCCTGTAAGCTTGTCACGAACTCCCATCTCCAGCGGCTATCACGAACAAATCGAATCTAAACGAATTTTTCGTAAGGGCTATAAGTCAAAGGTTGAGAAAGTTGTCTATTCTATCTTCGAATGGTATATGATCCAGTCTAAGGATGAAATGATGGGTCTTCTCTGAGAATTTCTGAGTTTTAAAGGCTCCAAAGTCGTTTCATAACTAAAGTATCTCTAAAATCTGCATTTGTAACGTATAAGTCCGATCGGATTGGTCATGAGTCCGATCGGATGAAAGTCTATGACTTCTTGTCTGGTCGGATGTAGCGCTTATCCGATCAGTGCATGCTCTGAAGGTCAATCCATTCGGTTAGTGGACTCATCCGATCGGACAGGTGTTCTTTGGCTGTTTCGAGCGTTGAATCCCTTGTCTTCATCTTCCGGTTTTGTCAAGGGACTCAGCTGTAAGAGAAAAACAAGAAAAATGGTTCAAAATGACCAATTATGGAATGAAAAGTTGAAAAGTTAAGCAAAAGGCCAAAGAATGCAAAATAATGCAAAATAGCTTATTCTTAAACTAAAAGGACGGTAAAAAGACTCAAACATGACTCAAAATATGTATAAAAGTGTAACAAAAATATACGAATTAGGTGGGGATGGGAAAGTTTTTATTTTCAAAAGCACTCGGGACGCGGATGTCAAACGCATCCCGCACCTCAACATTTTTTTTCACAACGGCCACAAAATGTTTTTTAATTTAAAATTGTCTGGGACGCGTTGCGTCCCGGTTTTGATTTCTTTATTCAGTTTTAACAGGCGGGTCGCATTTTTTTATTGGCGCCCAACCCGTTTTTTTAAATATTTTTTATTTTGTCAATTTCTATTTATTTTTGATTTAATTATTTAATAAACCCCAAAAAATTGAGTTTTGGAGTTGCTATTGCAGAAATGGGGGATATTGGAGATTTGAGTTGAGGGACGGTGAAATGAAGATGAATTTGAGAGAGAAAAACTTTTATTTTCTTGAAGTCGTTGTCTTTGAAAATTTCGTACTGTTTATCAATGTTTATAACTTCGTTGAATTTTTCAACAAAAACGTCTTTTTTTTTCCCACAATCGGTTTGCTATTGAAGGAAAAAATAATTTCACTTGTTTAAAAAAATATACCCAAAAAGTGAATGTTTATTACCAAAAAACACAATTCATTTTTTTCCAAAAAGATTTTCCCTCATTTATTATTCTTTCTCTTTCATCTCTCCACTACCAATAAATATTCATCACACAAAATTTTTATTTTATTTACTCTCTCTCATCTACCCACTATCATTAATTTAACATTACCCAAAAACCTTCATGGGCCAATTTATTTTTTTTACCAAATAATTTTATATCCAATCGCTTACCCAAAAATACACAAATTATATACAATCTCTATTTTACAAAAAAAAATATTTCATCTCCCCTAAAATTACTTTTTTCACTACATTCTAGAGAAATGAAACAAAAAAAAAATTAAAGGATATCCAATTGTCACTTAAGGATCTCAAAAAATTATTTATAGAATTGCGAATTTCAACTAAAGCCTCTCCCTTATCCATGTTTAGTAGTATTTCTACTTAGGCGACGAAGGGACTTCAAGAGTGTCTTTTCCTTTATATAAACTCATGTCGATTTTCTATCTTTAATATATTAGGATGTCAAAAATTTCAATTAAATTGGAATTTATTCTACTTGTAAATAATTTTATTGGGAATTATATTAATAAAGATAAATTTTTATCTTATGATTTAACTTTTATCATAATTGCATATATGATAAAATTCTAAACTAATTTAAGTTATGGGACATGGTTGTGCATATGATGGCAATCATGGAACATGTCTCTAGGGTTTTGGTTTTAAATATGTTTCAAGTCAATGGACTTTTCGAAATAGGACGTTAAATATCCCGGTGAGACTTGTGCATATGATGCATGTTCATAAGAGGAGGATGTTGCATTCTATTAACATCAGCATTGTGACGCAAGTATATATATGTGGGTGCTTGTTAGAGAACAAGTTCATTGAACATGACCCGATGAAAATTTTTTGTTGGAAGCACTACAAGAAATCTGTTGTTCGATGACGATACATTTCGTCACTAAAAGTCTGTTTTTTCGTCACTGAAGAGAAACGGTGATGAAAATTGAGCGTCAAAGAGGTTGTCATAGTATTGCTATCACCATTGGTGAAAGTGACAATTTTTTCTAGCGCGTCACGAAATATTCGGTTTCGATGACGGTCATGTAAATTGTCATCATAGATTATACTATTTGGTGACGCTGAATTCGTCATGTAAGTGATTGAAATATCGTCATCAGAAGATCGGTTTTGTAACCGTATGTTACCATTTTCAATGACGAACACTTAATTTGTCATCATAACATTTGACTTTCCGTGACAAACATAACTACGGTGACAACTGTTTTTTGGGTTATAATGACGCTAATATTGTCATGATATGTATTAAACATTTACCAAATATAATGTTATTCGTCATGATAGATTTGTTTTATAGTGACGCAATATTAACTGTCACTGAACATCTATATTTACAATGACAAACTAATGTGTCACCATTTACTATGAAAGGTGATGATGTATTTTGTCACGAAAAAACTAAAAATATATGACGAATATTATAATCATCACGAAAGGTATTTGTTCGATGATGATCTAATGGGTACATATGGTGACAAACCAATCATCATAAATGATTTATTAAAGTAACAAATTTATGTGACGCTAAAGTTGTAATAATTGAGTGAACACGATTTGATTATTTATTTTCATGACGACATAAATTGTCCTACATTAATTTGTCATTAGTCGTTTGTAAGGAATAAATATCATAACGATTAAAATGAAAAAAAAAGAATTTATCATTACAATATAATGATAAGAATATTACAAAATATTTCTTAGACGATTTCGAACATACACCACAACACTTGCAACTAACCAATATAATAACTTCAAATATCCACAGTACACACACCAAATTAGATGACCAATGTACTTGAATATTGAAAACAAGGACCTCGAAGCATAAACTAAACCAAAATAGTTACTTCATAAAGCAAGACTTCTGCATCACTTTTTCCACATGTCAACATTGCCAAACAAAAATAATTGTGGGATCAGACCGCCTGCATATTTAAAGTTTATACTAAATTAGTTTATAATCAAACAATTGTTGAAACACTATACAAAGTTCACAAAATTAAAACTGGAAATTCCGACTTACGTGGAATATAATGGATCAGGTCCCACCCGAAGCATCCCCACCCGAAGCAGACTCATTTGCTCTCATGAAGGCCATAAGCTTGTTGATGCACTCGCCTTACTGAGTCAATTGATTTTTCAAATCACCGACTTCATTCTTGAGCTCCGTCACTTGACCTTACGACTCATGTAGCTTTCCTCGAGTGTCTGCCAGTTCCTTTTGCAGTAGTTGGGTGTTCGAATTAGGGCGTTTTCCTGGAGGCTTCGGTCCATAACCAATGCCTTTGATATAACCAGAGGCATGGCCAAGAACTTCAATTGCTATCTCTTGTTCTGTGATCTCAATCCCTTCTTCGGCGTACTTTTCTTTCATCGCTACCATCTCGTCCTAAAAACACATCGACGTAACAGTACTGCAAATTAACGGCATTTTTAGAGGCTTTTAACGGCGGTTTTTGAACCGTCTTTGTATCGACCGCCGTTAAATTTTACGGTGGTTTTTAAAAACCGCCGTAAAAAATCATAAATTAACGGCGGTTTTTTTACGGATTTAACGGCGGTTTTTGAACCGCCGTAGTTTAGATACTTTCAACGGCGGTTTTTTAAAACGCCATCGAAATTATCACTTTTAACGGCGGTTTTTTAAAAATACCTTCTAAAAAGTCGGTTTTCCTAGAACTGACATTTTACGTCGGTTCTTGAAAATACCTTCTAAAAATTAGTAAAAAAATAAAAAAAAAAAGAAATGAAAGCAGATGCAACAAAAAAAGCTCAAATATTAACAAAACTTCGAACTTAACATTATAACCAAATTTTAATCAACTCAAAATCTCAATAGCTAAAATCATTCAAGTAGAGTGTTTTAATTAGTTATATTTTGTAATTATATATTATGAATGACGTTTGTACTATTAATCCTAATCTTCTACCAATAAATAGAACTTCTAATCCTTATAATAAACACTATTCTTACTTAATCATTCTCTCCTCTCTTCTCTCTAGTTTTATCGCACATGTAACGTTATATTAATATTAGAGATCTGTGTGTGCCTCATGTAGATATGAACTAATGATTCTGATGCATTTAAAAGTGAATCTCAAACATATAAAGCTGTAAATCCTATTCATCTATCGCAGATTTTCCGGAGGCCAACATCTTTTTAAGTAAATCCACTTCATATTAGTAACAACCATATTAAGGTCGTAAATTTTAAAACATACAGCAATATCCTCTTATGAATAAATTCTTATATATCCTCAATGATCTTTCCAAGTAAATGTCCTCTGCATCAATCATATGTTGACCAAATAAAGTATATAATATGTACTGCATAATCTGTCATTTTACCATATATGGAAACAAAAAAT
>BMAC01000129.1:458363-475891 GCA_014905375.1 Phtheirospermum japonicum
TATGGAAAATTTTACCCCAGATGGGCAAAAGGAAAAGAGAAGATAATCTTAGTTACAGAGAAAGAAAAAAAGTGAATAGAGAGAGAAATCCTACAGAATCACATTAATGGATATGATAACTGGCATCACAAATGAAAATGATGAAAATAACCGTCCACGTGCTTTAGCGTGTAAACATATGAGAAAAATAGACAAATCTCATCCCTCCGTTTAAACAAATCTAATGAATTAAATTCATTATAATTCTCACACGAAAATAACCGTCCACGTGCTTCCAGCGTGTAAACATATGAGAAAAATAGACAAATCTCATCCCTCCGTTTGAACAAATCTAATGAATTAAATTCATTATAATTCTCACACTATGACTTGGTTCTCGATTGAACCATATATATATATATATATATATATATATATATATAGTGTTGGGTTCAAATGAGAACCCGTAATCATATGTGAAACTAAAGATTCATATTAACCATTAGATTGGATAATCTTGATGGTTGAGATAATGACATGTCATCATGGTAATAATGTAAAAAAATGCATTAATTAATTAAAAATGATATTTTGGATATATATCAAGTTTACAAAGAGCACTACATTGTTCTTTAGAAAGCATAATAGATTAAGAAAAAAAACACTACGATTGTATACAAAAAAGCATCGCAAATTTTGTATATAAACTGCAAATTAAAAAATTTGAAATGAAACTCAAATCTTCAACAAACCATAACTTTTTCAAATTTTATTCGTTTTGAATGAAATATATATCAAATTAATCACATTCTCAAGATCTACAATTTAAGATACATAATGCATGTTTTAAAACGTAAAAAATATATATATATATAATTAAATTAAAAAAAATGGACTTATTTTAGCACTACAGTACTGTGTGAAAAGCACAATGAACCTGGACATATAATTGCACTGTGCAATATTAGATCTAAGGTCAGGATTAGTCCCTACGTTCACATATAATGACGGGGTTCTCATTTGAACTCAATCCTATATATATATATATATATATAATTTTGGTAGTTCGTAGTCAAATCATGATTTTTGTTTATATTCCTTTTAGTTTGAATCGATGTGCCTCCAATTATGTAAGCATGTCGTACTTATTTATTTAGGACATAATGTGAAAATATAGTTGTCTTTTTCGAGAACATGTTGATTTTATCTTTACAGCAGCTCTCAAACATTGTATTTTTGTATAAAAAGCATCGTATAACTCATTATTTCACATTGTTGATTAGTTATTCTATTTTTTTAAATTTATTTTTTACGCAAGCAGTACTGCTGCTTAGTCTAAAAATTACTCCTAGTTAGATTATGTTCATAATGCCTACCTTCTTGTACGGGGAACACTAAGCACTACTTTTGCAAATGGTATTTTTGTTTAATGGCCGACAGGGGCGGATCTAAGGCATAGGTTGAGGGGGCCACGGCCTCCCATGAAGTTATGTTCATTCCTTATATAATGTTTGGCCTCCCATTAGTAATACTTGCATGCATTGGTGTAGTAAGAAGTTCTGACACTTGCACATTTTCCTTTATCTATTTATTTATTCATTTTCTCTTTCTTGTTTTTCTTTTTATTTTTTGTCACTCAACACCAATATATATTCTTTCTTTTATTTTTTTTTGTTTTTTTTTTTGTTTTTTCCTATTTTTCCTTTTATCTTTCTTTATTACTTTTTATTTCTTGTCACTGTTAATATAAATAAAGCAAAAAGTATTACCATACAAAATATCAGTAAATATTTTAAAATCTTAAAAACCGTCGAATCCAGTAGAATTAGACAAAAATGTATTTGATTCTTAATCGAATATATTTCAAAATATTTTTGGATTCTTCTTAAGGTATTATACAAACTATTTTTATTAACTATGGATTTCTATGTTTTTTTAATCGTTATATATTTTATTATACAATGTTTTATTTTATCTTTTCTGAAAAAGTACACGGCCTCCTCAAACTTACAATCTTGCATTCGCCCCTGATGGCCGAAAAGATCGAATTACTTTAAAGGAACATACTATTTTGTTTTCGTGTATGGATTAGGTTACTGTATATTCCTCTATCACGTATTAATACTATTAATTTTGTATTGACTCTATTACCAATCACCACCGATACGATATCAAATATTCACGTCGCCAACATTAAGGTACTTATGAGAATTTAGTAGGTAAGATCAATAAGCGATCTCATTTCTTAGAAGGAGCAATCCTTCTGGGAGTTGGGTGAGCTGTTTTGGAAGGTAGCGACCTATTGCATAGGAGTGGCGAGCTCTTATGTGATGTGGTGACCTCTTTTGATATAAGTACTATTAAACCAACTCGGAGGTTTAGTGGTAGTATCGACGTTGAGGTTGGTCTTCCTGATTTTGGGCCCTTGATGGGTTAACGCATGCTATTCTATGGGGTCTCCGCGGACTAGACCCTATGAACCGGCTTATTGGCCCACGGCTAATATAGTAATTTATTTGGAGTTCTATCAATTACGAGAATTTAACATATAGGAGAAATTCTAATTTTAAGTCGGTTGTGTTATTTATTGAAGGAGAGGGAAACCCTAAATTGAGAATACTTCTCTTGTCTATATAAAGAGGACTCAGACCTCATTCTTTTTCTCTAAGGTGATTCTTACACCTTATGTTTTTGAGATCTCTCTCACTTTAAAGGCTCTTGCCTATCTCCTAAGCCCTATCTGACGTAGGCATCAGAGGGCTATCCACATAGGAACCAAAGAGTGCGAAGAACTTCTGAGTACCAAGCCTTGCTATGTCGAAAAGGGGCTTCTGGAGAGTTTGACGGGATTGGTATCTCCGGATAAAAAAGAAGAGATGGATGCGATCTTGACAGGAAAGGTGAGAAACACTACTACAAAAACAATTTTCTAAGGCTGTTAATTAAAGGGGGTTCACTGAAACCGCCTTAAAAATATTTTTAACGGCGGTTGTGGCAAAAACTGACGTTAAAAAGGTCATTTTACGGCGGTTTCCTCAAAACCGACGTTAAGATTGGATATCAACTGATTTTAAAGGCGGTTCACTACAAACCGCCGTAAAAGTGACACAATCTACGGCGGTTATTTAAGAACCGCCGTAAAAATTCTCACATTCTACGGCGGTATTTTCTAAACCGACGTTAAAATCAGCAGGACTCCAGTTTTTACGGCGGTTGTTTGTGAGCCGCCGTAGAATGTATATCTATACTCTATCCTGTAGCAATTCTAAGCAATGGAGCGTGGACACGTATTTTCTCTTGGTGATTGACACCTGGTATTTGCTCTTAGTGATTGACACCTGGTTTTGTATCTCTTCGATTAGCCCCAGTTTTACCCTCGTTAATTCATTCTCTCAAAAACCTTATGAAATGCCTTACCCCAATTCCAACGCCGCGCAGCCGTATCAACCAGATAAAATCCTCCCCAGGCCACTCCTCCGCCAGTCCTGCACGGTGGCTCAGCTAGCTTCCTTCCGCCTCTTCAACACCAACGCCGAACGTGAGTGCGACAGCGACGACCGCGATGTCGACGTCGATCGCCGCCCTGACCATCGCCCCGACCGCCGTGTTTTCTCCCTGTTCGCTGGTACTTGTACTTTTTGTTCTGTTCATTTCTTCTGATTTTTGATGATTGCTATCTCTGTTCATGATAGATCTGGTTTCGTGAAATTGTTTTCTCTCATCAATTTTTTTTTAATCCTGATTAAAATGTTCACTGTGATTGTTCTGGTTTTAATTTTGTTTTTGGTTTTGAAAATTTTGAATTGCAAACATCTTTACGTGATTTGAGTTTTTGGTTTCCCAACTTGCAGATTAGGTTTCATAATGTTAATTAGTTGTCCAATTGCGAGTTTGCAGGTGTATTAGGACCATTCCCATAAATTTTTCGAGATTAGAGGATTGATGTTTTCCAAGTTAATGTTAAGTGAACGGTGTCTTTTTAGTAGGGCTTTGTTTTGATGGTTAGGGGAAATTTTAGTGGTGTGTGTGTGTGTTTGTGTCATTTTTTTTTTGTTGAAGAATGAGCTAATAAATAATATTTTATAATAATAGTTTTGAGAGGTTTTGATCCGAAACATACAAAATGATACGGTTAGATCCGTCGGAGGTTTTTACTCACTTATTGATTGAATTGTGAATGTGTACATTAATTATTGCCGTTTCTGAAATCATAGGGATAATTGCAATCTTGGTTTCTTGGGTGTTCAAAGATACATGCCTTTTCTACTCTCAAGCATCAACGTTTGATTGGTGAGGCTGAAATTCATTGTAAATTGGAATCTAAAACATTAAATCTTGTTGAATACGCTATCTTATGTTTTCTAATAAAATGGAATCACTAATTCAAAAGGGGATTCAAAGCCATTCTTTCATTGAAATCTGTACAGTCGTTGGCCCTTCCACTGTCGCCGCCGCGTTCGTCTTCAGGTCTTTCTTGATGCATCACTGAACTAATCCAATACCAAAATATTCTACTGCTCAGGTACATTTTATCGATCGATTCAGTAGCCTAGCTTCACCAGATGTATTGTATGCTCTACCTTTTCCAGTTGTTATTTGTAGTGACAGTATAGCTTCATGTTTTTTGGGTTAGGATTTCAGATCACACAGATTGAGGAAGATAATGGGTTCCTCATACTTTTGCTTCCTCTTTGCAATTATACGTTTCCACGGTTATTGACTCGCGATTACTGATTCTATCCAAGGGTGTGGTGGATTCGTTGAGTTGTTGGGAAGGTCTTACTGTACCTTTCATTGTTTTATTATGATTTTTGACTGAACTCATTTAGAGATTAAATTAATAGGAGGTATTGTGAAAGTGGATTTTATTTGTCATTTGATAGGTGAAGCATTGATAAAGTCGAGGAAGCCAAGTGATGCCAAATTAGATAATTCCCCCGTTATGGTACATGCTTTCTTTCTATCTTGGTTAAGTCTTAGGATTCATGCTGTATTGCTGAATTTGTTATTTAATTATTATGATATTAATTCAAAATTTGGATTTGATTACTCTTCGGGCCAACATAGGACCACCTCCCTACCTACGTTTCAGCAACTAACATCATTCCTTCTCAATTCATTTCCTGCTAAAAACTGACTTGCTACCAAGATATGAAAACATAATTATATTTTTGCGCTCAATAAGTGCAGCAGATCATAGTGGGGTGTGTGTGTGTTCATCAGCATGCAAGAGATAATAATTGTTCAACTTCTGCTTGAACACAATCTGGTGAGTAATCATGCAAGTATCTTGCTCTAAATTGACATAAACATAATAAGATTTATGATTTCCTTGAATTAATTTCTCAAGGGTGTTCTATTTTAGTTTCAGCAGAAACAGTAGTGGACTAACTGAACTTAAAACTTATAGGAAGATTGGAAGGGGGTAACGCTGATCAGAGGTACCCAGTAGATAGAATAAACCGAGCAGGTAAAACTTCCAAAAACAGGAACATTTATCAAAATCATTTCATGCAAGTGAACTTCAGCATGGGAGGATTTATAATTTGAGATCACTTAGTATTACAATGCAAAAGGACAATTAAGCCAGTACAATCAATGTTTTACTGAGTCTTCAGTGGAGTAGCTTTCAGTGGCTATGCACGAAAGGTAAATTTCCACAAGAAACTTAAAAAAACCTAGAAACTGAGACTATTCATTTATTTATTATTATTTGTTTTAACTTTAATCCGCATTTTCCAGATTGTTGGTAAGGTTTTGAGATCTTTGCAACTAGAGCATGGTTATGCTCGTCTCGAAGACTACCCTGATCGTCTTCTCCTAGCACTTGAAGAATCACTTGCTTTTGTCGGAACCGTTAAATGTTATAATCATCGTTAGTTTTGATTCAAATAATTAAAATAAAATTTGATTTGTGATGAGTTTTGATTTAAATAATCTTTTATAATTGTATTGGTGATGAATTGCGAATCGAGAGATGGAAATTGGAGTTCAAGTTTTGGATGATAGTTTTCTGAGCTGAATTTATTATATTATTGGCTTTTGGTGCACCTGCTTTCTTTTTTTTTTTTTTAATTTTTTTACTACTTTCTAGAAGGTATTATTCAAAAACAAATCTGGAAAATAGACTTTCTAGAAGTTAATTTTACGAACCACCGTAAAATATCCGTTCTGAAAACAGACTTTCTAGAAGGTATATTTTAAGAACCGCCGTAGAATCCACCACTGTTGTTTTATAAGGCGATTCTTAAACCGCCGTAAAAGCATCACTTTCTACGGTGGTTCAATAAAAAACCGCCGTAAAAAGCCTCACTTTCTACGGAGGTTTTAGAAAAACCGCCATTAAAAGTCTCCCAGAACCGCCTTTAAAACTATTTTCTGCAGTAGTGAAAGGCAGATAAAGCGAAGGCAAAGGAGGATTACAAGCCAAAACATCTAACAGAGGAACAAAAAAGAAGTATAGAATCCTCCCCATAGATGCCAAGTAGCGAGCTACTAAAAATCTCAGAGAAATATGGAGAAGAGTTCACATCATACTCCAATGAAGATTGTGTGAAATATCGGTTACGCCGGGAGGATAGGTCGTGGGGTCAGCTTCCCAAACGACAGGCCTGGCGATATGAAGAAAAGAACAATGGGAAGGAGAAGAGGCATGATAATTACTATGAGCGTGTCAGAGGGGATGGGTCAAGACGTAAACGACGACGTGAGGATAAAGGAGAAGAAGATAGTTATAGCGAAGAATCATTCATAGATTATGAGCCACGCAGGAAAATGTATAGACACCGAGCTCGGAAGTATGTAGGCAGAGTGGATGATGGAAAGGAACCAGACACCCAAGCATTTATAGATATGCAAGAGGAATTGGTAAACTTACAAAGACAGGTCACCGGAAATAAACCTGATGAAGATCTGGACATCCTTTTTCGGATAAAATATTAAGGGCACCAATGCCCCGCAGGCAGAATACATTGGAGTTCCAATATGACGGGTTATTTAACCCTACACGACACGTAAAGGGATTTGAGAATGAGGCAGTACCGAGACAGTACACGGATGTCGTAGCATGTCGAGCTTTCCTATCCACACTAAGGGGGATAGCACAAGATTGGTTCCATCAGTTACCTTCCGGGAAGATTACCATCTTTCGGGTCTTGAAGGCAATTTTCTTAAAACTTTTCGCTAGTGCTAAGATGCACACAAGAACCGCACAATCTCTTTTAGCTATGGTACAGTGACCAGGAGAAAGTTTTAAGGACAATGCCAATCGGTTCACAAAGGCTACATTTAGCATTGTCAAACGGCCAGCCCGCTTCAACCCGGCGCGGGCTGGCCCAAAACGGGGTGGGCGCGGGCCAACCCATTTTTTCGTCGGCTGGGAAAACTTATGTTCGCAGCCCGCCCGCAGGCTGGCCTGTTTTTTTTTTGTTTTGTTTTTTTTATAAAATCTTATTTTTATGTTAAAAATTATAAAAAATAAATTTAAATTTAAAAAAATTTATTATAATATTTAAAGTATTCTAACGGGCTCATAGAAAATAAAAGAATACAAATATGCCTTCAAATTTAACCAATATAAATTATAATAAGAATTATAATAAAATATAAAATATTAAAAAAAGAAAAAGAAAAAGAAGGGCAAGTCCGCGGGCTTGACGGAGCAGGCCAAAAAAGCCCGCAATTAAACGGACTGGTAGATGGGCAGTCCAAGCCCGCCTGTTTACGTGGGCTGACGGGCCAGCCCACGGGCTTTGGCCCGTTTTGAAAGCACTAGCTACATTGCTGGTACCCACGACCACCGACGAGATGAAATCCAAGCACTCCAGCAAGGACTAAGGATGAAATATTTATGTAAATCCCTAGGCAAGCGACCTGCGCAAACATATGAGAAAGTATTTGATATATGTGATAAATATGTGCAGGTAGAGGTGAACGAAGATGAATTCAGACTATGTGTTGGGCCAGTCGCAGATCCAGAGAGGGGTGTTTCCAAAAGGTCATATCATAGGAGGGAACTTAGAAGGATTGTTCGAGAGATCTTGACCATAGGAACGGGTGACAGAGCGGCAACCAGAGCTGATTGGAGAGAATGGAGGGAAGAGGATTTTACACCCTTGGTATATCCAGTTGCAAAGGTGTTCATGATCATGGAGAGACAAATACCTGATGATATTAGGTGGCCTGAAAGTTATACGCGACCTTCGACTAATCCAAGATCTGAGTTCTTTTGCAGGTTTCACAACAATTATTGACATGCAATCGAGCACTGCAGACACTTGCGTGATGAAATTGAAAGGCTCATAAAAGTCGGTCATCTGAAGGAAGTTATATACAGGGGCAGGGAGCCACGGTAGCAAGCACAACCAATACCTCCACCACCTCTCAGTGGTAGAGAGTAGGTACAACATGATGGGCAAATGCAAAAGGAGCGAAGAAGGACAGGTGGAAATAATAAATGGAGGATGGGGGTACAAATAATTCACGAAATAGGCATGCCAAGTCAGCCCGCCCTGGGCCGTGTGAGGTTGCTGACATTATTAGGCGCCCCCCGACTTTAGGACCAATAATTTCGTTCAGTCCTGACGAGCAGCGCGGCCTACAAGAAGAACATAATGACGCGCTGGTGATCAAAGCTGAAATAGCTTGATATGAAGTCGGAAGGGTGTTCGTAGATAATGGGAGCTCGATCAATACCATATACCTAGATTGCCTAGAACAGATGAACATAAAGGTAAAGGTACGGCCGGTACATACTCCGATTTATGCTTTTAATGATGCGCAGGTTATTACCAAAGGCGAGCTAGCACTCCCAACGGTTCTGGTAAAAGGGGACGTAAGTGTAAGGAAGGAGGTCAAATTCTTAATCGTCAAAGGATACTCGGCGTACAATGTAATACTGGGGGGACCATCTCTCAACACATTCTGGGCAATCACCTTCACTTACCAGATGAGTATCAAGTATCCGGCTAGGGAGAAAGTAGGCGAAGTGATATCAGAACAGTAGGTCGCTAGGTCTTCCTATCAGATGACGGTCAGGAGAGTTATGAGTCAAAGTAAAAGGGGAAGGACAAAAGATATGCAGGAAGGGATATCTGGTCCTAAAGAGAGGAGGGAATAGGAATAACTTATCTAATACCACGACGAGCTCATGAAAATATCGCCAGAGAAAGCAGAAGGAACATGCATGTTCGAAGACACTCTTATCACACAGCTGGAATAGTTGTCACTTTAAGAAGTATTATGCCCAGCTCTCTAGACGACGGGTTCATATGTCTTAAATTTATCCTTATCTATTAATCATGAATAGACACTCCTTTGAGTTGGTGGAAAACTTATATTCTTAATACACTTTTACCCATCGCGGGCTGATATCTATCAATAATGAATAAAGACATTCTTAAGGCATCGAGTGCGTTCTATGATCTTTTAAGAATATGTTTGAAATCCCGATGCTTTATCAGGTCGGTGACATAATTTATGGAGGTTATAATGAATAAGTTCTTTGTGTGGGAGCATGTTTGAATTACATGCTCTTACATGTCCCGGGATATGTTTGATTTGCATATCCTGGGATAATTTGGAAAGAGACATGTTTGGTTTACATGTTTTTTTTCAACTATGTGCTTTTATGTGCTGAATTTGGTTTTGTGTTGTTGAATATGGGCACATTTTATGTGAGTTGTATTTCCTTTTATATGAGTTACCTAGGTCTTATGTGACTTGTATTGGTCTGTGTAGTTTTTGTGTGGAGATATGCTTGATTTACATATTTTCTTTTCATACACGGACATGTTTGATTTACATGTTACTCGAACATGTTTGATTTACATGTTTTTCTTTACAATTTCTGTATGTTTAAATGATAACTCGAACTTAAGTAAAGGGTCATTTTTTTTGGTGATAATAATTTGAGGGACTAAGTATGATCTCGGTTGTTTCTGGTTAACTCTCATTATGGTTTGACGACCTAAACAATCCCTGGTTTGCACTATCCAGGATTGAATATGGTCTTACTTATGATAACCATCTTATTGCAGGTTGTGCTAAAAAGATCGAGCATAATGATATTGAAAGGTGGTATCAAGTTATTTGTTCACATATAACAATTCAAAATAAAACAGGTACACAAATCAAGTTACAGAGAGATATTATGTTTAAGAAGTATGGCAACAAGGTACTAGCTCGTCTATAGGGGATTCTAACTCAGCAGCTAGCCCAGCTTTTAAAATAGCATTTCCCTTGCAAGGGATCCACCATTGCGCTGTAGACGGCTGGCTCCGGTCACCTTTCCAAAAGGAAAAGTGGGGTAGCTCGTCAATTATATTCTTTTTATTTGGCTCGAATGAGATATTGGCCTTCATGAGTTGGGTTTTGATTCGTTCTGCATCGATTCTGACCCATTCTTGGCCTCCTTGTCCCATTTTGCCAAAAAAACGTGTAGGGTTCTTATATACATTCAGTAGCTCCTCTTTGTATGTATCTGCGAACGTTTTACCTACTTCACTTTTCAAGAAAGTGAGGTGACCTTCAATAACCCCATGCTCACGAGCCAAGCCAATTGCACCTTCCATCTGCTCTTGATTGTGGCGCAGCTGTCCCTCCAGTTCCATCAGGTGACCTCCCAGCCGAGTAGCTTCATCCATCATGGTCTCCAACTCTCTCTTAGTGATGTTGAGCTCTTCCTCCTGGGTTGTTAGCTGGCGGCGTGATTCGTCTAATTCCCCCTGTGTCAAGGAGAGTTGTTGAGTTTGTTTCTCAGCTTGGGCCACCGACTCATCAAATGTTTTCTGAAGCTCACTCTCGGGGGTCATTACTGATAAGTGATTGGAGAGTGCAACCATCATGGGTTCCAACTGCATTAGGAAGGAGTGATAGAAGGGGGTTATAAGTTGAGTATGTTATAAGGAGTGCAGATGGGATATTTTGAAATATTGGATTACCATGCTTGCTGCGTATTTGTGAAGAAAAGACTTGATCTCATTGGCACCACCACATTGAACGAGAACTTTCTCCAGGTTTGGGAGACTTGAGGTAGAAGCAGTAGATGGTTTTTGGAGACGTCGCCGTTAGGGAGTTGGGGGTGCCGGTTGTGAGGGAGTTTGCTCAATGGACTTTCCTTTCCCTTTGCTCTTGTTAAGTACCTCTTAGAGAGGGACGCGCTCCTCTGGGTCAACAGACTCTTCGCGCCATCTCTTGCGGCCATGGCGAGCTCTAACTCTTCGTCCACATCAATAATGGGAGATCGCGGTGCTGACGTCATTGTAGGTCTGGGATCATTTTGGATAATGGTATCTCCATCTGAGCTCGATGACAGACAACTATTAATAATATCATATGCATAAATAAAAGAATACTTATGTTATTTTGTTACAAGGGTAAAGTTGAAAGAGTTTTGATAATTTAAGAACCTACCGAACTCAAATCTGGTCAAATTCTTAGGTCGCGAGTCGAGACCAACGAATGAGAGAATTCACTCTAAATTTGTGACCCTCAACATGCCATTGGGACGTTTGCTCCATTCCAAGAGCAAATCCAAGTATTTCTGGTAGAGAATGGATTATTTTTTAGGAAAAGGTGGTCCGTCTTGTTTGGGAGTTGTATTTTTCCACTAGGTGAGGAAGGACCATATTTCAATATTATGGATAAAGAAGAATTTAGATAACCATTCATGTACTTTGGGTGAGGATTTTATTAAGAAGCGCATCTTGTGGCGAGAAGAGAGGTAAAAGGAGCCTTTTTGGTATTTTATATGAAAATAAAAAGGGAAAAAATCTTTGTCGGGCTGTACATCATAGTATCTACATAAAGTTATGATCCATCTAAAAGACTAATGGATTTAGGGGTCATTTGAAGTAGGGGGACTTTGTATTTATTTGACATAGCAACTAGAAACCAGTGGGACGAGAACCTAAATACTGCTTTAAGAAGTTCATCGAATATGGTGATATGATTTTCAAGAGGGTGGTTTGGGTCCATTTGGAGAAGTGGGTTCAGATGGATCTGGGTTCATCATCAATCGATTAATGGGGAGGGGAAAAGACAGAAAATTATACTCAGCAACAGTAATTAACATCAAAAATTAAGATAATTATTATCAGGTTAAAGGATCGGGGGACTTACTCATCGTTCTGTATGGTGATGGTGGTGCGAGTTGATGATGCTTCGTGAATTTGGCAAAAATTCGCAAAGTATTTTTGTAGAGAAAATAGTGTGTTTTGCTTGGATTTCGCATAAGCGAGAGAAATGAGGGAGAGGTATTTTTTTTGTGTTTTGAACGACGGGAAGCTGAAAGGACAAAAAGATTTTTCGAAAGGCTGGAAGGTTGTTAGGGTTTATTGTGGACCTTTCATTTTTTAGCCCATTGGATTAAATATATTACGACGTAACGGGATGGTAACACATGTCTGACATGGTGCAGAGGCGCATTTAATGTTATTAATTGAGAAATGATGGTTGATGGTTTCACGCTTTACCAAGTAGCATGCTGGCTTGACTTTTGGTGTTTAACTCATTGTTATATTATACTTCGTTTCCTACCTCAACCAACCAGAATATGGGGGACTAGCTGATACGACATCAAATATCCACGTCGCCAACATGCAGGTATTTATGAGGATTTAGCAGGTAAGATCAGTAAGAGACCTCATTTCTTAGAAGGAGCAATCCTTTTGGGAGCTGGGTGAGCTGTTTTGGAAGGTAGCGACCTATTGCATAGGAGTGGCGAGCTCTTATGTGAGGTGGCTGACCTCTTTTGATATAAGTACTATTATACCATCTCGGAGTTGAGGTTGGTCTTCCTGATTCTGGACCCTTGATGGGTTAACGCGTGCTATTCTATGGGGTCTCCTCGGACTAGACCCTATGAACCGGCTTATTGGCCCACAACTAATTTAGTAATTCACCGGGAGTTCTATCAATTATGAGAATTTAACATAATAGAGGAATCCTAATTTTAATTTGGTTGTGCTATTTATGTAAGGAGAGGGAAACACTAGATTGTGAATACTTCTTTTGTCTATATAAAGAGGACTCAGGCCTCATTGTTTCTCTCTAAGTTGATTCTTATACCTTACATTTTTTCGACCTCTCTCACTTTAAAGCTCTCGCCTATCTCTTAAGCCCTATCTTACTTAGACATCGGAGGCCTACGCCGGGGCTATCCTCCGCCTTAGCTATATTTTATTTTGTAGGATCTAACATGTTGCCATGAATCTTTTGGAAATCAATCTGGTCGCTGCATGATTATTCGAAGTTATCCAGGTTGTTGATCACACGTATAAGGTCAGTACCCCCTATTCTTGAGGCACCAATGTTTTTGGTCGCATCAACCACAATAATTACTAAATTACTAACTCTTAGTTATATATGTATTGCTCGTGGAGTCACAAAAATTAATTTATTGGTTATACTTTTTGTATATTGTAATGCAATGCCATGTATTTCAAACTAATTACAAAGTTGACACTGTTAAATATGACGATAATTAATATTAGGTTAAACGACCATTAAATATATGAGGTAGCATTTGCATTTGATGAGAAGAAGAGCAGTAGTGTACTACGAGCATTAAATAAGTACCGCATGATTTATGACTATTGCATAGTGTATTACAATAACAATAACATTTCAACCTATAGTACATGAATTTTATTATTCGTAAGCAGTGCATTACAAAGAAGTAATTAAATAGCATTTGTAATTTAATAGGTCTATGAATGTTAAAACAAGTATTAGTAAGTTGTTGTTAAAACACCAGAAGTAACACTAAAGGCTTTTATACTTCAAGTGGACCCATAAGATCCATATGAAGAAGTTTGAAATAGTTTGACGTAGTGAGACTCTGCACGTTTGGATGTGACACCCTGACCTGCTTCCCTTTTTGACATGCCTCGCAAACTTGAATGATTTTAGTGTTGAGTTTAGTTAGACCATTCACTGCTTCCTTTTTAGCCAATCATTCCAACATCTTGTAATTGACGTGCCCGAGATTTTGATGCCACACTTCGGCATCACTTAGCTGAGATAGTTTGCACAACAAATCACCGTTAATTTTGTAGCAATTGTCGGAATTCCTTTGACTAGTAAGAATACATACATTGCCCTCGTTATAAACTTCACACTTTTCATGAGTGAACTTGACACTGAACCCACCATCGCATAGTTGGCTAATACTTATCAAGTTCGCAGTTAAGCCTTCAACAAGCAATAGATTTTCAAGCTTTGTAATACTAAGAACATGAAGGGTTCCTTGGCCAATGATTTGTCTGTTTGCACCTCCACCATACTTCACTTTTCCTCCTTGAAACTTGACAATATTTGAGAGAAGATCTTTCGAGCCAGTCATGTGTTTAGAGCATCCGCTGTCGAAGTACCAGGCTCCATGAATGTGAGATTTCAGAAAGGAATAGATCATATTGCATTTGATATCATTCTTTTTGAACTAGACCTGTTTGACTCTGGTGTTAGTTTTGGTGTTAGGAACAAGGAAACCATCACGGTAATCAACAGTCAACTTTGACCTTTTATACTGATTTTGTTTGCCAATAATCTTCCAGCAGAATTCTCGGGTGTGACCTCGTTCACCACAGTGATGGCAAACGTATTGTCTTCTTCTCTTCCTGTGGCTTTTGATATTCTCCAATTTTTGGCTTGATTCTGGCATTTGTTGATCATGCTTGTATCCAATCCCGTGTTTGGATGAATCAGGGATACTTAATTCCAGAATTTCGTCGAGCTTAGCCTTACCCTTGTTAAGGTTCGATAGGGTTTCTTGGATATTCTTCAAATCAGTCTTCACACGTTTTAAATAAATATCTTTTCTAGTGAGTGACGACTCCAATCGAACAATTATATTCAGTTGATCATCCTTCTCTTGAGTTAATTTGTCCATCTTGATCGAGAGCCTTGACTTTGAGAAGTTAATTACCCCAGTTGGCAAATAATTCTTCATACTCAATTCTCAGCTTCTCGTACCTGTCAAGTGTTTCCTCAACTTCTGCATTCAGGCACCAGGTGTTAGTTTTGGTGTTACCAACACGAATGTCGTCATCCCACACAATGTTAGCAAACAAAGGTGGACCAGTTTTAGAACTGTCCGAATCGCTGTTCTCTTAATTAAACTCTTTTGCAATCAGGTTCTTCTTCCTCATAGTATTTGCACATTCATTTCTATAATGTCCCCAACCTTTAAACTCATGACATTGAACTTCATTAAGGGACTTTGGGGAACTAGAGGTTTTGGATTCCGAAGGTGAAGACAGGAATTGGCAAGTGTACGCCCTGATGATTTTGGTGTTGGCATCTCTGGCTTGAATTTTGAATACGATCCTCTAATATTTTTTTTCCTTTTCAAGTACTTGTTGAACCGTTGAGACACAAGAGACACTTCTTCTTATCCAGGTGTGGTAGCATCAACCCTTTCTAGTAGCTCTCTCCAATCAATATCTTCATCGTCATCAGAGTTAACATCGGAAGTTAGAGCAATATTTTTCTCTTTTGATTTGGAACCAAGATCTTCCATCTCAAACGTTTTGAGAGAGCCTACCAACGCATCGAAGTCTAAATCATCTGTGTCCTTTGCTTTTTCAATGGCTACCACTTTTATGCTAAATTTCTTCAAAAAAGATCTTAGTAACATTCCCAGAAGACGTGAGTTAGTCACACCTTCACCATGTTCTTTGCACTCGTTAGCAATATCTGAGAGTCTCATAGCATAGTCTATGATTGACTCTTTCTTGTCCGTCCTCATTGACTCAAAAGTAGTAGTCAACATTCTCAGTCTCGATTTCTTGACACTGTGAGTACCCTCTGCAATGCATCCCATGCATCTTTTGCCGACTCGCACTTTTTGATCACCTTATAATAGCTAGAATCAAGATAGACACAGAGAGTGTTAATAGTCTTGGAGTTCCAATTGGACAAGGCTAGTTTATCAGCCGTCCACTCTTCTTCCCTCTTGATGATGGTTTCACCATCATCATTAGTAATGCCTAGCTTTTCCCATCCAACCAGTATGGTTCTCCACGCTCGTTCATCAATGTTCTTGATGTGACACCTCATCCTTTATTTCCAGAGAGAATATTTCTCGTCAGTAAGGATCGGAGGTCGCGGGTTTCCTTGAGCATCCATAACGTCATACAAAAATAATGATCAGTATATTTAGTACGTCAAGTAACCTGCTCTAGATGCTTATTGTAAATTTGGTAGGTCTATGGATGTTAAAATAAGTATCAGTAAGTTGGTGTTAAAACTCCATAAGTAACACTAAACATAATTCAAATAAAAAGCAGTGGAATAATTAAAAACTAAAAGAACACAGCAGATAAATTTCGTTCGTAAGCAATGTGCTTACGAACTTGGTATACAAACCCGAAAAAATATATTATTTTAATTCGTTCAAGACCAAATATAAATTATAAAGTAATATATGAAAACACTAGTATCAACACTTGATACTAAATACTTTCGGCCACGGTATGATAATATTCTTTGTTGGTTACGCAAATCCGAAGATGTATAAATCTCGAATAGTGGCTTCAAGTCTATCTCGTGCTTGTGTTCTTCTTCCCGTGCGTCGTTCTTCCATTTCTTTACATTTCCTTGCTGCGTTCTCATCATTAACACACGCCTACTTCTTGTCTTAAATTGACAAGAGTCCTAAACTTGGTAAACCAGTTAAACAACCTAAAACTCTATCTAGCAAACAAAATAAAAACCAAATCTAGTTTCCTAAAATATTTTGAGCCCAATAAAGGCAAATAAAAAAAAAGGAAAAATAAGGAAATTGTTGTGAATAAAATTCTCAACAGCATTGTATATATGAATAAAGAGTAGTGGCATATTAGGTAAAGAGCATTACAAAATTCAACCATGAGCAGAATATTAAGCAAAATTGGCAATAGATAAAAACAGCATTATTTATTATTAGTGAGCAGTGCATTACAAAAACATAAGCAATGCAAACTATGAGCACAATATTAAGCAAAATTGGCAATAGATAAAAACCGCATTATTTATTATTAGTGAGCAGTTCATTACAAAAACATAAGCAATGCAAACTATCGTAAATAGAAGCACACGACTCTTAATACCAAAACAAAATATAAGCATCAATCCTTTTCAAAGTGTCGAAGAAAAGAAACTTGAGTCCATTAATTGATTAGGGGATAATTTTTTTTTGCCCCCCAATGTATGGAGTTTTTTTCACTTTGCCCCCTGAAGTATTTTTTGTTCCACTTTGCCCCCTGATGTACAATAATTTTTGACGTTGACCCCCACACTTTATTTCCGACAGAATATCCCTTCTAGATTCCATCGGCGGGCAGCTGGGGGCAAAGTGAAAGAATCTTATAGTTTGGGGGGTAAAGTGCGAAAAATCTTATAGTTTGGGGGGCAAATTAAAATAATATAAATATTAAATTTTTGTTTTAAAATTTTATATATAGAAAAGATATATAATATTTATCTTATACTCACACACACACAAATTTTTCAATACAATTCCAAATTAAAAAAAACCCCATAAATTTTTAATTAATATTTATAATTTT
>BMAC01000129.1:476467-496719 GCA_014905375.1 Phtheirospermum japonicum
ATGTTTTTCAAATATAAAATTTTAAAACTAAAATTTAATATTTATATTATTTTAATTTGTCCCCCAAACTATAAGATTTTTTGCACTTTACCCCCCAAACTATAAGATTCTTTCACTTTGCCCCCCAACTGCCCACCGATGGAATCTAGAAGGAACATTCCGCCGAAATAAAGTTTGGGGGGCAAAATCGAAAATTATTGTACATCAGGGGGCAAAGTAGAACAAAAAATACTTTGAGGGGTAAAGTGAGAAAAATTTCATACATTGGGGGTCAAAAAAAATTAGCCCATTGATTATAATAGGTTCAAGATTTAGTGGACCATCTTTAAATGATAGCTGGAAGTGGAGGTTCGAAACACATTTATATCGATTACAAAAATTACAACACAATATTTAACCTTAAAAAACTTTAACTACTTCGCGTTGTTTCTTTGCAACCCCATCTTCCAATTTTTCAATCCGCCTCCTGTATGTCTCCATATGGCGAATCAAAATTATTCCACAATCCTCCAAAAAAAAAATGTAGCCAACATGTCATAGCAGTAAATACAGCCGAAAATAACATTATAGCAAAGTATCAATATACCCAAGGTATCATAGAAATATATATAACATAAGATTAACAGTAAATTAAAATATCATTGAAGGTAAAAAATTATAAATGTATATACAGCCTAACCTAACAGTATAGTAATGTAGTAATAAAACCAATATATTATAACATTTTATTCTATTAATAAGCAACACTATAATATAGATTCATAATCATTTGATGTATAGTCATTGATGCGACCAAAAAGATTGGTGCCTCATGAATATAAGGTACTGACCTTAAATGTGAAGTCAGCGACCTGATAACCCTTCGATATATGTGCAACGACGTTATAGAGATCCAAGGAGCTCCTGACAACCTAATAGATCCTGCAAAATAAAACCCAAGCCAAGGCGGTGGACAGCCCCGACGTAGGCCCTCCGATGCTTAAGTCAGATATTGCACGAGAGAGATGCGAGAGGTCAATAAAACGTAGGTTGTGAAATCAACTTGGAGGAAAAGAATGAGGCCTGAGTCTTCTTTATATATATAAGAGAAGTATTCCCAATCTAGGTTTCCACTCTCCAACTATAATAACATAAATAGTGCGACTGACTTAGAATTAAGATTCCTCATGTATGCTAAGTTCCCATAAATAATTGAACTCTCGCTGAATTACTGAATTAGCCATGGGCCAATAAGTTTGTCCATTGATTCAGTCTGTCGGGACTCCATAAAATAGCGTGTATAAAGCCCAAACACCATGAGGCCCAGCCTCAATGCCGAGCTACCACTCAGTGCCGAGCTGGCATAATAGTACTTAGATCATAAGAACTCGCTACCTACCATTAGAGCTCGCCACTCCTTTACATCCGGTCGCTGTCCTTCAAAATAGCTCACCCACCTCCAAGAAAAACTGCACCTTCTAGAAAATGAGGTCGCTTACCGAGATTACTTACTAAATTTGCATGATTACCTGCATGTTGGCGACATGAATATTTAATGTCGTATCAACTAGTCCCCCACATTCTGGTTGGTTCACTACTACAGAAATAGGATTTAAAGGCGGTTATTTTTCGGATTTAATGGCGGATTTTGAACCGCCTGTGTACCACCACCGTAAATATTTACGGCGGTTTTCAAGACTGCCTTAAAAAGTGGGGCTTTTTACGGCGGTTTTTTAAGAACCTCCGTACAAAGTGATGCGTTTAAGGCAGTTTGAGAACCTCCGTAAACAACAACGGCGGTGGATTCTACTGCGGTTCGAAAAAAAAATGCCGTAAAAAGTATCACTTTCAACGGCAGTTTTTGAAAAATAACTTCTAGAAAGTCTTTTTTAGAACGTATGTTTCACGGCGGTTTTTAAAAATACCTTCTTTAAATCTGTTTTCTAGAACGGATATTCAAACATACCTTCTAGAAAGTAGTACAAAAAAAAAAAAAAAAAAAGAAATGAAAGCAGGTATACCGAAAAAAGCTCAAACATTAACAAAACTTCAAACATTATAACCAATGCTTTTTCTCAAATCAACTCTGAATGTAAAAAAAAAACATCGAGAAACACAAAATTTTCAGATAGTTATAGTATCCAAACAACAAATATGTAAAATTTTCTTGGTTCTACCTAGACAGCTTCTCGTTGCGTTCTTGCTCATTTAGCTATGCCATCATTGCCAATAACCTGCATTTCGGAAATTGATGTGTAAGGCAGAGAGATCAATGCCAAGGGTATATTCTGCTTCATCACGCAATAAGCAGGTTCTGCATAAGTTGCGGAAAGCTTTTGAGAAATATTTGTAGTAATAAAGAAATTGACAGTACCATTTTCATTTTTAAGTTTTTGCAAACACTCCCGAAGAGCAATTGAATTTATATATTATCCACTGAAATGTAAGAGGATATTACCATTGAGAAGAAGCTTTTGATGGAGGAAACATGAGGATAATCAGCCGTTTTCTTTAGTTTGAACGCTACAACAGCTGCATCAACCTACCAAATATTGAAAAAGGACCACGTCACTATAAGCTTTTGCAATATTATAAACCATGCATATATAATTAGAAAAAAAAAACTTACTTTAGGTTGTGGAAGAAATTTGTCCTGGAAACCTGAATATTGTATTCAGGATCTGACATGTAAAATTGTCCGAGTTCAGGTTAGAATTATATGTTCGAAAATAGCTATTAAGAAAACAACCTCTATTTTCTTTCTAAGACGTACAAATATCTTTGCATCAGGTACAAGTTCTTCATTTATCATATGTACCAACCTGAATATAAGTTCACGGAAATATTAATCAGATGATATTCTGACGACTTTAAAGAAGAATCCACCAAACACAAGGCTGCTTCATCCTGAAAACTCTCAAGCCAATTACAAAAAAAAAAAGGAAAAAATGAGTATATTGATGCTCACAACGAACAAAATCCAAGTTATATGTCGAAATTTCGACTGAACAAGGGATATAATCATTATGATTTCGTATCTCATTGGTTAACTAATGATACCAAGAGTAAGTTCCCAATTAAGAAAGTAATGAAAGCAGGTATTATTACAATAGATGTAGGAATTTGAAATATTAAGAATAAAAAAATAATAATAAAAATAATTAAAAAAAATCTTAAGAGCCAACTGCTTGATAACGATGACAAACACAGCAAAATCGATCAAATCGAACACATACCCCAAGCCCAGAGAGCGACGGAGTTCCACTTCTTAATTTCGAATCTCTTGGCCTTCCTATAATCGGCCCAAGTTAAATTGAACTTCATATATATATTCCAAGAACCTATTGAAGCTATATAATCGATATCTAGTATATGAAACGATTCAATACTTGACTGAAATAAATTAATTTAACTAATGTATTCTGTAATAAAAGCATACTAAAGTATACTGGGTATTTATTAAATATTAATCCCAAATACACAAAAATAAAGAAGAAAACATAAATAAATTAAGTGGGAATAATAATTCATCCACTGCAATCGGATTCTTCTTTTAAAGAAAAAAAAAATCAAATTCATATCAAAGATATTGCAATCCCATACTACATGAAATTTAGCATAAAGACTTTTATTTCAACTTTCAGTACAAGAAAAGTTACTCAACATCAAGACCCTTATCTTGGAACTCTAATGTTACCTCATTTCTCATCCTCATCCATAGCTTCAAAGCCTCCTGGTCAAACTTCTTGTCCTGCAACTCTTTTACCTATTCATTATAGTTTTTAGGGTTTCCTTATTTGTTTGATATTTTTTAAAATTTAAAATTTAATTTTAAAGGAGAGGTAAGTCAAACATTGTTGTTGCCTATGACAAATTAGTTTAATGTAGAGTTTAATGTTAACCGATGGTAGGAAGATTGTGCTGAGCTTGAACTTAGTGCTTTTGTTAACATTCTCAGAAACGGGCGACTGAGGGATTGCGATGAACTAATTTTAGGAAGTGTGATAATAAACTTGAGTAAAACTCTCAATACCTTTAGCTTATGGTAAGTAACAAAATATTCTATAGAGAATGGGATTAGCTTTGAGTATTGAACTGATGAGAGGAACTAAAAAAGAGCGAGGATGCAGGCAGTAAGATAACTGAACAGGGGTGTACCCTTCTAGATTATGTTAATATTCTGAAATTGCACCGGTATCAAAAATAGAAAATAAGACAACTAATGGGAGTGGTATGTCTTTCTAAAAATTATAATTAAATTTTTTGAATTTCATTGTATTTTGAAAGTCTGATTTATTTTCGAGTGAATGGTTGTGCTAACATATGCATGAAAACTGTAGAATTATTATTAATGTGACTTTTTGAGAAGATTTTTTATCTTCACAAGCCATGAAAGTGAAATAATAATGGGATATGACTGCAAAGGGCATGTTTTTCATGTATATTATCAGGTGCGGAATGTTGTTCTCCTCGAGATGCTTACTGGGCGACGCGTACTGGAGAAAAATCGGCCGATCAATGTGTTCATAAAGGGTTCAGTGGAAAATGCGTACTGGACAAAAACTGGACAAAATGCTTTTTTCTTTTTTGTTTGTTTTTTTGGAGTTTTGATGAGTTCTTCAACAAAATAATCCATGTTGAACAAAACATGAATACATCATCGAGAAACTCATGGAAGGATATGAACATGAACAAGCCAGACAAAGATGGTTTTGCATTTTTTCTTTCGGGTAAAGAGCCTGTTGAACACAAATAGTGACAACACAATGGTCCATATCAGCATGACGTTCAGTCTAGCTAGCTTTGTTCCCACCTACTAGAATTCGAATGCTAACTTTTTAAGCTAAGCACTTGCATATTTATTCATTTTTTTTTGTTTTAAATCTTTATATTAATAACCTATTTTATCTTTTATCAGGGGCTGCATGGCGGGGGCTGGATAGGGTGGCCCAGTCGGTAGGCGTGAAGCACGCCGTCGGGAAGTGCCACCAGGTAGCTCTGATAGCCTACTGACGTGGCATACTTTCGAGAAGATCAGGGTTATCTACTTCGGCAATGGAGATGGGGAGGGCCTGCTGGACAATTATGCTGGAATCCTCTATGGGTTAGAGATCCTTGGTCTTTTGATAACTTGATTACCTTCTTTACTCTAGATGTACTGAAGCTTTTCCTTATAAAACAAAAACAAAAAAGTTTTTCCTGTTTTCATTGGCTTTACGTAGCTGATCATCTGTACAATAACGTTACATAATAGTAAAGCCAATTTGGTATTGCTTATTGAAAAGTTCTGGAATATGTGGTGTTATTTCCTTAGATTTTATTGGTTTTTTAATCTCTTTTTTTCTTGGTATTTTGATGCAGGGTGTAGAAGCCATGATCCAACAAGAAATGCAATATATTGACCAGACTCGAGACTCTGATACTAAAATAGAGCTTATTAAGACACTTAACAATATATCCAATGGGAAGGTAAATCTCATGCAGAAACTTCTTATCTCAATTTCCTACTTTTGATGACTTTGAATTTTAGTGTCCTGCTTAAATTTCAGATAGATATATGTCGAGATAGAGAGGGCTCGGCTGATTAGGAAACTTGCTAAGATTAGGGAAGAACAAAGTCTTATGTAATTTCAGATTGACTACAATGAATTCTTCAGTATAGAAAGGCACTTGGATGGGACTATTTAACTTATGATAAAAACCAATTTGACAATGTGATCAATGTTTATGTTAATGTGCCAATTAGTTTTCATATTTCATTAATCAAGGTAAACAATTCTATTTGTCTTTCTTTTAGGCTTTTGTTGACAGTGGAGCTCAGTGTATATATATATATATAATTCTATTTGTAATTGTGCAGACAGAATGGATTCACAAGCAATCAAGTATGCGATGGTGGTGAAGATTCTTTGCCGGATCGGGTAACGTGGACAAGTGACTCAGGTGAGGGTCAAGTTTAATGGTGACAAGAACCGATACATTATGAGGAACATCAAGGGGCCCATCAGGGAGGGCGATGTGCTGGTGTTGATGGAGACTGAAAGAGAGGCTAGGAGGCTTCGATGATCGATTATTATTATTATTATTGCAAGTTTAAAATTTTTAAATTATTATTAGAGTACGTAAAATCTGATCTAGGCTTTATCTCGGTATCTTAACCTTGAAGACTGAAACATTTGATGAGCACAGAGCAACATCGGCTTTTCATGTTTACCCTTGATGGTTTTTCTGATTAATCTACTACCTATTATGCTGCTATTGGTTTTAATTTTTTTTTTAAAATATAATTTTTTGAAGCATTAGCATTCTATTTGGTTAAAAATCATCATATTTTGGAATTAAAGGGCCTGCCTATATTGGTTTGTATTAAAATTTGGTTATCAGCACTGGGATTTGTGAGCCAGAGCATGAAGTGTTAGCCTTCCTATATTGGTTTGTATTATAATTTGGTTATCAGCACTGGGATTTATGAGCCAAAGCATGAAGTGTTTGTTTTATAGTTCAACCCGAGTGATATTTATAAAATCTACCCTTAAGGTTCGGTCTAATTGTTACAAAACCTTAACCTTATCTCAAATGCGACTTGATCATGTTGCATTTGCTTTACAAATCCTTCTTGGGGTCCACTTTTTTAAGATAAACACATGTTTTGAAGACTTTTTTGATTTATAAAGGAAAACAACTTAACAGAGTAATAAAAGACTTATTATGAAAAAAATATTTTGCCAACAACAAATATATACTAACAACACAACTGGACACGCTACTTTGTAGGACCTTGACTACTAAAAGTGTCTTTGTTTGGTATATTATAAGCCACCAACTTATACATCATTCATATATACATTCATTACTACTTGCACCAATTTTACTTTTACAGACACGGCAAACATGGCAGAGGAGGCCACCGGAGGTAAAGTCAATATTCTTTTTATTATTATTTTTTTAAGAATTCTGTGTTTGTCCTTGGTTTTGTTATTTCATCATCAAGTGAATGATGTTTGTTTGTTTGCATGCATCTCGGCCAGGTTTACGATGGGATCGACTATGGATGGTTGTGAATGCTTCAGAGTGGCATGATGTTTACTCAAAGAGTTGCACCAAACTTGCTCTAGAGCCAATCTTATAAAAATAAGATTAATTTTGGAAATTATTCTCAATGATAAATTAGGTATTTTTGAGATTGTGATAGATTATTTTGATATAATTATACTCTAAATGTAAATAGAAATCGTAAGGTATATCCATGATATGGCCATGATGCGGGACCAAGCCTAGACGTTTCATCATCCTCCACCCCTCCACCCATGACCTCATATATAACTTTTTTTTTTTTATATTTTAGAGTAGATTTATTATAACTGTACTTAATTATTTGATTTTTTTATATAAAATATTGAACTTCACTTGCACATTTTTTCAAAGAAAAAATAGCTCAGATTTTGGTTGTCTCGCATCCACTCCATAAAAACGACACTGAACAAATCACAAGTTAATAATATTTTTTACTAACATCGATGAAATTTGCGTTATAGTGATGACAATATATAATATATATTTTTAAAAGCGTATTACTAGATTATTCTTTTCAAACATTTCTCATTTTAGCATTACTTAATTTCTGGAATTAATGAACTTTTTTGATAAAATCTTACGTTTTTTTGTTTTTCTTAACTTTGCTCGAGAAATCGCGGGTTTTTACACACACACACACACACACACACACACACACACACACACACACACACACACACACACACACACACACACATATATATATATATATATATATATATATATATAGAGTTTAGGACTTCTTTTTAGTATATAATTTTATTATTATTATTGAGTTTTAATTAAGGTTTATTTATTAAATTGACCTTGAATAATAAATAAAATCCTAAAATTAATTTGGTCTTAGAGTTGAAATTTTAAATTCAACTATTGGTATGGTTTTATATATTTTGAAATATACTAACTGAAGCAACAATGTCACAATAGTGACCTCTCTTGTGGATATTAATTCATTTCAAGATATAAAAGGTTGTGTACATGTAATTTATGTAAATACTCATCGTCCAAAAGGAAGATTCATATTTATCACAATTATATATGCAATTGCGGTAGTAAACATGTGATGATTATTTGGTTTTACATATGAGCAATGAATCGGCCAAAAGGAAGACTCATTGTTTGATATGTTCTCATTATTAGTGTTTGATTACTGCGCCAAGATGTCAATTACATGTTAACATCTTGTCAAAAGATGAGATTTTGATGGAGTGTCGATATCTTGAGATGGGAATTTACCTTTTATTTGAGTTTATTATTATAATTTTAAGTTTATTCTAATTGAGCATGAGAAGTTTATTTTCTTTGATTCACCTATATCTACTCCTGTTAATATTACTGCTAGCATCAACTCTATCCCTATGCTAAATGGCACAAACTTCAAGTTATGGCAAGAGAATCTTTTAATAGTTCTCGGAGTCATGAATCTCGACCTTGCGATAAAGACTGATTCCCCCCCACCTCTTACGGATAAAAGTACTACGGATGAAAAGAGAGATATGGAAAGGTGTAAGAAATCGAATCGCATGTGTATAATGATCATGAAGAAAGCCATTCCAGAAGCATTTAGGGGCACTATGTTGGAGAAAACCTACAGCTAGAGAATTCCTTGCTGATATTGAGAAAAGGTTTATCAAGAACGAAAATGCTAAAACTGGTACGCTCTTGACAAATATAATCTCAATGAGATATGGAAGTAAAGGGAATATTAAGGAATACATTATGGAAATGTCTCATATTGCTTCAAGACTTAGAGCACTCAAGCTAGAACTCTTTGAGGACTTGCAAGTGCATTTGGTTTTAATATATCTTCTTGGATATTTTAATCAGTTTAAGGTGAGCTATAATTGTCAAAAGGACTTGGTCTCTAAATGAGCTCATCTCACACTGTGTCCAGGAAGAGGAAAGGTTGAAGTAAGACAAGACTGAAAGTGCTAATATTGCCTCAATTTCCAAATTTAAGGGCAAGGGATTAAAGCGAAAGAAGGATAAGGAAGTTGCACACTTGTTTTGCATGTAATTATTGTGTTTTTTCTATTATTTTTATTTAGAGTTTAACGGTTTTTTTATTCGTTTTTTAGTCGTTTATTCTAGTTCTTAGGTCATTTTCTTATTTATTTGCTTATAGTCTTAAAGTGTACGAAGTGTGAGGTGTTTATGCTATTTTTGGGTTTTTAAGTTTGAATTCTTGTTTTGTAGGTGGCTAAAAGGATTATATTCACTCGGCGGACGTTTTGGACCGGAAAATGAGAATCTCGAGCCGAAAGCATCCAGGATCAACTAAAAAGCTCCAAATCGACTGCCAGATCGACTGGTGGTCGATCAACTGGTGGTCGATCGACTGGTCATGGATCAACTAAAAGCCCCGAAATCAACTGCAAAACAGTAGCTCCCCCGTTTTGGCAGAGCAGTCGATCGACTGCCCTTCAGTCGATCGACTGGCAGTCGATCGACACCCCCTGCAGTCGATCAACTGCAACGCTGAGGGCTGCGGGAATTTTGGTGTTTTTGGACGTTTTTGCCCCTACAAACAACTATATAAAGCCCACACCTTGCAACATTAAAGATCACTCCCTTCCCAATCCTAACTTGGTTTTGGGATCAAAATCACTCTCAAGCTATTGGATAATTCTCTCTTTCTTAGGTTTTAGATTTAGTTTCAAACTTTGATGTAATTTCCTTTTCCTAGTTTTAGATTTAATTTCAAGCACCTCCTTGGTTTTGTAAGCCTAAGAAGAATCCAAATACTCCTTTGGATTGTTACTTTTGATTGCAATTACATTCAAGCTTTGTTTCATTTCTTAATTCAAGTAAGTTTCCTTTCAATTTAATGTTTTATGCTTTAATTCCATTCTTTGTTCTTCATTTCCATGCTTGTTCTTCATGTTATGCATTTTTCCTTAGCACCTTGATTTCTTGTTAGATCTTAAGAATTGGATATGGAATCTAGATGAGTGACACATCTATATCATAGATCAAGTCTTAGATCATCTTGATTTTGAGTTATTCTTGTGCTTTATTTGCAATTTAACTTTCATGCATAGTTTTAGGTTAAATCTTGGATCTACTCTTTGTTGCTTGTTATTTTCCTTAAAGTTTTAAACTTTCTCGTCTATTTTCATTGCTTTATCAATTCTTGCTTTTAATTTTTGCTTATTTGCATTATTTAGGATTTTATGCATAGTTGTACCTTGTGCTTGCATGCTTGTACTTGGTGAAACATTACATCTTCTTGCTTGTTTTGATTATTGCTTTGCATTTTCTATTTGAGGCATACGACGAGGCATCCTACCAACATGAAATTTCAATTTCTAGTTTATATTAGTTAGTTTAATTGCTTTATTTTCATTTTCCTTTTATTTTTAAAGCTTGAAACATATAGATCCTTCAATTGAATCGATTTCCGATAAACCGATCCATGAACTTTTAAATTTCTAAAACCACGAAAAACTATACTTCAAAATGGCGTCGTTGCGACTCGGCTTGGTTAAGGCTTTCGATTTGGTTGTAGTTTCATTGTGTTTTTAGCTTGCTTTGTTATTTGATGTTTTCTTTAAGTATGTTAGGTACTTCTATCTATGGTGGATACATTCCCAACATGGGAGGACATGGTGCAAACCATGTTGGGAATGAGATGTTGTATAATGTCCTTGGCAATGTGGGAGGGCATGGTGCAAAGCACGTTGCCAACGGTGGATTTGGTTATGGACAACCCGGCATGGGAGGGCATGGTGAAAACCAAGTCGGGTTTGATAGTTTCTCGGGCGTGAATAGTTCCTTAGGTGGTTATGGAGCTCCAAATTCCTATCTGAATGTGCAAGCTCCATATTCCTATCCGAACGTGCAAGACCCGACTTCCGGCTCATATGGCTATGGTGCTCCACAAAATTATCCGAATATGCCGAGCCCGAATCCCGGCTTATATGGAACCCCACCCGGTTACAGTTTAACTCATATGCCGAATATGACTCTGAGTGGACATGTGAGTGGTGGATATCCGAGTCCCGGCTCGTATAGCGATTCTTATCCTCCCAATTTCAAACAAGCCCCGATTGGTACCACCACTAATTCCCAAGATCTCGATGCTTATGCGTACTTTGGAGGTTTGAGCTCCGATGCACCCCCCGTCCGCACTATGAGGGATTTTAACCGACCCTTTTTGGGGACGTTTCATCCTCCTGAGCCAAAATCTCCTCCACCAACACATGAGGTGTTTCCACCCTTATCTTCCAAGGAGTTTGAGTTGGTTACGAAAATTGCGGAATTGAAGGCTCAAATCGCTCAAATGTCTAGCCCGGGACCGACTCCTCCTTGTGCGGGACCCAGTTTTCCTACTCCACCGCCGCCTCATGATCCTCTTGTTACTTATCCCGTGGACCCATTACGTTCGCCTACTCTTTCGATCCCATTCCTTTAAAAGTGTGGGGTAGTTGATTCGGTTATCTCACCGATGGAGGAGGCCGTGGTTTCGATTCCGTGTATTTTTACTCCTATTGACCCCTTACCTTTTACTTCAAAACAATCTTGCGAAGAGTGGGTGTTTATGGACTTCATCAAGGCCATGGTCGAATGAGTTTGTTTGGGAGAGAGGAGAAATGAGGAGGAGGTTGAACCGGATGTCGATATTAAGGATTGTTGCGAGGTTGTTGAGCCCCTTGTTCTACATGATAAGTCCATTATGCCTCTATGTAACCTCGATTTGTGTGTAGATGATTCTCGGTGTGTCGTTGAGGGCAACGATGACTTTCTAGTGGGGGGGAGGGTTATTGATGATAGGATTGGAGAATTTGAAGATTTTCTTGGGGTGGAGATTGTTGATGAGGGTTTGGGAGTCGATTCCATCGAGGAGTTTGAAGATTTTCTTGGGGTGGAGATTTTTGATGATAAGATGGGAAGACTTGATGATTATCTTGAGGAGGAGGAGGAGATCAAGTCGATTACCATTTTGGAAAACTCGAATCGAAGTGAAAGAGGAGTGGCCGGTTGAAGTGCTTAAAGTTATTAAGAGTGCGATTGGGTGGAAGCCCGAAGTGGTTGAGAGAGTTAGCCCTTTGAATTTGATTCTCGATGAATTGGTGAGAGCCAGGAATTGGAGGTTGTTGTTAGAGGACTTGATGTTCGTGATGTCCAAAAGCGAGTGGGTAAAGCCCATTGACTTGGTGCCCAAGACGAGCGGCTTGTTAGTTCTTGAAGATGAAGAAGGAGGGTTGTTGGCCACGAGGGCTACAATGGGTTGGAGGACGTTGATCGATTTTAAGAAGTTGAAAGTGGCTACCAAGAGAGATCATTTCCCTCCCCCATTTTTCGATAAAAGATTGAACAAGCTAGCTGACCAGTATTCCTTTTGCTTCCTTGATGAGTCATCGGGTCACTTTAAAATCACCATCCCACCCGAGGACCCAGCTGAGACGAGCTTCAAATGCCCATTTGGAATGTTTACTCTTTTGCGGATCTTATTTTAGTTATGCAATGCGCCAAGAACGTTCCAAATAGTAGACCCTCCCGACAAGGACGAAATTGTGTTGGTGGACCCTGCCGTTGTCTTCCCGCCTTGACCAAAAGGGAGTACGTCATGCTAGTGATGTAAAACAAGCGCTTCTTGGGAGGCAACCCAAGTTCTTCTCGTTTATTTTATTTACTTTATTTCTTCTTAAAATGAAAATCCAAAAACATTTGAATATTTGAAAAATAAAAAAATATTTTGTTGAGATTCATGTACATATTTCGTTGTGTCTTTAATTTCGTGTGATTCTCTTTTCTAGGTTTAGTTTTTCGACTCCACCTTGGGCGATTTGATAAGTTAGTAGCGTTCATGAAGTCGGGAGATACTAGCCATGCTCGATTTTTGCTTGGAATGCTTAGATGCCTAGGTGGATCCCACCGAGCTCGATCAAAACTCGCTCGGTTAAGAAAGTTTCTATTCCCCCTCCTTTTACTTAGTTTTCATTAAAATGCGGGTAATTCATGGTTTAAGTGTGGGGTGGGTAGGTGGTTAGGGTCCGGGTATTACAAAGCATGTTTTGTTGTTCTTAACTCGAGTCTTGGCGAAGTGACGCATTCTTGGCAAAGTGACGCTTACTATTTGCGCATTTATATGGTTGAGTCGATTTTTGTGTCTTTTGTGTGTCTATTACATGTTTAAGCAACTTCACGTACTTGGAAGTTTGAATAGTTTACTTGTCGGATTTTTGCATGTTTATGGCCTCTTGTGTGAGGGGTTGAATTTTTGTGATTCGTCCAAAACTCGCATATATATACATATATATATATATAATATATATATATATATATATATATATATATATATATATATATATATATATATATATATATATATATAATCAACATTTACTCATGAAAAGATTGCAAAGTTCTAAAAGCTATTTTGATTTCGCTCCCAAACTTTGTGCAAACTAGTGAGTAGCCTTGTGTGATTTATCAGCTTGCTTGCATTTTTATGGAAATTGCATTGAGGAGATTTGATTTTGCTCGTAAATGATTGATTTTGAAAATGACCTCGAGGCACATATATCACCCTTATTGCGGCCATATCCAAATATATAAGATACTTAAAATTCCCAAACGAGCCCCCTTGAGCCTATATCCCGTTTCTTGTTAGCCGAACTCGATTTTAGCTCTTATATCTTCATGAATTATGAGGTGAGAGTGTATGATTAGTTGACGAGAAATGTGAGGGAAATCGATTGTGGGTTTTCGGTTTTGAGTTGCTTATACAAAAAAAAAATAATAATAATATTCCAACACAAATCACGAAAAGTGATAAAGCGTGCGTTCATGTGAAGATTGTGATTAAAAGATTTGAGTTAATATTGCAACTTATCGTATTAGTCAATATATTTTAGTCTAAAATTTGAAAAGATAATTAAGTAATTTAATATAATTATAATATATTTTTGAGTTGTTGGTTCGAGGCGAATTGCTCTAACGAGCATCAATCTAAACTTAAAAGATCACTGGTTCTTAATTTTTTGGCAAACACTTATGTTATGCCAGATTAACGGGTCATGACCCGTTAGGCCATCTGACCCGATACTATAATGTATTCATTTTTGTACTGTGATGTATTGGTTTTTTACTGTAAAGTATTAGTTTTTCATAAATCTCTGACCAGTGCTATGATATATTGGTTTTTGTATTATAATATTTTTTTACTATGATGTATTGGTTTTTTATTATAATGTATTGATTCTTGCACTATAATATATTGATGTTAAATTTTGGCCTAACGGATAATTCGTTAGTCCGGCCTAACAAGAGTGTTGCCCTAATTTTTTTAAACATCTGGTATCCGAGAAGTACGCCTGATTTTTGGTGGAGATATATTAGAATTCTGATCAGTCAAAAAAGTACCCCTATTTATTTCAGCCAGATGTTTTTCTACGTAATTTTACATTATTTCCTCCACTAATCTGCAATACTATTAGCCGCTAGATCTTCTAATCTGATGGTCTAAAACAATTCGTACTTCTCACACCAGAATTGTTTTAATCTGAGCTTATCTCTCTCTATATATAAATAAATGGGTGATTAAAAAAAATGAAGACTAAGTCAAACATTTTTTCTTTCAAGGAGTCGAAGTATTAATGGAAGTAATTTTTATCCTAATTTCATGCTAAGTTGGTTAATGGAGACTTGATTTCATTATTATTTAACTTAATTATTCATATATATATATATATATATATATATATATATATATATATATAGGGTTGGGTTCAAATGATAACCCGTCATTATATGTGAAGTTAGGGACTCATCTTGTCCATTAGATTGAATAATATTGATGGTTGAGAACATGACATGTCAGCACAGTAATATTTTAATAAAATGCATTAATTAATTAAAAAGGGTATTTTGGACATATATCAACGTTTATAAACAGCACTACGTTGTTTCTTTAGAAAGCACAATATATTAAGAAAAAAAAACATTACGATTGTATTCAAAAAGCATCGCAAATTTCGTCTTTAAACTGCAAATTCGAAAATTTGAAATAAAACTCAACTCTTCAACAAACCATAACTTTTTCAATTTCTATTCGTTTTGAATGAAATATATATCAAATTAATCAAATTCTCAAGATCTACAATTTAAGATACATATTGCATGTTTTAAAATATTAAAAAAATATATATAATTAAATTAAAAAAACTGGATAGTATAAGCATCGCACATGACTGATTTTAGCACTACATTACTGTATAAAAATCACAGTGAATCTGGACATATAATTGCACTGTGCAATATTTGGAGTGCTTTTTCGTATATTGTTACAGTGCTTTTGAACTACACTAAACACTGCTTTTTTTGACTGAAAAAATAATCGGCCAACATCGCCGCCGATTTTCACCATCGCATCAATCCGAACCAACCCCCGACAATCCAAGTCGCCACCACCCAACGACCCCACTGAAGCCGTTTGAACCCACACCTATATGACGGGGTTTTCATTTGATACTACATATAAATTAAAACAAAAAAAAAGTTTCATTATTTCTTGTTTGTTTGTTTTTTTTTCTTTCCCTCCGGTAAGCTCCGTGTCAATCTTTTTCAGCCCATATAATTATGAACCCCCTCAAATGGGAATTGTCTTTTAACTCCAATACTTTATTTAGAAAAGGACCCACCCGTGGGCCCCGCCACTATCTATCCATGAGGCTCTTTTTGCAACCCACTACAACTCATGTGACGCACAACTCATAATCATGTGAGTTCTTGCCTTAGTACCACCGCCTTGAAAATGTCCCACACGCCACCACTCCTTGTTATCTACTCCCATTCCTTTCGATTAGTTAGGCGGACGCATCACCAAAGAGATGCGTCCGGTCGCCCGGGTTACACCACTTGAAATTCGTGGCGGTGACGAGAATGGACGGGCTGCCCGGGTTACACCACTTGCCGTCCTGCACCGCGTCGCACCTGATCTCAAAGCAAGCCTCACCGCTCAGCCCGTTGTTGAACAGCGTCGTACTCAGCGCCGCCGTGTTCACGCCGTAGCCCTGACTGTACAGATTCTCGTAGCCGCAAGCACCACCTGTTAAAAAAAATATGAAAATTAAAATTAAAATAAAAAAATGGTTGAGGTCACGTAATGAGATTAAGAAATACCCATGGTGCCGGAGGCGTCGCTGCCTCCGTAGAAGGTGGCGTGGGCGGTCTCCCAGGGGCCGCCGGAGTAGACGCCGGGGATTCTGGCGCGAGTGGATTTGGTCGACGTTGTTTAAAGAGAGAGAAAGAGAGTATGTACAAGCCTCGACGAAGGATGATTTTGGATTTGGGGAAGAGATAGAGTTTGGGTGAGAGACGGGGAAGGGACGGAATAGGTTTGGGATTAAATTGATTCAAAGGTTTATGTAAAATTACATAAACACCCTTTCCTACCATGTAATTAATTTAATAAAAAAAAAAAATAGAAAAAATCTTGTTCACACACATTATTAGATTTAAGGTTAGAATTAGTTCTAGGTTCACATATAATGACGGGGTTCTCATTTGAACCATTTCCTATATATATATAACTTTGGGTCAATTATGGGTCTTATATCTAATTAAATTGATGAATCAAATATTTTTGTGTATTTTTTTTATTTGATTAAAAACATGAGGATTGTATAATAAAAGCACTGCGCTGGTGTATATAACTAAAATATAAATAAAGCACTTGTATAATAAAAGCACTGCTGATATATAATAAAAACCCTATTAAAAGCACTAGCTCGCAGTCTTTATTAATTATGGGCATTTTAGATCAAATTAAATTGATGGATCAGATCTTTTATATATCTCCTTATTTGATTAAAAGCATTAGAATCGTACAATAAAAGCACTGCTGGTGTATCCTTATATTAATGCACAATTCTCCTATCCTATGTGTATGTTTGTCACGCTTTGTTAGCTTCGTAATAAATTATGGTGTTTCGGTGTATACGAACCTAATATATACCTAATTTAATTTTTATATATATATTTTTACCTAATTTAATAATTCTCTATTATTATATTTTTTCTAATTTAATATATATTTTTTATTATATGTTACCTAATTCAATATCTTACTTTTATTCTACTAATATAAAAATGCAAATAAGTCATATTTTTAAAAAGAAAAGATCTATGTAAGTTGAACTAATTTATATTTATAATACCAGTTAAAATAATTTTATTTGTAGAATTTCAAATATTCTATTTAAGGAAAATACAAGTTATATAAAATTATTAAAAAAAAATAAATATAAAAAATATTAAGTTAAATTTCCTTAACTTATCATAATATAATTAATTGAGAGTAACATTAAAAATTCATATGAAAAACTATTGTTACACCAAAAAAGAAACAAAAACTAAGAGAAACAAGAAATGATAATTATAATAATAAATTGTTACACCTAGGAAAGTAAATATTAAATATATTCTAAATCTATTTATCTAATTTCAATATAATGAATTGATACATATATTATATATCTACATGGACAAATTAGTGTCTCACGCAGAAAAATAAAAAAAGGAAATAAAAAATAATATTACATATACTACAAGTTAGATATACGACGTTTTAATATAATTATCAGTACCTTATAAATTTTAATTTTTTATATCACATATTCACATGCGACATACCGGTATTATATATTTTTTTACAAACTCAGTTTTTACGGATTTCCTTTCAAATTTAGGGTATTTTGCTATACCTTATAACTAATTTTGTGACTCCGGGGTAAAAATACTTGAATATTATCTATATATTTATAAAAACAGTACTGACTATATGAGGCAATTGTTTTGGTTCCCTCTAAAACTTTTTTCTTTCCCCAAAAAGAAACTTTTTTTGCGCAAAGCCACTTTTATTTACTTTTCAACAGCTTTTTTTTATAAAAAAAATCAAATATCACTGCCACAATTGTTGACATTTCAACACGGGTTAAAATTGCATGCGTGTGATTTAAACGGATTAACAGGGGCATCGAATTTTGAATTTTTAGGCAATAAATTTTGATACCATATATTATCATTTCCACTTTGATACCAAATTTGTTTGATGATTTTAATTCAGATCCGTTTGAAATATCTGAATTACATATTTTTGAGACATATAAAATGAATTTTAAACTGGATGAGATTATAAGAATTCTATTTTCTATATCTTATAATACATTTTTTTATATCTTACAATATATTTCAGATTGTTAGCCATACATATCTGATTTTCAATTAAAAGAACATATAAAAGCAAGCATGCAAATCGAAACATAAAAATAAAATTATTTACAGGCCCTGAATAAAGAAGAATATAGAGATCAAAGCATGAAAATGAATTAAATTACAGACCCCAAATATACTTAATTTGGCTATAACACAATAGTGCATACCGAAATTAACTATAAGATCTGATCTCCTTGCACAATTTTTCTCCAAATAATCAGGTATCATTCACAAGCATGGTCTTTGAGAAAATAGGTAGTTGATTCAATCCGATTCTCTTGCAGAATTGGAATACTAAAAAAGGTAGATACATTAAATCAGATTTATTATTGAAAATGTATTTTTTAATGCAAGACATATAAAAAATGTTAAAAAAAAAAGCATCTTTAAGCAACAAAATAAAATCGAGAGATAGTAAAAATCTTTGTAGATTAGACAACTCATGATAATATTATTATTGTTTTATAAATATAGGTTTGCATGTTTATTTTTAGCCTAATAGACATTTTATTCTTTAAATATCAGATTGTATACTATTTTCTAGCCTAATTAAGGACGTTTTATTTGTGTACAATTAAGCAGAACAGTTTCTTAATTCCAAAAACCACCTAAAAAAATCTACAAAAATATAAGAAATAGATGCATTGTCTATAATAAAGGGATACGAAATCTGATATTTTCTCGGTTACAAAGAATTCCAAATATACAAACTTCAGGGTTTCAAGAAAGTCACCCTATAAATATAGGGTTCTATTATTTGCAAAAATCACTTTATCATCTCTTTTGAATGTGTCTTTGTTTTCTCTATATTTTTAAAACTTGGGAAGTTAGGGCTTTTGGGACAATGCCTCCGCTATTCGTACTGATGAAAGACATCGACCGTACAAATAAGAAGGCTCTTAAGCTTAGAGTCGCCCAGTTTTTTGCGAGATCTGGATTCGACGACAAGGATCAAAAAACTTCTATGGAAAGCATTTTCCATGATTCAGAAATAATTATTTATCATTTTCATATAGAGATTTGTACAGATTCGTGTTACCTACTCCTTATTAGTCAATTAATGTGTTGAATTAAAATAAATTGTATCTAATTACTTTAAAACAGGGAGGACGCATTACTGGGGTAATAAAAAAGATCAATGTAAAATTGTTCGAAAATCGAATAGTTGAAGGTCGCGTTTATGCGATTAGAAACTATTACGTTGAGAACAACACCGGCAAGTTCCAAACCACGATGACCAAATTCAAAATTGTTTTTCATGTGAAAAAAATTATAGTCGACATGAAGGAGGATTCTTTTCCCAATTATGTGTTGGATTTTCGACATTTTTAACACTGACTGACGTCAACAAAGCTGACAAGACAATGTTGTTCGGTTAGTTTCTTAATATTTTTTAATAATAACAAATATACCCAAATTCGAATGTTGGCGTTACTAATTTAGTTAAATTTCTTATTGGAAAGGTGGTGGAAATCCGTAACCCGCAGGATAAAGAATAGATGGGAGGACGTAGAACAAGATTGATCGACATTATTCTTAAAGACTTGAGGCAATTTCAGTTATAAGATTGCCTAAATAATCATTTCATGAATTATTTGTTTGGATTGTTTTATATATAATTAGGAATATATAGGAGTTAATAATTATCTTTTCATATTGTTTGGTATTATAGTGGTCGTCGTTTAAGTTGTACTCTTTGGGGGAAATATGTTGACCAAATCATGGCTTTCGAAAGTGGGTTGTCCGTGGAACCTCCCGTGATAATTTTGCAAATGTGCCGTGCAAAGGTTTATAGAGGTAATAATATAATTGTTTTCTAATTGCAATTTTTTTTGAATTATTATTCTGATCTATTTTTTAATTTCAGCATGTTTTATTCTTCTATTTTTAAATTCTTTTTTTTAAAATAAAATTTCTAAAATACATAAACATTAAAAAAATCTAAAAAACTGGTGGTTTTTAACTGAATCGAAACCTGC
>BMAC01000129.1:499735-540908 GCA_014905375.1 Phtheirospermum japonicum
ACAATTTGGCATCATCATCCAACAAATTTCAAAGTGACAACAAATGGAAGCAACATTGAATTGTCAATTACAAGTATTTATTTAATTTAAACAAAGACAAACTTCAACAATAATTATTAATACACAAACTAGATATAACACAACAAGAAAACATAAAGTACTTAAAAATCATTCTACTTTCTGAAATTAGGAGACAACACTGTAGTCATATTCTCAGGCACAACCGATTTCTCTTGGACGAGCTCATGTCGTTAAAACTTCTCTTTTTCTTGTACGATCATTCTACTTTATTCTTTGCTCATATCTTTAAAACTTCTCTTTTTCTTGGACGAGCTCGATGGCTCAACCACCTCTATGTTTTCGCATGCTGGGACTGATTGCCTAACTCAAGAAACAATGGAGGATCACGATCACTTATTTGCACACCCCTAGCACTACCTATTCAACCTCCACAAGGCTCAAACACTATATTCCCGTATACTCAGCCCGAACTCACCATCCTGCCTGAAGTCGACTGCACAGGCCCACTTTTGTGCTTGACACGTGCCTGCAACACAAAGATGCTACAATCCACTAACAATCGCCTTCGCACAAAGCTCCAAGGAACAAATGACAATTGGTACCTGCAAACGGACACCAAAATATTAAACAAAGTAACAGAAGATACTCAAATCCAATTGAAGATAAAATTAGACTCGATACCACATCCATAAAGTAGCAATAAGTTATAGACCGACTTGATGGGTACTTGCAAAAAATACAGAAAGAAATCTTGTTTTAAATAAATACAGAAATTAAAGGTCGATGAATTGCACTTAAATAGCCAAACAGATATTTAATTTTCCCAAGAAAATTAAAAAAAAGCAACACYATGTATACTTCATTACATTAATTTAACAAACAGGTATGGAAACAAGTATCAGGGTTAGACCATCAATAACAACAATTATTCTGCATTTATTAATGTTGCAGACCTTGGAACCAATGAGAACAGTTCTTACATTTGTTGGCAAATAATTAATTATATCTAATTATGTCAATTAATTAGTTCAATCAACTGGAATTCCCATTTCTCATTTCATCCTGAAGAACCTCCTGCATGTTACTAATATAACTAAAAACCGTTTATCTATCTGCCAATTTGATGAACACAACAAAGTATTTTTTTAGTTTCATACCATGTTTTGTTTTATGAAGGACCTGACCTCATCAATGATACTTCTCAAACCGACTCTTAAAAATTGCCTATATAATTTCAACATTGTGCACAAAGACATCACCCAGCCACCTCCTTTCAAGAAACTAGTTATTCAAGTTTTTCCCCTCCTATTTTACTTTTCTATGCTGCTTGTCATAAAAGGTTAAGAGCACTCTTGATCAAAAAATCCACCGCAAAACTGATTACTAACTTGCATAGCTTTTTGAGCATTCGTTATTCAATTTTAAGAAGAAAGTTAATATCTTGAAAAACTTTTACTTACATTAATTTAGTGTATACTAGGCTGGTGAAAGATAACACACTAGGAAACTGCTAAAAAGAAAAGAAAAAAAAAAGAACACAAACAAATAGCACAAACCAGTGACAATTTTATTACTCAAGAATACTAAATTCGCAAGAATCATCAAAAAGCACAAGCCCCAAAGTATATTATTGCAGGAATACACGCAGAGAAAGGCCAAAATCTTACTTTAGCTTTGAGCTGATAGATTATTATTCAATCGATTATCATCCCCCGACAATCCCAAGTGGTTCATCCAATTTAATCGAAACGGATGAGATCTTCGCGCTGATCTTACCCTCGAACTTACTGTTAAGCAATCTGAAGACCATGAATAAAACTAAGGCAACTACAGCGACAGATTTGAACTTGAACATGGTCGTGGCTCGATTCCTCAGCGATGACTCGACACGGTCCATCTTTTTGGTCTTTGCTGATTTCTTGAGGAAGCTCGAGGTGGTTGATTAGCGCTGGAGTGTTAGGCGCCGTAGATTGGGGATGGCACCATCAAAAATTTGAGAATTTACAGTTGTTGAAATGAGAGAGATGACTGAAGTTTTCTCTTCATATTATATGAGGTTATCTCCGGCGAGGCACGATGGTTTTTGACTGAGTTTAGGTCTAGGGTTAGGATAATTGTGAATTAGGCAGAGAGGGGGGAGATGGAGTTGTCGGGGAGAAAAGAAAAAATGACCAATTTTTTTAACCTTTAAATATGATCCGATTTGACGGGTTTGGGGCGGTTCGGGCTCCGTCACACTGTAGAGGACCCGTGTGACCGTCACATTTGAGTCTTTGCCTTTTATAATTATAGATACTGTTACTTTATCAAATTCCTTTGAGGTCACAAAGTTGGTTACTTCCGATTCGGTGCCGAAAATTGTTGAATTTAAAAACAGGTATGTTCTTTGAAATATGATTAATTCTATTAGTGTTTGATAAAATTTTATTTATTATTTATTTAATAAACTTTAAATTATTAATTTCAATAAATGTAGAATTCCAAAGGGTTCTAATAATCCGACGAAGAGTATTAGTCGCTGTAGTTTAACGCTATCGCGTATTGAAGTTGATAGGATTGCCTCCGGCAATGTCGTCTTCCATACGATCGATTATTTGTATACAGTTGAAGAGGTACAATTATTATAGATTTGTGTTGTTCTTAGATTTTTATTTTTAATATTTAGTTTTTAATTGAGTACTATTTTCAATACAACCGTGCACATTTTGGATATGTGCGATTATTAGTTCATTTATCGATGATTGGTGGTAGAATGCATGCATAAAGTGCCATAGAAAGCTTGAGGAGGATGAGAATCAATTTAAGTGCAAGGGATGCACGAGACAGATTTCTTCGGACGTGTTTTGGTGATAAATTGAGTAATTGAAATAATTGATTGACCCAATACTTAATATTTTAGACAAATATTTAATATCGTGTTTTTTGAACTATGAAGGTACAAAGTAAGGATTGAAGTCTAGGACTCCACGGTAGACCTAATGAAAGCATCAGCACATAGCCATGTCCATAAACCATCGCTGACCTAATTAAAACGTCAGCCCATAACCATAAAAACCATATCCATAACCATAACCATAAACCAACGCTGACCTAATGAAAGCGTCAATCCATAGCCATAAAAACCATATTGGATAATAGAATCTGATGAAATGTAGATGATCTATTCTATGTAATGAGGTCGTAGCTAAGGTCGCAAGAATAAAAGTGAGGTCGCAGAGAACATGTTAATCAAAACATATTATTCTCAACGTAGATCATAAAACCATCAATCCATTCACCATCAATCCATTCTCCCTTACTTTTTCATATTTTCAATTTTAACAAGCATATTTTACTCTCTGCTTTTCTCTCCGGGCGATTCAATACTTTTCCCAAGCTTTTTCGATCTCCTCCACTACAAGGTATTTCTTCAATCCTCATTAATTTTCCGATCATGTCTGGGTCTTTGTCTTCTTTGTCCGCCAATTTTTCTGCTACTCGTTCTCCCACCTTTGATTCTTCTGCCACCAACTCTCTTGCTGTCATTTCTCCTTCTGTTTGCTCTCCCGCCGCTGATTCTTCTCCAGTGGTGGCGGCTCCGCCATCGCCCTCCTTCGAGTATCCCCCATATATCCCCGGTAGACCATATATCTGTTATATGCTTCGCGAGAGCACAGTGGACAATCTGAAGTAAAAATACCAGATACTAGAAGGATTTGAGTTGTTAACTCCTGACGGCGGCATGATGGCTTACCAGGCGCCGGTAGGTTTTTTAACTTTTTATGTGGATCACTTTCAGGCGGGCTTACGCCTGCCAGTGCATCCCTTAATACTAGAAATAGCCCGACTGTACAGAATTGCCGTCCATCAATTTGTCCCCAACTCCTTTACGATTATTATAAGTTATAGTTTAGCTATGAGGTATGCTGGTCTAGTCCCGACAGCTCAGACCTTTTACCAGCTCTTCCAAGTGAAAAGCTCATCCCCAGGATATTTTTATCTAAGCGCCAGGACTGGTGTCCGGTTCCTTAGCGGCATCCTTACTTCTAACAAGGCCTGGCATAAAAAATTCTTTTTTATGCAGTGTTTGGGGGAGTGGTGTTTTCCTTCTCGCTCCATTGATGAGCTACCACCCCAACAACATTTGACTGTAAAAGACAGGTCTCCCCATCTTCGATGAATAATTTCTACTTTGAATGAGCATGTCCTTCCTATTTCCGGTCTTCTCACCCCCTCTACCATTGACTTCTTCCATATTGAGGAGGAGAACAATCAGTTGACCCCCAAAATTGGTAAAGGATATTAACAGCTCTGGAATTTAATATTTTTGCAAGGCCTGATGTTTTTGTATCGATTTTGGCTTACCTACTCTCGCTTCTGTAGAAAACATGATGCACATGATTATGGCTGCTCGCCAGAAGGGTGCCACCTCAGGCTCAGAGCAGTGAGCTTCAGTGCCTGACCCATCTCGCACGGAGGCCAGCGGCTCTGGAAATCCCCAGGCTCCTCATGAGCTGGAAGTTGAAATCGTTGCTCCCTTAGCTTCAGGAGAGAGGATGGAGCGGCTCGCCAAAAGGCCCCGTTCAAGCCTGGGAGGGCCATCGGGCCTTGGGGTTAAGATCACGACACCCAATGATACCTGGTTTAATAAATCTGTCTTGAACTGCTCTAGAGAGCTAGCAGTTAAATTTATTCAAGGACAGTGCCCTACCGCAGATAGGGCTACTTTGGAGAAGTGGTCAGACTCTGACCTCATAGAGTCCCTGTGCCAGGACAAGGCAAGGGTAAGTCTCCTTCCCACTTTTCCTCTCCTTTCATCCTTCACTTTGTTTGGTTAAGTTTCCTTCTTCTTTTAGGTGGCGGCCAAGAGGTCAATCCTTGTTGCCAGGGCCAGGGGAGACCTGATGAACATAGATCTGGCAAAGGAGCACAAGACCTTGCAGGAGAAGGAGAAGAAGCTGCGTGAGCTGCGCAGAGAAAGGGCTAATAAGTTGAAGAATGCCGAGCAAGAGCTGGAGGATGTGAGAAAGGTAGAGAAGAAAGTGCTCGAGATGGCAAGAGAAGAGGCGCAGAATGAGGACCTGGCTGAAGCCCGGAGTTTGACTGACGAGACCGTGGCCAAGGCTCGTGAGGCATGAAAAATGGAGTTCCTCAATTCCGAGGAAGGGCTAAGGCTGATCCAGATCACCCGGGATTATGTCCAGCGTGCTTTTCTAGGCTCAGAGCACTTGTACCAACTGCTTTCTCCAGAGGCGGAGGTATACTTCCACCTTGCTTTGGATGCCCAGGCAAAGTGGGCTCAGGAGAAGCCTACTGTCCCCTTTGATCGTGCAGAAGTTTTGAAGCAGCCTCCCGAGCCTACCTCTTTCAGTTATTGCCCTTAGCTGGACCGCTTGCATAATCTAGATACTCCTGAGTTAGCTGCACTTATTTTTGCCGCCTTTTCTGCTCCCCCGGTCTCTCCAGAGGCAGCTCAGCCAAATCCAAGTCTAGCCCTGGCACTAACCACCTCTACTCCCTCTACCACCTTTGCTGATTTGGGGGAGTTTCCGGGTGGAGCTTCTCCTGGAGCTCGGGCAGAGGAGGTTGTAGATCAGCTCGTGTAGGAGCTGGATGCGGGGAGTTAAGCTCAATATTGCCTAGGTTGAAACTCTTTTTCTTGACAGATCTTGTTTTTTTGCCTTTGTGGCTGATTTGTATCGCATTATTGTGTGTTTGTACTGAATAATCTCTGTTTAATAGTAATGAATTCTCTTATCCCGTAGTGACTTTTGGTTTTCTAGGGTTTCCTTGTTTTTTGGAAACCCTAGTACTTTTTATTCCCTGGCACGTGCCTCTTTTCCTTTAAATATGCGTGTGTATGATTTATTTTTTATCAATTTCTGCAATGGCTTCTTCTTCCTTACTTGAAGAGATTGACTCTGCGAAATGAAAGAACATCTCTCTGCTCGTCGAAAATTTCAAGCTTTCCGATAAACTGACTGTGCTCCGGGAGAAAATCAGCTATCTGTATCGTCTCTTGGAGAGGAAGAGGCAGAAGAAACTCCACTACAAGCGAGAGTGGGCCGATTTGCGTCAACTGAATCGTCAGTTGCAAGAAGAGAAGGTCGACTTGACGGAGTCAGTGAACCGGCTGACTATCGCCGCTGGCGAAAATCACGCCATATCTGAGCGGGCTGATAAGTACCGCCAGCGCTACCACAAAACTGAGCGTGAGCTATGGCGTGTCCGCCGTGTTCTGGCCTCTGATTGGAGGGCCTCTTCCTCACATGGCTAAATATCTCTGGGATTTCTGTTGAATTTTCTGTTCTTCTGTTTTATTTCCTGCATTGTAATCAATTTTTCCAACCTTCGTAGAAGGCGTGTGCAGTTTCTTTTGTATGTGCCAGAGTATTTTCTTCAAAGATTTTAATGGATTCCTTTTTATTTCTTCAATCAAATCATGCGAATTATGGTTTTCAAGCTTAGCCAGCTCGGGCTTTTGAACTTACCTTCAGATCTGAAGGATTGAGGCACCCGCCTCTGGCAAGACCTAGCTTCAATCGAGTTGAACATTTTTATGAATATCTGCTTTAATCCATTATTGGCTTGATCTAATGGCCAGGTCAGGCGCTTTTACGAGTATCCAGCCTCAAACTGACAATCAGGTCAGGTCAAGAAAATGGGGAATCCGCCCTTAGCTAATCCTGGCTTAAACTGACAATAAGGTCAGGAAAATGGGGCATCCGCCCTTAGCCAATCCTGGCTTAAACTGACAATCAGGTCAGGAAAATGGAGCATACCCCTTTAGCCAATCCTGGCTTAAACAGACAATAAGGTCAGGAAAATGGGGCATCCGCCCTTAGCCAATCCTGGCTTAAACTGACAATCAGGTCAGAAAAATGGGGCAGCCGCCCTTAGCCAGTCCTGGCTTAAACAGACAATCAAGTCAGGAAAATGGGGCATCCGCCCTTAGTCAATCCTGGCTTTTGAGAGATTCACTAGTTGGCTAACAAGGATGAACCTACATTATTATTATATAAATAAACTTTGCAAAATCATATTACACATAAAATTTACGTAAATTTGAAATATTCCAAGCTCGGGGTATCTCCGTTCCATCCATTTCCCTTAGCTTGTAAGCACCGCCTGCCAAGACTTGTGTGATCCGGAATGGTCCTTGCCATGTAGCATCCAGCTTCCCCTTAGATTTTCCCGGATCAGCCCGTCGTAAGACTAGGTCTCGCACTCGTAAATATCTCCGTCGGTCTGTCTTGTTATAAGAAGCCCGAATCCGCCCTCGCACATGTTCCATCCTGACCACTGCCCGATCTCTTTTTTCTTCGATCAAGTCCAGTGCGTCTTGCATCAATGCATTATTTTGATTTTCATCAAAGTTCTGTATTCGGTGGGTTTCAAGATGTTATGGCCGCTAAACCTAATTCGGCTGGAGTTGAAGGAATCGGCGGAGAAGAAGAGGAAAAGAAGATGAATTGGGATAAAGCCTCAATTTTTGGTATTACGGGTAAGAAGAAAGATGTGGAGAAGGCAAGAGAAGAAAAGGCACTGGGTCGGGTTGAGGAATGCCATGCGGGCTATGGAGCTGGGCCGAAAGCAGAAGGACCCCAACTAATTAATAAAAGGGATGTTGGGCCTTTTGGGCATACTAGTCAGAATTATATTATATGCACTCCTTAATTAGCTATCCTTATTGTTATGTGTTAGGGTTTATTATGTCAAATGGTCCCCCACCCCCCCCACCCCTCCCTCTATGTTTATAAATAGGGGAAAGCAGTATGAATTGAGAAAGCATTAATAGTACAACATTTCTACCTACTAATTTCTCCCCTTTTCTCCCATTTCTCCTCTCTTCTTCACGGTATTTCCAAGTACAATTACACTGCAATTTTACACAAATTACAAACAATTACAAACAATTGATCCAAATTTCTTATAACTTAACATTTGGTATCTAGAGCCCATCCTTCCTTGGCCATGGATGATGGTACTCGACTGAAAGACCTGCAAGAAATGCAAAAGAAACTAGAGATCAATTTCCAATCTGAAAGTCTGAAGAGAACAGCAAATGAACAAGAAATACAGGAGCAATTTCATGGCATTAAAGTCAAGATGCAGGAGTTAAAAACAGGGTTTATGGACAGGCTTGATCATCTCACACGAACCCTAGCAGCTATGCAATTGCAGCTCCTCAATATGAACAAGGGCAAAGCAACAACTGATGATGAATCAATTATGGGATCCCCTTTTTCTAATCCTCTCCATGAGGGCAGTCAGTCAAGACCACAAACAGCAAGAAACAGAATACTCACAGAACAACAAAGCCCCCAAAATAATCAGCCCCTTGCCAAAAATTGACTTTCCCAGGTTTGATGGATCAAACCCTAGGAGCTGGATACTCAAATGCAATGGGTATTTTAAATTAATACCCAACATCCCAGAAACAAAAAAGGTAACTCTAGCCACCATGCACTTTGAAGGTAAGGTTGCTCAGTGGTTTCACAATTTCAATTCAGGGACATTGATCTTACATGGCAGAGGTTTATAGAGTTGGTTTCTGCTAAATTTGATGAACTGAAAGAAAATAAGATCATTGGAGAGTTTAACAAGCTAAAACAAGGGGGTTCATAGGCTGATTATGTGGAGAAATTTGAAGAACTAAAGGCTTGTATGCTGATGATATTTCAGAGGGGATATACTAAGGAGTATTTCATAGCAAGTTTCATTAGTGGCCTGAATGAGGACTTACAAGCCTTTGTTAACATGTTTGAGCCTAACACCCTACAAAAAACCATAGAACTGGGGAGGAAATAGTTGATGACCTTGGAAGCAATCACAAAGAGAGTTAAGGGACCTAACATGAATTTTACTCCTGCCCCTTATCCTAATCAGAGAGTCATGGTACCCAATAATTCCAGTATCTACAGACAGTCCCTTCCTACCCAAGCAAAGACTCCACCTAAGTTACTTTCATAAACTGAGATGACAACAAGAAGAGAGAAAGGACTCTATTATAATTGTGATGAGAAATTTGTAGTGGGACACAGGTGTAAGCACAGGATTAATTACATGATGATGACTGAGGAAGAAGAACCGTCCTACTTGGATTCAAACCCTATCAATGAAGAACCTGAGCAAGAAATGGACCTTGTTGAAGAAGTGCAGATGTCACTTAAATCCATTGTGGGAGGGAGTGGCCCTAAAACCATGAGGTTTGTGGGGTACTGTGGAGACAAACAACTTCATGAGCTGTTGGACTCAGGAAGTACACTGAGCTTTATCAAAGAAGAAACTTCCAGAGAATTAGGGTGTGAATTGGGGCCCACAAAACCCATTATGGTAAGGGTGGCTAATGGACAAAAGCTGCTGAGCTCTCAACAAGCAGTGGGGTTTACCTGGACAATGTAGGATTATGTGTTCAAATACCCACTAAGGCTCCTAAATCATGAAGGATGTGATCTTATTCTCGGGGGTGATTGGCTTAAGGAGAATAACCCTATTGAATTAGATTATGATGACATGTCAGTCACTGTGAACCTTGGAGGAAGGAGGATAAGATTAAAGGCCCTAAATGACACACATCAGTGCCAAATTATCACAGAGCACTCCTTATTTCAGTTGTTACATAATGAATTTGAAGAGCAAGTTGAAGCAGTGTATTCGCTGCACCCCCTCAAACCTGATCTTGAGGAGGATAAGGAGTTGCATGACTTATTGGGAAAGTATGAGGATGTATTTGGGGAACCTGAAGGATTGCCACCTAGCAGAGGTGTGGAGCACCAAATAATTCTTAAACCAGGAAGTGTGCCTGATTAGCGTAGATTTGTCCTTGTTTTTATTAGCTTTTTAGTTATTTTTCTGTTTGATTTTGGGTATAAGTTGGATGATTTAAGCTTAATTCTATATTTTTATATTTCCAGCTTATTTTACCGTATTTTGATCATAATTGATGAGAATAGGTGATTATTCGTTGTTTTTCACCTTACAGCTAAGTAACCGGAAGAATTCAGCGTGTAACTAGATGAGTTCGATGTTCAAAAGTGGAGAATGAGATTTCCAGTGAACGAGTAGCAAGAAGATCGAGAAAACGAGACAGAACCTTAGTAGCACCGATCGACGCAAGCGTCGACGCTACATTGACGTGGACCCCTGCACGCGATGGTCGATGCTCAGTCAATGCAAGATAGACGCAACTCTCTGAAGCGTCGATCCAAGAGTCCGTCGGTCGACGCAAGGCCGATGCAACTTGCAGTTGCGTCGATCCAAACCTCTTCGGGCGATGCCTCGCCTATTTGACGCGAACACCCAGGCAGCGTCGATGCCGAGATCCAGCACGCGTCGATCGACGCGACGTCGACGCCCAGAAATGCATTTTTATGGTTTCTTGTGCGCCAAGACATGATATATCTATAAATACCCTTCATATTTCGGTTTTTGAAAAGACACATGAGTACCTAGGGTATTTGGGCTTAGAATAAACATATTTCCACATCTTATAACGAGATTTGAAGACCGAGATCAAGGATCGAAGAACAACTAGTCTGAGGCTTCAATTTCACGTTCGGGATTCTATCTTCTCCCAAGATCAACGTTCAACTCCGGAAGAGCTGGAGATTTTCATTGCTTTTACTAGTTCCAATAAGTTTTCTAAACTCTTAGTTAATTTTTTATTTAATTTCCTAGTTAATTGCTTAGTTAAATTCTTAGTTAATTCTAGAATTAGTTTAAGTAGCTTAATTGTTTCATGCTTGGATATTGGATTCATCTAGTTTCTTTATGAGATTGATTTATGCTTAATTCTCCGTTCTTATATTTGTATGATACAATTTTTTCATGTTAGTTTCTATTATTTATACTTTTAGGTTCGTTGCTATTAATTCCTAGTTCTTGAGTTCGAGTAGTTTGATTGTTGCTCTTAGTTGGTAATCTAGTTTAAGGTAATTAGTTCAATTAGTTTTAAATTCAATATTGATTTAGTTTAAATGATCAAATCAATTCTTCAAAAAAACCCCGATGTACATGTATTTTATATTAAACATCCAAGATACCGAACAGTTGTCCTCGAGAGAATCGACTTGACTCAAACTCACCACCCTACAAGTTCTTCGTAATCTTGCGAGCAAACTTATGTAATTTGAAATTAGATATCTTAAAAGGGGTGTACAAAAGTTTGGATCAAAAATTTTGGCGCCGTTGCCGGGGACAATGAGTAGGATTCGAGGATGTTTTTCATTTTATTTTCTATTTAGTCGTTATTTGCACTGGGTTTGGATTTTTGTCATTTGATACGTTGAATTGTTTTTGAGTTTATGCAAGGTAGACCATCACTTCCACGCGATCTAGTACCATTCTTTGACGACATCCATCGTGCGAATCCAGCAAGACCAAGACCCGTTTCTGTTGCCTAAAGCATTTCTTCCATAGCTACTAATATCGTGTGCGACAAAATTTCCGAAGATATGGCTAGAAGAACGAATCATGAGGACGATAACAATGAGTTGTTCGATGCATTAAACAATGAATTACCTTTCCAACCTCCACGAAGACGTCGGGGTGAGTATGGAAGCGAGCCGCGATACCTTGGAGGTCACAATCAACCACCAAACAATCGGGCCCCACTACAACTGAGGCAAGGAAATAGAGGAAGGAACGCTTAACATGACGAGGAAGTGTATGAAGATTATCCTTACAGACCAATCCCTAGATGAGAGTTTGTAGACGAATTGTTCGATGACCAAGATTACGAAGGAGATTATGAGGCTGCCTATCATAGAGAGAGAGCACCGAGACACCCCCGAGCACCGAGACAACGAGATTTGGCACGCCCGAAGGTGGTGCCTTATGGGTATGCTATTGTTCTTGGACCAACTGCAAGAGAAGTAGAGATTAAACCGCATGAACTCAGTTTACTTTCGACTTTTCATGGAAATGCCCATGAAGACCCTTTAGCGTTTTTAAACTACTTTATCGATGAAGTAGGCAAATTTGTGGGTAATGGCCTTAACCGGGAGGAGATGCAAATGATTTGCTTCCCCTATAGCATGAAAGACAAGGCAAAGACATGGTTAATATCCTTAGAACCAAGATCATTAACTGATTGGGAAATGATAAGCGAGAAGTTCCTCAATCAATATTATTCAGCACAAACAACGGGGCATCTTCGGAGGTAGATTGCTAACTTCGAACAAGTGGAGGGAGAATTGATTCATGAAATATGGGAGCGTTACAAAATACTTTTACAAGCGTGACCCCATCATAGCTACTCTCCCGAGATAATTAATCAGTTTTTCTTTGATGTATTGTCGCCCATGGGGAAAAGTCAAGTTGAAATAGCAGCAAGAGGAGATTTTGGAGATTTAACGGCCCGCGAGGCACAACGAGTATTGGAGAAATAGAGCGAAAAATCTAGACAAACTAACTCTTGGCCTCGTAAATTAGAAATTAATGAGCTGTCCATTCCCCATCCTGATTTAGATAATGATAGCAAACTAGTCAAAGCGAAGTGCGAGTAGATATTTGATGAGACATTGGCAGCTTGGAAGTCCGAGCGAGCAAGCAAGGCCTCTTCAAGGAAGATTACTGCGACGTGTCACCAATGCGGATCCCCCGAACATTTAGCCGATATATGCCCGTTCAACAACGAACAACGAGGGGACGTCAACGCCATATAGTATTATTCGAACCAATAACATTCAGAGCAGAGACTACCACAAACGCAAGCACCACTACCACCGCCCCCGAATAATTTCCACGTGCAAGGGCAAGTGCCTACTACAGTTCAGTCAACTGATCAACTTTTAGTCTGGCAGCAAAACTAAGTCGCCGAAACAATTCATAACCGAGATGGCCTCACACATGTTCAGAAGGAAATGAAGGGAGTTCGAGGTGAAATGAAAGAAGTTCGGGATGATATGAAAGAATTGAGAACGATGATGACTGAAATGGCCAAAAGCACTCTTGAAAATTCATCAGGACTAAGAAGATTGGAGATAATGGTAGGATAATTGGCTACTGACATGGCATCATTGAAGAAGGAGAAAAATACTTTTCCAAGCCAAACAGAACACGCCTCGACTTTTCATGTGCTGAGAAGCAGAATAGTAGTGGATAACGGCATATAGAGAAGGAGAACGACAAGAAAGAGGCCGAAACCCAACCATAAGTAGATGTAACCAAATAGGCCGATCTAATGCATAAATCTTCAATTCCAAATATTTTGGGGCTGTTGAAGAAAAATAATTCGACATCAACTGAAGACCTCATCGATTCCTTAAATGCACCACCGAAGAAGTTGACCATTTATGATCATGTTCCCTTCCCAAGTCGCCTACGTCTGGCCAAGTAGAATAAAAAATTCATGGATCTATACAATTTATTGAAGAATGTGAACATTAACCTCCCTCTGATAGAGGTGATAAAGATAATGCCAACATTTGTGAAGTTTTTCAAGGATCTAGCATCAAGGAAGAGGCGTTTGGCTGCAAATCAACATGTGGCTTTGATAAGAGAAATTGGTGATATATTTTAGAAACAATTGCCACCCAAAGAGAAGGATCCCGGGAGTTTTTGTATAACTATTTCTCTCGGGAATGGATAAACGGCAAGGGGGATGCTTGACCTTAGAGCTAGCATAAATTTGATGCCCCACTCAATTTACAAGAAGTTTGACCTAGGACCACTGAAGCCGACCACGATGAGATTACAATTGGCGGATAGAAAGATAAGGCTACACTTGGGGATTGTGGAGGAAGTTTTAGTACAAGTAGACAAGCTAGTTGTGCAGGTGGATTTTGTCATTATGGACGTTGGTAACGTACAAAGTGAGAATCGAGAACATGCCATTTTGTTAGGACGTCCATTCATGTCTAGAACGAGCACGGTGATCGATGTATACAAAGGGAAGATGACTATGTCCGTCTTAGGTGAAACGGCAACATTTTCATTTCAAGATATTCACAAGACTCCTGCACCATTTATAAAGGACGAATGTTCTATTATTGATTTAGTAGATTCTTGCGTGAATGAACTCCTGAGCATCGACACGATCGAGGAGTTTGATAATGTAGAGGCATTTGATGATGGAATGACCTTGAAGTTTAACGTGCCTAAAATAGAGCCAAAAGTGGAGTTGAGACCACAACGATATCGTTCGAAGTTTGAGCCAAGAGAAGAGACGAAACCACCGCATAATCATTCAAGAAATGTTTCCCTCGATCCCTATAAGAATTTTAAACGTACAAGGAACAAGGGAAAGGCATATAGCAAGGATTGGACAACGAAGAAGAAGAAGCCAGACAATGTTTTTGATAAGGAGTTAGATGATTTGAGGTTTAAAGTTGGTCAACTAGTGCTATTTAATTCCGATCGTAAGTTCGATCTAACCAATTTTAAAGTTGCATGGAGTGGACCATTTTTAATAAAGGATTTTGATGAGTACGGAGTAGCCACTCTTTACGATGAGAGTACATTGACGAGATTACAAGTCCACAAGCATCGACTTCAACCTTTTTACGGGAAATATACGAAGAGTCAAAATAGAAGCACGAAGGAGCTTGTGGACCTACCATGAGCTAGGAATTAATCAAGTAACTTGCGTCGATTTTTCGACGTTAAACAAGCGCTTCTTGGGAGGCAACCCAAGCATTAGTTAGTTTTTGTTTTCTTTTCTTTATTTATTATTTTTTTTTATATTGTGTTAATTGCCTTGGTACGTTTATATGTGTGTTGATGTGCAGAAAATACGATAAAATCGCTTATTCTGGACAACTAACGGTTATATAGCGATAACTCGCTACCGCAAGGGCGTTACCGCCAGTTCCACTCAAGGCGTTAACAATGACAATCAACCACTGAACCTACCGCTAGCCGCAACAATCATGGATAATGATGAGCTTACCGCTAGTAGCGTCTAATTTTCGTCCATTGAAGTCACAATCTGACCCAAGATAGTCGCAGTCCGATAACCTTTTGATGCGTTGCAACCCAGCCGTTTACGACGCTGAGCCGCAATTCGGCCATTTTGAATCTCAAATGACATGCCACCGGGCACTTGCGTGTAGCAATTGATCACAATCGTGTTTTATTTTGTTTTGTTTATTTTTATAGGTTTGTTCAAGACAATCTAATCACGCGGTCTGAGATGAAGTATAATTGCACAAGCATTTTTGGAGAGACTCGACTATCACATTTTTCAGGGATGTTTTCTTATCTCCCTTGCTTTTATTTTCTTTAACTTTATAACAATCAAGAGATTGCCAAGTTTTTGGGGAGGGGTGTGGTCGAGTATGATTTATATTTAAAAGGAAGTGCAATTTGATGTCTTTGTTTTGAAATGAATAAATTTTGACGTGATTGCTTGCTATTTCTGCGCTGAATTGTGTTTGCATGGCTTGCTTGTCGAAGTTAGCTATGTATGATTTGAAGTTCTTGTCTTTTGAGAGTGCATAAGTGCATTAATTTTTCAAAAGTGTTTTTATATATTGTAAAATGGTACTTGGACGCAATTGATTTCGCAAGACTTTAAAAGCAGCGTCAATTCAAGAACTTTTTCATGCAAAAAGCCTGTGAGTAGCCTGAGTGATCATCATCATTCCATGTGCTTGAATAAGTTTCAGTCTTGATATCTCTTTGATACCGCTTTGTGTAGTTGACTTTGAAAATGACATTAAGGCACAAATAAAACCCTATTCCGGCCATATCCATATATTTTTAGCCACTATAAATTCCGAATGAGCCAATTATAGCCAAATTATCCATGAGTATAGCCTTGAGTGATTTTTTTGAGACAATCCCTACAACCCATTAGAAGCGTGGGGTAGGAGCTCGTTATTTTTATTGGTTATTTGAGTCTTGGAAATTTTTATTAGGAATTTATTATTTTGTAATTAAGGACCACCATCTAAAAAAAAGGAACCCCATAAAAAAATATTAAAAGGGGGAAATAAAAAAAAAGAAAAAGAAGAATGGTGAGTCTAAATTGAATTATGTTAGTCATTGCTTACGCGCTTATAAAGGCTTGTGTTTTATTGTTTATTTTCTTATGAAGCCTAATGCTTAAAAGGCAAAGAGTTGAGTTGTAATAAGAAGCATATCATGAGCTTCAATTTTTTTTAAGTAAGTTGAGCTTCAAGTCGGTTTTACGGTTTACGAGTTGAGAAATAGCCCAAGTTGAAGGCTACGTTATGAGTGTTTAGTGAGGTATTTCTCTTTTTGAGCAAGGTGAAGAAATTTTGCTTCGTGATTAGATTAGGGTGGTGAGTTATTGATCACGTTAGATCATGCGTTAGCCACACGACTTATATATTCCATACCCATCCAAACAGCCTTACATTACAACCCGAAAAAAACCTTTTCCGATTCTTAGTTCTGACAACACAGTTAATTTGCGATTGAAAAAGGATTGATTTTCCGTGCTTGTTTATTGTGTATGTATTTGTATGATTTGAGTGTATACATGTTCCATGCAGCGATGCTTGAGTATTTTGAGCGTACACCCACATATATATTTCCATTTTGAGAGGATGCATGATTTTAATTTTGAAGCGATAATGTAATAAAGGTGGAGTGTTTGACGTTGCGTGATTTATAACAATATTTTCAAAATTATGTATGTATCATAGCACGACTCATTGCATGAATTTATTTTCATTCTTGTTATACTTTGAAAATATCGTTTGTTTGAGGACGAACAAACCAATTCGTCCTTGTTTTTATTAGCTTTTTAGTTCTTTTTCTGTTTGATTTTGCGTATAAGTTGGATGATTTAAGCTTAATTCCGTATTTTTATATTTCCATCTTGTTTTACCTTATTTTGATCATAATTGATGACAATAGGTGATTATTTTTTGTTTTTCACCTTACAGCTAAGTAACCAGAATAATTCAGCGCGTAACTAGATGAGTTCGATGTTCAAAAGTAGAGAATGAGCTTTCTGGTGAACGAGTAGCAAAAAGATCGAGAAAAGGAGACAGACCCTCAGTACCGTCAATCGATGCAAGCGTCGGAGCTACATCGATGCGGACCCCTGCACGCGACGGTCGATGCTCAGTCGATGCAAGATCGACGCAACTCTCTGAAGCATTGATCCAAGAGTCCATCGATCGACGCAAGGCCGACGCAACTTGCAGTTGCATCAATCCAAACCCCGTCGGTCGACGCCCCGCCCAGTCGATGCGAACACCGAGGCAGCATCGACGCCAAGAGCTAGCAAGCATCGATCGGCGCAACATCAACGTGGCTGCCCAGAAATGCGTTTTTAGGGTTTCTTGTGCGCCAAGACATGATATATCTATAAATACCCTTCATATTTCGGTTTTTGAAAATACACACTACTACCTAGGGTATTTGGGCTTAGAATAAACATATTTCCACATCTTATAATGAGATTTGAAGACCGAGATCAAGGATCGAAGAACAACGAGTCTGAGGCTTCGATTTCACGTTCGGAATCCAATCTTCGCCCAAGATCAACGTTCAACTCCGGAATAGCTGGAGATTTTCATTGCTTTTACTAGTTCCAATAAGTTTTCTAAACTCTTAGTTAATTTCGTTTTTAATTTCCTAGTTAATTGCTTAGTTAAATTCTTAGTTAATTCTATAATTAGTTTAAGTAGCTTAATTGTTTCATGCTTGGATATTGGATTTATCTAGTTTCTTTATGCGATTGATTTATGCTTAATTATCCGTTCTTAGATTCGTATGATACAATTGTTTCATGTTAGTTTCAATTATTTATGCTTTTAGATTGGTTGCTATTAATTCCTAGTTCTTAAGTTCGAGTAGTTTGATTGTTACTTTTAGTTGGTAATCTAGTTTAAGGTAATTAGTTCAATTAGTTTTAAATTCAATATTGCTTTAGTTTTAATGATCAAATCAATTCTTCAAAAAACTCCCAATGTACATGTTTTTTATATTACTTGAGAAAAACATCCAAGATACCGAACAGTTGTCCTCGATAGAACCGACTTGAGTCAAACTCACCACCCTACAAGTTCCTCGTACTCTTGCGAGCAAACTTATGTGTTTTTAAATTAGATATCTTAAAAGGGGTGCACAAAAGTTTGGATCAGTGCCTAAACATCAATACCCCTAAGGACATCACACAATCATAAGGATTAAATAGAAAGGATTGTACAAGAGTTATTGGATTCAGGGATCATTCAGAATAGCAAGAGCCCATTTGCCTCACCTGTACTTTTGGTAATGAAAAAGGATGCAACCTGGAGAATGTGTGTGGACTACAGGTACCTTAATGGATTGAAAGTGAAACATGATTACGCTATTCCCATCATTGAAGAGCTGTTGGATGAACTGGCTAGTGCTAAGTATTTTTCTAAAATAGATTTTAGGTCAGGATATTACCAGATTCTAATGAAGCCTAAACACAGATACCTCACAGCATTAAGTAAACATCATGGTCACTTTGAATTCCTAGTGATGCCATTTGGACTGTGTAATGCCCCTGCTACCTTTTAGTCACTAATGAATCAGGTTTTTAAGGGCTGTCTGAGGAAATATGTCTTAGTTTTCTTAGATGATATATACTGATATACAGCAAGGAGAGAGAGGCACAATTGGAGCACCTTGAAATAGTACTGACCCTATTGAGGGAGAATACAGTATTTGCTAAAAGAAGCCAATTCCAGTTTGGTGAGAAACAAATTGAATACCTTGGGCATATCATATCTACAGAAGGAGTGTCAATAGATCCTCAAAAGGTAGAATGTATGGGCAATTGGCCTAAACCTAACACTGTCAAACAATTGAGGAGTTCTTAGGTCTGACTGGTTACTACATGAGCTTTGTCAAGGGTTTTGGGGTTATTTGTAGGCCTCTCACCAATTTGCTAAAGAAAAATCAGTTTAACTGGGGAACTGAAGCTGAAGGGGCTTTCAAGAAACTTAAGAAGGCCATGAGCACTACACCTGTCCTGGCTCTACCTGACTACACTCAACAATTTACCCTAGAAACTAATGCCAGTGGGTATGGAGTTTGTGATGTGTTAATGCAACAAGGGAGACCCATTGCATACATGAGTAAAACACTCTGTCCCAAGAGTCAAGGCTTGTCTGTATATGAAAGGGAGTTCCTAACTGTTCTAATGGCTATTTAGAGGTGAAGGTACTATTTGCAGAGCCATAGGTTTATTATCAGGACTTATCAACAAGCCCTAAAACACCTGTTGGATCAGAGAGTTATGTCCCCTATGCAGCAGAGGTGGATCACCAAGCTTTTAGGACTTGACTATGAAATACAGTACAAGAAGGGGGTTGAGAATAGGGCAGAAGATGCACTATCAAGGAGGGGTGAAGATATGGAGAGTTGTGAGGCTATTAGCCTTGTGGTTCCAAGGTGGGTACAGGAGGTATCAACTACCCAAAGATCCCTTTTGTGACAAAATTTTGCTAGCAAGAGTATAAACCCTACCCTTTTTCCTGAGTACACAATCAATGGGGGAATTATCAGGTATAAGGGCAGGCTAATGGTTGGACAGGATGACACAGTGAGGAAACACATACTATCAGTGATGCATGAATCAGCTTATGGTGGTCACTCTTGGATAAATGGGACCTACATGAGGTTGAAGGGTGTTTTCTTCTAACAAAAAATGAAGGGTGATGTTATTAAAATGGTGAAGTCTTGTGATGTGTGTATGAGGAATAATCCAGATCATGATGGCAATCCTGGATTGCTACAGCCCTTGCCCATCCCAGAGCAAGCATGTACCCACATATTAATGGATTTCATAAAAGGGTTACCAAAGTTAGGGGGTAAAGATGTAATTTGTGTGATAGTTGACAGGTTTACCAAATATGGGCACTTCTTATCTCTGTCACACTCTTACACTGCTCAGTCTATAGCTAAGGTGTTCATGGACACTATTTACAAGTTTCATGGCCTACCAGTGAGTATTATATCAGACAGGGACAAGATTATTACAAGTGTATTTTGGAAGGACCTATTTAAGTTACTGGGAGTTCAGCTCAAATTGATAAGGTTGAATCAGACAGATGGGCAAACTGAAAGGTTGAATCAGTGCCTAGAGAACTACTTGAGATGCATGACCAGTACTAACCCTAGGCAATGGACTAAGTGGCTATCTCTTGCTGAGCATTGGTATAACACCAACTACCACACAGGCCTAAAAATGACTCCTTTTCAAGCCTTGTATGGCTACACTCCACCCCTACTATCTACTGGACCCTACATGGATGCAATGAACAGAGATAGACCATGCTTAAATTGATAAAGGAAAATCTCATGCATGCCCAGAACCGCATGAAAACCAATCCAGACAAATAAAGAACAGAGAGAACTTTCGAAGTAGGGGATCGGGTTTACCTCAAATTGCAGCCTTATAAGCAGAACTCCCTGCATCTTCACATGAACTTGAAGCTAGCTTCCAGGTACTATGGGCCTTACCCTGTAATTCAGAAAATTGGAAGGGTAGCATATAAATGGGAATTGACAGTGAACTCAAAGATACACCCAGTATTTCCTGTATCTTTGTTGAAAGGAAAGCTTAAGTAAGAAATTTTACCTCTTGAAAAGCTACCGGAGATTGATTCCGACGGGATTGTCAAAATTGCTCCCCACCAGGTGTTAGTCCAGCGAAGCATAATCAGAAAAGGGGAAGAAATTTCACAGGTGTTGATTGAATGGGGAAACCCTAATTTGGGATTGTCTTCTTGGGAGGATACGAAATGGGTAGTTAAAAACTTTTTGACTTTAGATCCTTGCGGTCAAGTATCTAAAAATCCGGGGAGTATTGTTATGGCCTCTAAACCTAATTCGGCCGGAGTTGAAGGAATCGGCGGAGAAGAAGAGGAAAAGAAGATGAATTGGGATAAAGCCTCAATTTATGGTATTACGGGTAAGGAGAAAGATGTGGAGCAGGCAAGAGAAGAAAAGGCGCTGGGTCGGGTTGAGGAATGCCATGCGGGCTGTGGAGCTGGGCCGAAAGCAGAATGACCCCAACTAATTAAATAAAAGGGCTGTTGAGCCTTTTGGGCTTACTAGTAAGAATTATATTATTTGCACTCCTTAATTAGTTATCCTTATTCTTATGTGTTAGGGTTTATTATGTCAAATGGTCCCCCCCTATGTTTATAAATAGGGGAAAGCAGCATGAATTGAACAAGCATTAATAGTACAACATTTCTACCTACTAATTTCTCTCCTTTTCTCCCATTTCTCCTCTCTTCTTCACGGTATTTCCCAGTACAATTACACAACAATTTTACACAAATTATAAATAATTACAAACAATTGATCCAAATTTCTTATAACTTAACACAAGACTGATTTCTGTTGGAATAACGGCATCAGTGCCATAAACCAAACTTAAAGGGGTCTCACCCGTGCTTTCGTTAGGGTTGGTGCGGTAGGCCCAGAGTATCGCACTTAGCTCTTCTACCCATTTACCCCATGATCTCTCCAAACGTGTTTTGATCCCTTGGACAAGGATGCGGTTGGTCACTTCCACTTGTCCATTTGCCTGTGGTGGTCAACGGATGTAAAGTGATGTTGAATCCTCATTTTAATGCACCAAGCCCTGATTTTGGCTCCCATAAATTGGGTGCCATTATCTGAGACCATGACCCTTCGGACGCCAAACCGACACACAATATTTTTCCAAATGAAGCCCATTACCGCCTCCTCTGTAATTTTTGCAAGAGCTTCGGCCTCCACCCATTTGCTAAAGTAATCAATGGCTACAATTAAAAATCTCTTATGGGCTGGAGCCATTGGAAAAGGGCCGACCAGGTCTATCCCTCATTTCGCGAAGGGACAAAGAGAGCTCATTGTCATGAGCTCCTCAGTTGGTTGATGAGCCAAGGGAGACATCTTCTATCATTTCTCACATCTCTTAACGAAGTCCTCCGCCTCTTTCCGTAACGATGGCCAAAAATAACCAGCTCGCATTACTTTGCTAGCGAAGGCCCTTGCTCCCATATGATTTCCACAACAGCCATCATGGATTTTATAGGATATGGGTGCCCTCCTCTAAGCTAAAACACCGCAGTAAGAGCTGCCCAAATCCTCGTCGGAATAACGTTCCTTGGATTAAACAAAATCGAGAAGACCTTGTTCTCACCTTCAGCCCCTCTTTCTTGTCCTCTGGCAGCTCTCCTTTTTCCAGAAACGTCTTGATGGGAGTGCACCAGTCTTCTCCCTCTTCCACCAAACATACCAGCTCTGTCCCAAACTCACTGTCGGCAATCAGTAAGGTGATTATTCTCTCCTGGCAATCGACAGTTGAGCTGGCTACCTTAGCTAAATAATCTGCTCTCCCTTTTTTTTCTCTCAGAATTTGAAGAACAGTCAGGGCCTTCATATCCTTGACTAGTTCCTTGAACTGCTTTAGATATCTCTGCATGTGTTCATCTCTCATTTCGAAGTCGCCACTAATTTGCCTACACACCAGCTGCGAATCAACCTTCGCACACACATACTCAGCCGTGTTATTGGATAGAGCATAGTTCATCCGCACTGCATACTCAGTAGATATGCCTCCTGGATCAATTAATACTATTCCTGCACCACAGCCCTGGTTTCCTACCGAACCAACCATAGAAATCATCCCTCTTTTTTGTCTTCGGGAGTGGTAGTCATTTCCTGCACAAAGTCAGCCAATGCCTGCGCTTTAATGGTTGTTCTGGCCTCAAAGGATATATCGAACTTGCTAAGATCAATTATCCACTTGACCAGCCGCCCTGATTCCTCTGGCTTGTCCATGATGGCATTTAATGGCAGGTTGGTTCGCACAATTATGCCATGTGAGAGGAAATAGGGCCATAGTTTGCGCGCTGTACCCACCAAGGCTAAAATTGCCCTCTCCACCTCGACGTATCGCATTTTGGCGTCATGCAATACGTTGCTCCAGTAATATACCGACTTCTGTATTTTGCCTTCTTCCCTAAGAAAAACTGAGCTGATAGCCTGTTGCCCAACAGACAAGTACAAAATTAAAGGCTCGCCCTGAATTGGCTTAGTAAGCAGTGACATACTAGCCAGGTGCTCTTTCAACATCTTGAACGCTTCTTCACACTCATTACTCCATTGAAACCGAGCTTTCTTTTGCAAGGATTGGAAAAATGGCAAGCTCTTCTCAGCTGAGCTTTCTTTTCCATCTTGAACATGTGTATTGATTCGTCCTGCCAGACATTCCATCTTCTTGACGTTTCTTGGTGCTTACATTTCCATAATAGCTCTTACCTTTTCCGGATTAGCCTCGATCCCCTTCTATGTGACCATATACCCCAAGAATTTGCCATCTCTGACCCCGAACGCGCACTTCTTGGGGTTAAGCTTCATCCGGTATTTTCTCAGGGTATCGAAGGTTTCTCTCAGATCATCCACATGCAAGACCGCCTTCACGCTTTTGACTAACATGTCATCAACGTATGCCTCCATGTTCCTCCCCAACTGCGATTTGAACATCTTATCCACTAGCCTCTGGTACGTGGCACCTGCATTCTTGAGCCCGAACAGCATCACCACGTAACAGTATATTCCCTTAGGGATTATGAAACTAACCCGCTTCCAATCCTCCTCTGCTAGCCTGATCTGATGGTAGCCTTGTGAGGCATCCATCATGCTTAAAAACTTGCATCCCGAAATAGAGTCAACTAGATGATCTATCCGTGGCAGAGGGTAGTGGTCTTCAGGGCAGGCACGATTAAGATCACAAAAATCTATACACATGTTCTAGTCATCCTGAGTCGTGGGGACTAATACTGCGTTAGAAAGCCACTGAGGAAATTATATTTCCTGGATGTGGTTAGCTTTCAGCAGTTTCTCAACCTCTGCCTCAATGATTGCTTCTTTATTTGGACCAAAGTTGTATTTTTGTTGCTTTACTACCTTCTGTCAAAAGCTTATGTTAAGGTGGTACTCGACGACTGCTGGGTCTATTCCCACCAGGTCCTGTGGAGACCAGGCAAAGACATCAGCATTATCCCTCAGAAATTTGACCAAGTCTACCAAGATTTTCGGGCTCAAGGTCGTCCCTGCACGTACAACCCTACTATCATCCCCTAGGACCACCTCGACCAACATCAGACCCTCTTCTCTCTGATCCAGCTCTGGCATCGCTTTCTTCACCCTATCTCTCTTTCTTCATCTTTCTTCTTCATTGCGCCGGATGCATTCGACATACGTCGGTCTGGACGCATACTGGTCTCCCCTAACCTCGCTTGTTTCTTCCTGAATAGGAAACTTCAACTTCATATGATACACTGAGATTACTGCTTCGAATTGGCTCAGGGATGGTCGCCCCATCATAACATTGTATGAGGATGGCTCATCTACCACCGGAAATCGCAATGTCTTGGTCATTCTGTACGGATCTTCTCCCAGTGTAACCAAAAGTCTTACTGCTCCCAAGGGTTTCAAGGCTCCTCCTGCAAACCCTACCAAAGAAGTCATCACTTCCTCCAATTCCACATCTGGCCTTAGCTGCCGATAACAATCATAAAAAAGGATATCAGCAGAGCTTTCTGTATCCACAAATACCAGCTTCACATTATAATTCACGATGGTGGCCTTTATAACTCAGGCATCCATGTGAGGAGCCAAGATACCATTTGATCGAAGATTTCTTAGCACTCTAAGAAATCATCTCCGCAATAGTACGAAGTTGATTGTAGAGCGGTAAGTTTTCCCGAGTCATGTCTCTCGAGGATAGATACAATCGGCGATAAGTGTTTTTAATTAATCTCTTGTTAATCTCAATTAAACTAATCTAATCTAAGAAAGAATTAACCATTGGTTTGGTTTTGAGTTTTAATCACTAAACTTGAATTTAAGAAGAGAGCTTGAAAAACATTGAGGCAAGGAGAAAGGAATTTAAAACATGCTAGGAAATAATTAAACTTAATGGCACAAATTTAACATAATTAACAACCTTAATTAGATTAAAACTATTAACTAAGAAAGCTTGTAAATTTAAAAGCTAAAAAGGAGGGAAAGTCAAACTTAAATTCAAAAGAAATCAAATGCATTTAATAGGTAAAAGTCAAATATTTCAAGAAGTAAAGCTTCATAAATATTTTAAAGGCTAAGAAAATGTCTAACCAAAAGAAGTAAAAAGCTTCAACTAGCAAGCTTCAATGGAGTTTTTAAGCAAGAAGAAGAACAAGCTCAAATGTTGAAATTGAAATTTGAAAAGCAAGGAAACAATACAACTACTATCTAAAAACCAACACAAGATCAAATGCAACAACACAATAACAACTCAATATCAGAATAAGGAAAAATACTACCAATATTGCATTCCAACCAAAAGCTTCAAATGTGGCTTACAATCTTCAAAACACCTAGAGTAACTTCATAAAATAAAATCCAAAATGAGATAGATGTCACCTTCTCCAACACTTATGAATAACTACTAACTAACTAACTTACTAAGCCAAATTAAACTAACTAAGTAAGGATTATATCTAAGGTTTGAAATGGAATAGTGAAAATGAGCTTGAAAGAGGTTGAATGGGGTTCAAAATCAGCCAAGGAAGGATAAGGTAGGTGGGAGAAAGTACTAGCTATTTTATACAAAAACACAGGGGCAAAAATGTCAAAAGGGGTCAAAAATATGCTTGTCAGTCGATTGACTGAGAACCATTCGATCGACTGAAAGATGTCGATCGACTGCAATGCCCAAAAATCATAAAACACACTGCCGAGCAGTCAATTTCCACAAGGTTTGGTCGACCGACTGATCTTCATTCGATCGACAGCAAGTCTAGTCGATCGACTGACAGGCAGCTCCAGCTCATTTTTTCATTTCCGCTCTAAACGTCTGCGGCTGTCGCTCCTCGTTCACGCTGTGTTCCCTTGCTTGCTCGTTCTAATCCGAGTCAAACGGGATGTCCTGAGCGTGCACGGGACCACTTTGGTCATCCTACGGCCATAAAGACAAAAACGAGTAGAAATAAATGAAAATCCAATGAAAACCACACAAAAGTTACAAAAAACCTAAAACTAATAAAATCGGCCAAAATGACTCCTAATACCCATACATGAAAGCAATACACATGCAAATGCGACACAAAAAGGTAACAAAAACAACGTACAAACCACCCCACACTTAGAATGATTGCTTGTCCTCAAGCAAAACTAATCTTGAATTAAAAAATTAACCCCGGACAATAAAATAATGCACCAACCTAATTCGAGACATCGTATATTACAATGCTTGTTAGCTTGACTAAAAGGACGACAATGATGCGTGGACTAAGAAAGTTTAGATTGACTTCTGAAACCTAGAAAGTACTAGGTAACCCTCCAAGTCGGTCCCCTCGTCCTTGCCCCGGCTAAGGTCTATCCACGCTCGAACATTTAATCGGCTCCTACTAGCCTCGATTATCTACAACTCTCTATACACATAAAATCTAAAATGGAAAGTAAAAAGTGCGAGAATTGCACATTTTATGCGTAAGCACTTCAAGAATTTATAATGTATCCTTGTTTATTCATCATTATTTTTTTTTGGTTACCTAAGGATATATAAGATACTTGAGAAATCAACGGCTCCGATCATTTGTTGCTACTAGCAACTTACATTTATTTACGATCTAGCACATGGAGCAATTGACGACTCCAAAATACAAAGTAAAATCCTATAAAGAGTATTCGATAACAAGGCTAGTTGAGGCACTAGTTCAAAATTGAGCACAAGGATAACACGAAGATAAAGCCGAACAAAGTTCCCAACAAGTCAAATTCCCTAAGTACACTAAATCCGATCGACAATCTAAACTTCTTAACCAAATAATCAAAACCGCGTCACTTCGCCAAGGTTCCAAGCAAATATAGTACACACACTACTCAAATCATCACAAGCAAGCATGCAAGAACTTAAAATCCTAAGACGAACCCTAACCACCCCACACTTAAAACCTAGCAATGTCCTCATTGCATATTAAGCTAAGTAAAGCGGTAAAAAGTGTAAGGAAAAGAGAACTCCCCTATTTACGAGATTGTGTTGATGCGTTGTGCATAAGTCCTCTTCGGGAGTCGAGGCAAGCTATCTACAAGGAAAGACAAATCGGGGGCTTGCAAAAACAAACTATATACAAAAAGAAAAAATCTTTGTGTGATTTTTGAAATATTTAATTTAATTAAAAGATTTTTTTACACTATATACAAAAACACTAAAAATATGTTTGTTGTTTTGTTTGTTTTTATTTTGTTTTGTATTTTTCAAGAGTTAGATAAGAAATAAAAGAACATAATCGAATAAAAAAGAAACAAACAAAAATAACGTGCAAGTTTTAAAAAAACAAAAGAAAAAGGATAGGAGGCGAATCAATGACGTCTTCTACGTCGAGGTTGGAGGTTCACGTCCTCATCCTCTTCCTCATCTTTTTACTCGTTTCCATCTCCTTCTCCGTCGTTCTTCTCGTCTCGAGGCAATCAGCTATCGATCAACAAGAGGCGGTTATGGAGGGTGCGGTGTGCTTTGTCAATCCTTGCTTGCCCCGCGTCGAGCCGATCGAACCTAGCAAACACTTGGCATTAGAACTCGTGCCAACCCATGTCGGGACCCGGGCCGGTGCTCAGGCCTCCCTCGCCATGCGGAATTGCCTCTTGGCTTGTACTCACATTGAAATGTTGCCCCGAACAATTTTTCGGGGTTTCCTCGGGCTCGACACCCTCCTCGTGCCGTATCTCTAAATTGACCTCTTCTTCGTTCGCCTCTTTCTCTTGCTCGTGGGCTCGGCGGCATCGCGCGTCTGTCGGGACCTTGCGCATTTTCAACACGAGCTCTATCGGCTCGATCCTCTAAAGATTTGTCGCCTCGGAGTCAAAACCAAAGTATCGGGCGGGCAAGGTAATCATGGGCCCCATCCTGACCTGAGCGACACTCCCGCTCCTCATCTTCCGAATCCCAAGAATCTTAGCTCAGAGGAAGGGATATGCGGCAAATTGATGGCCGCTATGAAGGCACCAAATCATGTAAACCTCATCCTGGGTGAGGTTACTGCTCTCGTGCTTGCCCATCAGGACGTGGGCGAAGAACTTGTAAATCCCGAGCAATACCAAGTCGGTGATTGCCGAGGCCTGGAAACGCAGAGTTCCATGTCTGCCCGTGATAGTTTCCCAAAACTGATGCAGCGCAAACTCTCTTGGCCGCGCCTCCCACAAAACTTTGCAATCTAACCCGAGCATTGCATGAAGCACGTATCGAGTGATCTGGCATTCGACTCAATGAAAATGAATGGCGAATTCCCCGCTCTCGTGACTCTGGTAGGTTGAGAAGAATTCGAGCATTAGCTCTGGGTACGTCAGTGCACGGAGGGATGCGAATTGATGCCTGATCAAGGCGTCGATGAAATGGAAAGTCCGTGCCCCAAAGTGCTCGTGGTCCCCATTTGCTATCCACCCCTGTAGGCGTTCAATATCGAAAAAATGCGGGCGGGTGTAATGCCGTTGGGCGAGGCTTTGATACATCTCCCCTTCGGCCTCAGAATGAATCGGGAACGGAGCACCATAGACGTGGGCGAGATTGGGGATATTGGCGTCATAAAACTCATAGTCGGAATGATTAGCCATAAGGATTATATAAAGTGATTCACGAGGGGAATATGAAAATTTTGGTTAAGGAATCGTAATGAAATTACAAGATGGAAAAACGAAAGAGTTTTAGCTAAAAGTGCTCATTGGGGCATTTCATCGAACACTTGGTGCGCAAGATTTTCAATTGAAGAATTCGACAAGAATTTGAAATAAAAACCACCAAAACCCAACAAATCACAAGATAGATGATCAAGAGGTCCGCTTCAATTAATTTACCTCATTGATTTTGGCTCAAAATAAAACAAAACCTGGTTGCAAACCCTAACCTTTTCAATTGAGAATTTGGGAAAAATTTGGGGAAATCAATAATTATTGGTGAGGTTTCCCAACCTAGGTGAAGTTGGGATGGAGATTACCTGAAAAAGAAAAGAAGTTGAGTCGATTGACTAGCCCTTTTGAAATTTTCGTGCCTCCCTCCTTTTTCCTCTCTTTCTCTTTTCTATTTCTGAGACGATGCCCGTTTGCTGCCTGTTTTAAAGGACCCCGCGACACTGTAGCAGTCGATCGACTGGTCCTTAGTCGATCGACAGAGCTTGCAAAACTCGAAAACCTACTGTCCTCCAATCGATTTGGTACCCTCGGTCTACCTTGCAGTCGATCGAATGGTCCTAAGTCGATCGACTGAGCTGGAAAAACTTGAAAACTTACTGTCCTACAGTCGATTTCAACCTCCCAGTCGACCATTCAGTCGATCGACGATCGACAGGAGTGCACTCGATCGACTGCTGGACAGTAGCCCACTTCCCATTTTTGATTACCTTCATTCTCAAACTGCCTTGATTTCTCCTATAAAACCCAAAAAGAAAGAAAAACCTAAGTTAAAGATCAATTGTCAAATAATATACACCAAAATCGAAAGAAAATGAGAAAGGGGGTTAGGAAGTCGTGGGTTGCCTCCCACTTAGCGCATTTGTTTAAATTCGTTCGCTCGACTATCCTTCTTTGATCAAGGTCCCGTCGGGGGCACATCTCTTAAATCCTCCTACCCCACGGTCATGAATTCGAGATCCTTGGATTGCAACAATCCGTGTCGGTAAGGCTTGACTCGTGCGCCCTTCACTTGGAAATGATCGTCCGTCTTGGGGTCGATCAATGTCATGGCGCCAAATGGGGATATCTTCTCGATCGTGTACGGTCCGCTCCACTTAGACATGAGTTTCTCGGGAAACAAGATGAGTCGGGTATTGTAAAGGAGCACTTGCACCCCTTCCTCCAACTCCTTGGGCACAAGCTTCTTGTCGTGGAAGAGCTTCATCTTTTCTTTGTACATTAGATCACTCTCGAACGCCTCATTTCTTAGCTCGTCAAGCTCCTCGATTTGGAGCTTTCGCTCCTCGTCGGCTTGTTTCAAATCGTAGTTGCATGCCCGGATAGCCCACCATGCTCTATGCTCCATTTTGACCAGTAGATGGAATGATTTCCCGTATACAAGGCGATAGAGTCTCATTTCGAGAACTGGCTTGTGGGCCGTGCGGATGGCCCACAAGGCATCCACGAGCTTTGTTGACCAATCTTTCCAGTTCGGTTGCATGGTCTCTCGAGAATGTTCTTGATTTGACGGTTGTTCATCTTGACTTGACCGACCGTTTGGGGGTGGTATGGTGTGGATACCTTGTGAATGACCCCATAGTTATTCAACACCCTTTCGAGTAACTTTTTGTTGAAGTGTTTGCCGTCATCACTAATAATCACCCTCGGAACCCCGAATTGGCTAAAAATGTTGCTCCGCACGAACTTCACCCTAGTGTCGCCATCGTTCCTCTTTGTCGGGATTGCCTCGATCCATTTAGAAACATAATCAAATCCAACCAAATGGTATTCGAAATCATGAGACTTCGGAAAGGGGCCCATGAAATCAATCCCCCACACGTCGAATATCTCGACGGCCAAATTATACGTCATCGGAATCTCATTCCTTTTTCCTATACTTTCGGTACTTTTGCATCGATCGCACTTTTGAAAATGGTCGTTGGCATCCTTGAAGAGGCTAGGCCAATATAAACCCGATTGAAGAACCTTGTAAGCGGTGTTTTGCCCGCCAAAATATCCTCCGACTAGGTGATCGTGGCACTTCGTCAAAATTTCCCCTTTCTCCTCGTCCGGAATACACCGTCACAACATACCATCTTTTCCGATCTTGTACATGTGGGGTCATCCCAATAATACCCTCGGCACATAGAGAGAATCCTGCTTTTCTCATGATGAGATAGGTCCGGGCGGTTTGCTTCGCTAGCAAGATAGTTGGCAATGTCGGCATACCACGGCGCGGCGGAAACAACAAATAAATTATCGTGTGCAAAGTTTTCTCCAATGAGTTCTCTCTCCCCGATTTGGACCTCTAAATGAGAGAGGTGATCGGCGACAACGTTCTCGCACCCCTTTCGATCCTTGATCTCCACATCGAACTCTTGAAGCAAGAGTATCCATCGGATTAGCCTCGGCTTTGCTTGAGGCTTATTGAAGAGATATCGCAACGCCACATGGTAACTATGCACAATAACTCTCAAACCAATGATGTAGGCTCGAAACTTTTCAAGCGAGAAAATTACAGCAAGGAGCTCTTTTTCGGTAGTCGTGTAGTTCTTTTGGGCGTCATTGAGCATGAAACTTGCGTAATAGATGACCCGAAGAAGCTTGTCCACTCTTTTCCCCAAGACGGCTCCCACCGCTTCGTTCGATGCGTCGCACATTATTTCGAATGGGAGAGAGGTTGTTGCGCTTGTTGTGCCATCGGAATCCCGGGTGGATTTTGAGAGTTTGTTGGATCCTTCCACCTAAAGTTAGGGTGATTCCTCCACCCGGGTGTGTATGTCGAAGAGTACGGATCATTGTTTCGTTAAAAACCACCACGTGGTCCATTGGAATGCGAATGATTGCTCGTCGTACTCTCCCAATTTCCCATAAATTATCGGGCACGCACTAGCTCCATGCCCCAAGACGCCGCATGTGGTACACATCTCCATCGAACTTGAGTAGGGTTTGGTGAGAGAGGCCACTTGGCTCTCGAGTTCGGCGATTTTACGGGACCACTCGGGCTCCTCTTTTGTCGAAACCTCCTTCACTTGCTCCTTCCGCTCCAAGATACTCATGCGATGGTCGTCGGCGGCAATGTTCACAAATATGTCGTACAACTCCCTCGTCGAGCAGCCGGTTAGATTTCCTCCGGTGGCATTGTTCACCATACGCTTGGATGCAAATGTCAACCCGTCATGAAAAAATTGATTCAAGAAATCCCCGGTGAACCGATGATGGGGGCATTTGGTGAGATAGCCCTTGAATCGCTCCCACGCCTCATAGAAGGTCTTGTCACTCGCTTGACGGAATGAGGCGATCTTTTCTCAAAAATTGGCCATTTTATCTTGAGAATAGTACTCCTCCATAAACCTCTCGGTCACCATGTCCAAATTGGTAAGGGAATCGACCGACAACGTCATGAGCCAATCAACGGCTTTATCCTTCATTGTGTACGGGAAACACCTCATTTTAATTTGATCAATGTGAATCCCTTGGCACGGAAGGCTTGACACCGTGTAGGAAAAGATGCGTAGTAATTGAAGAGCGTCCTCTTGTGGTAGGCCGTGGAAATTCGAAAGTCGGTTGAGATCAATTGGCCATAAGTCGTACTCGAGGGATTTGGGGCTTGATCGAGTACATGAGGAGAGATCACCCATATATGGCCTCGACACCTCATTGATACTGTTTGTCGGGCCTCCATCGGGGGTGGCAAACGGGTGGCCACCAACATCTTGTATGGCGTAAGGATTTTCGTTAACGGCGGGCATCCTCGGAAAGTCTTATGGATGTGGATCTCGAAATCGATGCGCGGGCCCGATTAGATGTAGCATGCGAGGTGCGTGTAAATGGGGAGCGCGAAGTGTAGTCCTTGGAATTGTGGCTTCGGAGCTTGGAAGTGCGGTTGAAATGGGTACGGCGCGCCATCAACAATCGGGCCTTGGAATTGTGTTCCATGTGTCGATGGATTGGTCGAATGTTTCTTGATTCCTTTCAAACGAATTGGTCATCGTTCTATCCTCTATCACCGTAGGTAAGGATTGGTCGAACATGTCTTGATTCCTTTCGGATCGTGCGGCTCGTCTCGCCCTCTCGGGATCGGTCAAAAATGGAGTCAATTCTCATCCGAGCGATCGCCTACCTTGCATACACAACACTCAACAAAGGGATTACGGTATCGAGTGTGAAACACTAATCTAATATAATCTACTAATTAAGACAACAAGAAGAGTAATTAAGAACACCATTAGACTTAATCTATCCCCGGCTACGGCGCCAAAATTTGATCGAAGATTTCTTAGCACTCTAAGAAATCATCTCCGCAATAGTAAGGAGTCGGTTATAGAGCGGTAAGTTTTCCCGAGTCGTGTCTCTCGAGGATAGATATAATCGGCGATAAGTGTTTTTAATTAATCTCTTGGTAATCTCAATTAAACTAATCTAATCTAAGAAAGCATTAATCATTGGTTTGGTTTTGAGTTTTAATCACTAAACTTGAATTTAAAAAGAGAGCTTGAAAAACATTGAGGCAAGGAGAAAGGAATTTAAAACTTGCTTGGAAATAATTAGACTTAATGGCACAAATTTAACATAATTAACAACCTTAATTAACTAAGAAAGCTTGTAATTTAAAAGCTAAAAAGGAGGGAAAATAAAATTTAAATTCAAAAGAAGTCAAATGTATTTAATAGGTAAAAGTCAAATGTTTCAAAAAGGAATGCTTCATAAATCTTTTAAAGGTTAAGAAAATGTCTAACCAAAAGAAGTAAAATGCTTCAAGTAGCAAGCTTCAATGGAGTTTCAAAGCAAGAAGAAGAACAAGCTCAAATGTTGAAATAGAAATTTGAAAAGCAAGGCAACAACATAACTACTATCTAAAAACCAACACAAGATCAAATGCAACAACACAATAACAACTCAATATGAAGAACAAGGAAAAATACTACCAATATTGCATTCCAACCAAAAGAATCAAATGTGGCTTACAATATTCAAAACACCAAGAGTAACTTCATTAAATAAAATCCACAAATGAGAGATATGTCACCTTCTCCAAAACTTATGAATAACTACTAACTAACTAATTTACTAAGCTAAATTAAACTAACTAACTAAGAATTATATCTAGGGTTTGCAATTGAATAGTGAAAATGAGCTTGGAAGAGATTGAATGGGGTTCAAAATCATACAAGGAAGGATAAGGTAGGTGGGGGAAAGTGCAAGCTATTTTATATAAAAACACAGGGTCAAAAATGTCAAAACGGGTCAAAAATCTGCGTGTCAGTCGATCGACTGAAAGATGTCGATCGACTGCAATGCCCAAAAATCTCAAAACACACTGCCGAGCAGTCGATTCCATGAGGTTCGGTCGACCGACTAATCTTCAGTCGATCGACAGTAAGTTTAGTCGATCGACTGAGATCCATTCGATCGACTGTCCTATCAGTCGATCGACTAACAGGCAGCTCCGGCTCATTTTCTCATTTTCGCTCTAAACGTCTGCAGGCTGTCGCTCCTCGTTCGCACTATGTTCCCTTGCTTGCTTGTTTTAATCCGAGTCAAACGGGATGTCCTAAGCGTGCACGGGACCACTTTGGTCATCCTATGGCCATAAAGACAAAATCGAGTAGAAATAAACGACAATCCAATGAAAACCGCACAAAAGTTACAAAAAACCTAAAACTAATAAAATCAGCCAAAACGACTCCTAATACCCATACATTCAAGCAATAAACATGCAAGTGCGACACAAAAAGGTTATAAAAACAACGTACGAAAAGGTACAAATCACCATCCTCATCTTCAGAGCCAAAACATATGCTCTGACTCGGTGCTATCTGTCCCACCTCTCGTGTCCTTCTAACCAAATCTCTTGCAGCTCGGACGTAGCTGTGTTGAGTTCACTTAGAGTGCTCATCCCATTCACCACCAGTGATCATTTGGATTTCTCCTCGTATTATATGGTCCTGCTCGTGTCGTTTTCCGCCATTCCACCCCTTGTCTTGCTCCTGTTTGCTCCCGTGGGGTCGATCACGACTGTGGAAGCTAGACCTGGATTCTTCTCTCCTCATCCGCACATATTCTTTGAGGTACCCAGCTTGCACCATTCTCTCTAGCTCGTTCTTAAGATGGGTACACTGATCTGTGCCATGGCCATACTCATTATGGTATCTACAAAATCGGTCAGACCTTTCCTTTCTTGGCTTCTGAGAGTAAGTCTTAGGCCACTTAAGATTGGGATGTCTCTCGATCGCCTGCAAGATCTCCCCCTGAGGGGTCGCCAGGGGCGTATACTTGTCAAAGCGAGGTCGTCCTCCAACCAAGTTTGGCCTGGATCTCTTTATCGGCGCTCTCTCTTCTCTATCATACATCTCTCTATTCTTCTCTCCTTCCTCCTTGATTTTCAGGGCCTCTTCCAGATGAATGTACTTCTCTTCCCTCTCTAAGAGTTCTCCAAACTTCAGTGCTGGCTTCACAACCAGTGACTGGAAAAATTCTTCTCGCCTGAGCCCCTGTGCTAACGCGTTAACCAGGAGCTCTTCTGATGCCGACGGCACTTCCATATTTACGTTTGTAAACCGATTGATATAAGCGCGCAGGCTCTCAATCTCTTTATACTTCAAACTAAACAGCTCAAGCGGCATTTTCTGGTATTTCCTGCAGCTGGTGAACTGATGCAGGAAAGCCGAGCTGAACTCATCAAAGTTACTGATAGAACGCGGCGGCAGCTGACTAAACCAGAGCTGGGCTGATTTAATGAAGGTCATTGGGAAAACCCGGCACATGACTGCGTCCGAGAACTTGTGCACAGCTGCTTCAATCTCAAAGTGACTCAGGTGATCCCACGGATCTGTTGTCCCGCTATAGTCTAAGCCCAAAGATCTATAGGAGGCCAGCACATCATCACGCATGACCTCCTCAGTGAATGGTGTGCCTCTCCGCACCGGAACTATATCAGCGCTCATCATTTTCCTCTTGAATTCTCTTACCTCTTTCTGCAGGCTTTGCATCTGCTCGGCAAGACCTGGAATAGCCTGACTCGACGTCTCACTGTCAGAGGTAGAGAAGTGGTCTTCTCTATCTTGGAGGGGGGTCCGATCCGTGCGTTGGCCGTGATCCGAACTTTTTACACCAATTTTTTAAAATAAAAAGCTCTTCTGCAAGAGAACGAAGCTACTGTAGGTGATAGGTTGGACACGAGTCGATCTCTCGAGGATTAAAATTCGGAATTTTCATTGTTTGTTTAGTCACGATAATTAAAACACACGATCACGTTTTTTGGTTTGCGAGAATGGGTCATTATTGCGTGGGTAACGATTTTGACTCCCCTGCCCGGTTTAATTCGCTTGATAACCTTGGAGCGGGAATGTTTGAATGGTCGAGTAGAATTTCCGCATAAAATTAATAGGGTCTTCGTTTGGTAGCCCATAGAAAGAGGGCAGTAAATTGAAGTGAGTCAGTTTAAGCTCATAATCTCGAGCCGCAGGGCCCAAGCGGATGCAAGATGTAGCCGGGCCGATTACGGGGCGAGCAAATTTGCGCATGCGGGCTGGCTGAGGCTCTTGTTGTTGGTGATAACCATTGGGTGGCATGAATGGTCTTTGCGCTTGATAGAAAAAAGGAGGAGGTTGTTGATTATAGTACGGATGCTTTTGATGATTAAATAGCGGTTGATTGTTGTAAAGTTGTTGGTTGGGGAGCTCTGGATTTGGATTGATGGGCGGCTGCATGAGTGGTGGATTTGGGTCCTCGTTTTGGTTTGGCCCACCATTTTGTTCATTTTGATCATTCGGAGGGATTGGAGGTGTCCCGGTAGGATCCATTGGTGACTCGTTCGTTGAGTTTGATTGAGAACTTTCCCCAGAATTTCGGTCGACTTTAGCTCTCGCTCTAGTAATCCTATTARTGTTKTCRATGAACGGAAAGAGTTCTCCACCCAAAGACCTACGCCCTCGCATACACTAAACAAACGATCAAACGATTCGAGACAAAAGAATAAAATTTAAAATAAACTAAATAAACTAAGCACGAACAAACATTGTTAAAACCTATTTCAATCCCCGGCAACGGCGCCAAAATTTTGATCCGAACTTTTTACACCTATTTTTTAAAATAAAAAGCTCGTCCGCAAGAGAACGGAGCTATTGTAGGTGATAGGTTGGACACGAGTCGATCTCTCGAGGATTGAAATTCGGAATTTTCAACGTTTGTTTAGTCACGATAATTAAAACACACGATCACGTTTTTTGGTTTGTTCAATCTTCGAAAAGTATAAACTACGAATTAAAAACGCAAGAATTAAAAACTCAAAATTGAAGTTAAAACGCTGAATTAATTAACCTTAGATTTTTCACTAAACTTGAAAGCATAAAATTAACCAAATTAAAAACCTATATTAAATTACTAATTAATTAATTAATTAAAAACTCAATTTAAATTCAAAACAAGCAATAACTCAAGAATAAACTTCAAAACGAAGCAGCATAAAACTCATAAATGAAACTAATTAACCTAAACAAATCTAAAAGCATGCATAAAAATCAACGAACATGAATAAATGACAAACTTGATACATAAAAATGAGCAAAACATGTAAACTAGATCGCATAAACATCAATGATCAATCCAAGTCTCCAACATCCAAACATGAACCATAAAAACTGAATAAAAACAAAGGATKAAAACCATATAACTTTTAGCGAAATCGTAGTCTAACAACGAGCGTAAGAACATGAACATGAAAATAATAATCTAAACATGAAAACTATGACGAAAGCTTAAAAAAAAAACATAAAAAGGAAATAGAAAACTTATTAAACAAAGTAGATGCAGTAAATTCTTCGTGTTCTCCACAGATATACGCTGAAAATTGGACTGAAACGGGTTGGAAACGTCGAACGGGCTCCGGAACGCGCTTTCGTTGAATCTTCAATCTCCGCGTTTTTTGTGTTAAATCCAACTCCAAACCCTAGGATTATGTGTTTGGTAAGTTCTTAGGGCCAGAGATCTCTAATTTGGATTATAGGGGAGGTATTTATAGTTGTAGGAAGTCTTGGGCAAAAAGAAACCCTAAAATTGGAATTCTGGGCCGTCGCGTCGACGGTGAGTCGACGTTGCATCGACTGACGCATGCTGGTGCTCGCGTCGGCTGGGCTAAGGTGCGCGCATCGGCTGGGCAGTTGCGTCGACTGGGTGCGTCGACATTGACGCTTCAGCAAGTTGCGTCGACAGTGCGTCGATGCTGAGTCGAGTGACGCGGATCATGGCTCGCGTCGACGGTGCGTCGATGGTCGCGTCAGTCGACGCGACAGAGCGTCGGTCTCTGTTTCTTGATCTTTTTCTACCGAAAAGCTCGTTTTCTTCTCGTCAGTCCAAATGTTCAATTCAAGCATCCTTAAATGCGTCTTTTTAACAGCGTTCTTCAGCTCGTTCCAATGCTAATAAAGAAAATTTAGCGCAATTAAGCTGCAACCTACGAAATTAAGCACAAAACATAATAAACGAAATAAAAACACGTAATACTAAAACGAAGAAAAATACGAATAAAAGAACCTAAAAACCCATAAAATCACACAAATTAAAATTCAAAAACATACGAAAAACACACACAAAAATGAATAAATCAGGCCGAGCAACGGTTCTGTTTCCGCTAGAGGAACTGTTCGAGCCTGTGGTGTGTTGGATGGCGGGGCCGAGATCTCTGCGAACTTCTTCTCCACAGCTACCTCCACAGCTTTTCCGATGAGCTCTGACAGTTGCCTGAGGAAGGTTTCGTTTAGCAATCCGCCACTGGCTGGCGTGGATCCATCAGAGGGGGGTGGCAAGGTGCCTGGTCCAGTTGCTACTGATTGCTCCACCCCCTCCGGCCTTGTCGTTGATGGCCCCATCGACCGCGGCATGCCCCATGGTGTGGCGGAGCTAGACACCAGATTTCGTCGTAGACCGTCTGAAGCCATGTGTAACTCACGTCTTAGCTGATCTTCTTCTCACGGACGGCGCCAATTGTTTCACCCAGAAAATATACTAAAGCCTGAAACCAGTACTTCGCCCTGTGCACGCCTGACCTGCACCCAAAAATACATTAGAAAAGGACCACCGGTGGTTTTCTGGTGGAAACCTCTCCGATGCTTAAGTCAGATAAGTGTGTGGAGTATCTTAGTGCACAAGGAAAAGTGATACGCAATAATGACATACCTCTCTCAACATTAAGGCTGAGGTATTTATAGTTTTCCCAGTGGGGACCTCATCCGAGATCTCGGAAACAAAGGCTGCGATTCAACGGGCCGTTATGCAACTAATTTGGGACAAGCGGTCCCACCTGTCCCCTCTGAGGAGGACTAGGCCAAATCTTCTCCAAGACAAAGCAGACCTGTAGTTATCCAGATAAGGATAATTCCTTGGCGCAGGCGGTCTTGCTCTCGCTATATCTATAGCTTCTTCTGGGTGGACCAAACCAGATCTTCTAAAGGACAAGGGCTGACCTGTAATCATCCAGATCTTCTCAAGGATGAGGCTGAGGCGATCCTACTCTCCGCTGTCTCTGGTTTCTTCCGGAAGGAATAGGCCAGGTCTTCTTATGGACAAGACTGGCTTATGACCATCCAGATCGGGATAATTCCTAGGCTGAGGTGATCCTACTATCTTGTACTCTCAACTCAGGTCTACCCCAACCAGGTCTAGCTATTCATGCCATATCAATGCATATGTGGGTAGGAGTAGGGTCTCCAATTGAGGTGATAGGGGTGTTGGTAGAGATAGGGTTGATAACGATGGTGAGGCCATGGCAGATGTGATGGTTGAATGGGAAGAGCTATGGAGGTTCTAAAGAGCTGTGGAGGTTCTAAAGAGCTGAGTCAATGGGTGTAAGGGATGGAAATTAATGTTACTCTATTTTTTTTTATTAAAAACTAAAATAATTACATTTTAGAAGGTATAGTACATTAATACCTTCTAAAGTGTATATTTTATTGGAAGGTATTTACAATATTGGTTCTAAACAATTGAATATACCAGAAGACATTTACAATATATTTTCTAAACAATTGAATATACTAGAAGGTATTAAAATATACATTCTAAAAAGTGAGTATTCTAGAACGGGCATGAAATATACTTTCTGAAAAGTGAATATACTTAGATTGATTTTACAATATACCTTTTAAATATGTTCAGTCTTCGACTTGTAAGTACGAATATGTCACTGGACAGACATTCTTGAAGGTAGCCAAAACAATCATTCTTCAATATCTATTCTTGAATGAGTTTTTTGCACTGTGATTGTTGATGTTGGTTACCCATTCGACTCATGTAAATAGATATTTATCATACATGCAGTAGTTCGTGAGTATCTATTGTAAATATAATAATCATACATGTCTTTGAAAATAGTGGCTTGAACTCCGGCACTGAAGAACTCACTTGCAATTATGAAGATAATACAAGTTGCAATGAACAAATGAAAGTAGGCTACATGAAAGGTGATTATGTTCTTTATAAAGTGTCAAGTAAATTGAGGAAGTGGAGACTTTTAGAGCTTTCTTAATAGATGTATATATCACTTTTAAAGTTCTCTTAACGAATATGTATAACAGAAAGAGGTATAGACTTCAGGGTGAGTCTTAACATATATGTGTTGTAATCTTTTTTCGTCGACCAAGTTTTATTTTTTCCCATTGGTTCTTGTTACTTGGGAAGGTTTTAATGAGGTAACAATAAAGCAACATTTCATACTTTCATCATTTCACCATTCCATGCAAAATTACATTTTTTAAGGTCATATTCGACAGGATCTCATAGACTTGACGTTTTTCATGTGATTTTCTATATTTTATGTAATTCCCGGAAGATTTTATGCTTTTGATATTTTTCTTATTTTTCATAAATAAATTATAAGTTTTGACCATTTTTTGAATATAAGAATTGACAATCCAAGTTAGACGACCAAAGAATGCATTAGGAAGGACGAAATATGAGTATAAGTCCATTAGGTGTTTTTAGACCCTTATAAATACCATACACCTCCTAAATATTTTGTACATCTGTAACGCCCCGATTTCACTTTGGTCAAAATAGGATTTATATTTAAGAAAAATATGACGAAACCTTGGAGTCACAATAAATGTCAAGACTTTCAAACTTTACGCAGCGGAAATAATCATAATATAATTACCCAAATCACCATCAAAGGAATTTTATAATTTAAAACGCGTTTTTATGTCTAGTTCAACTTTTATTTAAAACCATGAAACAAGTTTGGAAAAACAAAACCAACATCAACATTTTTATTCCTCTACTCATCTCCCATCCGATCGACATCTTCGTTCATACCTGAAAAAAACACGTCGTTGATTTGGGATGAGCTCAACGTACTCAATAGTTACACTGACTTAACCAATGCAAAATCATACAACTCACAAATAGTACAATCGATCATAGAATTCATAGTTTTATCGTAGAAAATAAGTTGACTGCAGCTAAAACGCGCCGGGATATACCCGATGACCCTTTTCCCCGGTCACAGACACATTTGGTCTCTGGTTTTAATTCGTGGTTATAGCACGCTGGGATAAATCCAATGACCCTTTTC
>BMAC01000129.1:555353-565926 GCA_014905375.1 Phtheirospermum japonicum
GACACTTGTGGAGCGGGACCCCTTGGTTGTCGTGGACAGGGGCAGGGGGTGTCGGGTTTTCAAACGGAGTGGCCATGTTTTGCTCTTCTATCGACGAAGATAATAAAGGAGGCAACGGGACGTTGGACGTGTCTTGCCTTGAAGCGGCTCGTGCGTCTCGTCGCAATCTTTCGGGGTTAGGCAAGAATGGAGTCAACTCCTGTCTGAGCGATCGTCTACCTTGCATACACATCAACGACAAAAGATCACGCGTATCGAATGTAAAACAATTATCTAACTACTTATTCACAATGACAATAGGAACAAATAAGAATACCATTGGCTTTAATCCATCCCCGGCAACGGCGCCAAATTTTTTGATCGACAAATTCTCGACGCTCTAGTTTCGGAATCCATCTCCGCAAGAGTACGGAGCCGGTTGTAGGGCGGCGAGTTCTTCCCGAGTCGTGTCTCTCGAGGATGTATGTTATCGGCTTGTCGGTTTCTTAATTGTTCTTATCGTCGGTTTATACGGAACTAATTTAAACTAAGAAAGCAGTAGTAGTCCATTGTCGGTTTTGGTTTTTACAACTAAGATTTATATGGAAATACAAGATTTAAAAACATTGAAAATGAAAAGGAATTTAAATCTTATTTAAAAACGATTAAACTAAACTAGTTAACTAATAAAACTTATAATTTTTGAATTAGGAAAATGGAGGGAAAATCAAAGTCTAGCTTATTTGAAAAAGTCAACATTAGTTTAATGAAAATTAAAGTTCTAAAGAGGAAGATTATATAAAACTTCTAAAAACATAAAGATTGATCTAAACAACTTAACAACTTAAAAGCATAAGTTAAAAAGCTAGAAAGCTATAAAATGAAAATGGAAATTTGATGATCAAAACAACAATTAAATTACGATCAAACATCAACATAAGATTAAAAGAAATAACATTAACATAAAACTATATTAATAGAAAGAGTTTACCAAGAGTATGATCCACAAAAGCTTGAAGAGAAAAGCTTGAAAGCTTGACAATGGAAATCTAGAAACAAGCTTGGACAACTTACCTAATGATGATCTAAAGCTTAACTAATCTATTACTAATTAACTAATTTATGGGAATTAAAATTAATCACAATGAAAGGAAAAATATCAAGATGAGTGTTTGGGAGCAAGAGCTCTGCATCCAGCCCTTGCTGCGAGTTGCAAGTTGCTCAATATTGAAAAGACGTCTGATTACTTATTCCTTCAAAAATTCTGCTTTTCAGTGGCAGTCGATCGATCATGTCGGCAGTCGATCGACTGCGATGTCAAAACGGCCTGAAGCCCTGGAATCCAGTCGATCTTGAGGGCTCCAATCGATCGACCTCAGTCGATCGGCCAAATAGACAGTCGATCGACTGCGTCGTCCAAAATGCCAAAAGTCCCTGGAATCCAGTCGATTTAGGGGGTTCAGTGGATCGACTGAACATCCAGTCGGTCGACTGGATTCCAGCGCCCGACTTGATTTCTCGTTCTTTTCACGTCCGCCGGTTGATCGAGCCTCATCCATCGCGCTCCCTTGCTTGTCCGTCCATTCCCGAGTCGAGTATCAACGATCCCAAATGAGCGCAAGCCCCGCTTGGACGTCCTACGGCCAAACGAAAAACGAAATAGTGAAAAACTACTAAAACTAATAATAAAACGTACAAAAATACGAAAACCTAGAAATAATGAAAAATGGCCAACTCGACTCCTAAAACACCTAAAAGCAAGTGAAACACACGCAACGTGATACAAAAACGATAGCAAAAATATGTACAAAAAGATACAAATCACACACCTTGCTCAAGAAGGTTGTGCGGTTTTTTAATTTTGGGGTCTCATTGCCACTTCTGCGATTTCCCTCTAGGTGTCTGTCCTGATAAAGTCTTGCCACTAAACATGTCCACCCTTTTTTTGGTATAGGATCATGGGCCTTTACGTGATCTTCTACCGAGAGGGATGGGAGGCACCCACGTCTGAGGAGATCGACTGGCTTTACTAGTGGAAAGGCTCCCCACGAGCTGGCAGGGGATGGTTTTATGCCCCTATTTGCTATGATCAGTTCAGTAACCTGGTTTTGGGTGTTCCCCATCCATTCAACGGGTGTTAAGAAACCTTGGTGGTTCTTTGTGGGGGTAGGGGGGGGTATTAGTTACAGCCAAACGGATATTGGTCAGGTATTTGTATTCCCGTAATGACCTTTGCAATTTCCATGAGTAAGGATTTTATACTTTTCTTTACATATGTATTCTTTATTATCTTTATTATTATACTTTCATTCTGCATTCATGTTCTTCTCTTCTTTCCTTTCTCCCTTTTGTATCTATCTGTGAGCACATTGATCTAAGTGACGACTTTATCAACTATCTAAAGCTGATCAAGCAAATTCATTCTCAAGAGTGGTGAACTTCCTTCATGTTTAATCTGAGAAATAGGGCTTTGGTGGGCCTTCACGTGGGGCCTTTACCATCTCGAGTGAGTTGTATCACTCCTGGTAAGTGATGCATCTCGCTTTTTGGCTATTTATTGCACTTTCTGATGATGGTTTTATTGTTCTAGCCTCTCTCTTCTCTTTGTTCTTATTTGTTGATTTTTATCTTTTCATTAGTTTCTCACCCATTGCTAGAGAAAACAAAAGATGCAAATCTTGATGCTGAACACTTGGTTGAGGATCTAGTTTTTCGGTCCCTCCTTCTCCAACGTCTCTATTGAGGAACAGAAAAGAAAGAATCAGATCATTTAGGATTCTGTCCACTCCATTGGAGGCAACCGTCATGCCTTGCCACCTCAGATTAGTAATGTTGGGGGCTCCTGCAGTTCTTGACCATCTCCTTCTTCACCAGCCAAATGGGATTATTCATGGGGGGGGGAAATACTGAGAAAAGGCTATTCAGGAAGAATCGCAGCAATTCCACCCAACATGCTCTTCTCATTATTATGAAGTGGAAGAGTCAGATCCCTACAGGGTGTCCGTTACCCATATTAAAAGTTAGGTTCACCAACTGGATTGTTCCRATCCCGACTAGATTTCCTAATCTAATATTGCCAGTGCTTTGGGGATTTCTGCAAATACCTTATCCAGATAACGGGGATGGAGATGGGTTTCAGTAGCTCCAAGAGAGTCTTAACAGGAAATTGGAGGAGGTTAATAAATTGAAGCAACAACATATGGAGGAGAGGAAATAATGAGTTGACGAGGATAAGCATCGTGTAGAGGAGCTCAGTTTCGCTCACAAGCAAGTTAAGCTTTATATGATGAAGATTTGATGGCGGCCGAGAAGAGGGTGTGCTAGAGGGCAAGTAGCTTTGTTCTGTGGATTTTGATGAGACTAGATTCCTTTGATAAATCTCGCTACTGGCGCCCTCATCTTGGAGAATGTTGTGAAGACTTTGGCAAGGAGGTCGATATGGAGGTTGAAGATATTCCACTTACATGAGCGGCCCTTGGAGGGGATGGGACTTTTTCTTAGCCTCATGTGGGAATCTCAGATGATCGTGATGCACATGTTGCTCCAATAGGTTACTCGGCCATTATGACCGTTCTCAAAGATATTCTCCCTATTTTAAATGACTAAGATACCGATGCTCCTCCTCTCTCCTGATTTTATAGCTTGAACATTTTACCTTCCTCTTTTTTTTAAGCTACTTTATATTCACCCGGCCCTTCATTTAGGGGGATGCCATTGTTTGTAAGAGAAATATTATTTTTCTTTTATTGAGCTTTGTTGCTGATATAGGCTATGTTGTTGTGTGCGTTTCTCAATTCGCTCGTTATTTTCACACATTTCTTGAGAGATCATGTTAATTGCTTTACCTTTACTTTCTTTTAACTTGTTTTCTCAATTTCGCTTGATCCTGGAGGTATGAAGGTGGCACTTTATCAAAAAAAACTTTTATAAAAAAGATGCCATTTGAGGCTTCCTGGAGAGTTGTTTGGTGTTCTTATTCCTTTAAAAATATAGAGGCAGAAATGGTTTCACCTTTTTTCCTGTGACTTCATACTTGCATATCTTTCTTGTTTTTCTCTTCCTCTCATTTTTTTAGGTTTTGCCACAATTGGTTCTGCTTCTTGTTCAAATGCACCTGAACCTGATTCAAATGCGGCGTAGGTAGCTCATTAGAGCCAAATCTAGCTCAATATTGTAAACCTTGATGACGAGGATGTTTAATGACTTGAATGCTCTTAATGATGAGTTGGTGGAGGAGGTTACTTGCCTGAAGTCTGCTCTAACAAGCAGAAAGATGACCATAAGGTTGTGCCTTGCCTCAGCTAAGAGAGGGTTGTGAACTAGCATGAAATACAGTTTGGGGAATCATAAAATATTATTTTGAACAAGGAATGTCATTGCTCTTGGATCAAGTTAAGTACATGAACATGACAATCCTAGGGCTCCAATCAAAGGTTTCATGGATTTAAAGGAAAATGATGATATTGTAGTGAAGTTGGAAAGAGTATACAAGAGTAAGAAATTCTATAAGAACATTATCTCGATCAAAATATGATGTTTTAGGATTTTCTCCTATTGTTTTATTTGTATTAAACACTTGTTATTCCCGATGTGTTCCTTAGATTTTGTATTGGACATTTTCTTTTTATTCTGTTGGATTATTATATTATCTAATTTTCATGTTGAGATCCATGCTCATTTTTATGCATTCTGGCTATTTACTTTTTACGTCGCTAGTTTCTCTTTTCTTTGAGTGGTCGCTAGTTATTATACTTACGACGGTATTATTTCTACTTTTGGCGGTCAATATTGAATTTTTAAATTCTGGTGATGTTACTATCGGCTGTTTGGACTTCCCACCTCTTGGTGTCCTGCTAGTACAAAAAAAAAAATTAGAACATACATTCTAGAACGCCTCAGGCGGCTATGTTCTAGAATGTCATCCGGTGGTATTTCGTAATAAAAAAGTCACATACTAGAATGACCCTTACAATATGTGTTCTAAATAATTCGAGTCTTCATATCTAGAACGTCTTTAAAAAATACGTTCAAGTATATTCGATATCTTTAACGTCTTTACAAAAGAATTTTTGGTAAATACAATATCTAGAAGGTATATTTTAAATACGTTCTAGTATATGATATTATTCAGAATATATTTTGAAAAGGCATTCCAGTATATCATATTATTTAGAACGCCTTTCCTAAATATGTTCAGGAATGTAATAAAAAAAGTTTACTTTGTCTGCGAAAAAAAGGAATTACGTCATTTTGCCCTAGCCCTCCCTTCTTCTCCTCCGATCCAAATCCATCTCCCAAATCCCATCTCCCTCGGTTCTCCCTGGTTCTCCATCTTCATCCCGCCATTCAAGCTCTATATAAACATCATTACATTACTTCTGTGTAGAGGTAATTTTGAAAATTCCCCAATATGTTTACAGGATATGTCGGACAATGGGAGGATTATTCTTTGAAACCCGTCAATTGACGAATTGAAGTTCCTTCCTCCGTTTATCATCCGACGCCATCCTCGTGCTGTAATTATCAACTACTTTGTTTGTTCGAGATTATGGTTCGATCGTAATTCTCAAGATTACAAAGCACCGCGACTTTCTTATGCGGCTCTTGAACTGAATGTCGAAGAAGTTTGGTATATTTCTCGCTCTCCTACTTCTCCAACAAGGAATTATGTTATTATGTTCATGGGTTTCTCAACTATGGAATGGGAGAATGGTAATTGTGATTTTTTTTTTTTTAAATTTATTAATCATTGCAAGTTTTTTTATTCACACCCCCTAATTGCAACAATTCCCCCTTGTGAATTTGTTGGCAATTACATGCTTGAAATATGCTAGATGATCTTTTTTCTTTTTTAAACATATGATAGTATTGGAGAGTTGATACATTCACCTATTTATCAATAGTAAAGTAGAAGAATGAAATTTGTCAAAAGTAATATTTATGTCTCTATTTGAATGGCAGAAGGAAATCAATTGAAATCATACACCCATTATAAAGAAGATTTTTCTTATTTTTGATGTTAAATAGAAATTATAGGAGACTCAAGAGAGGGAACTCCACTTGAGAGAAAAAAAGATCTAAACATACTCACGCAGGAAGTAATATGCCTCGAAACAATTGGATTTTGAACTCACCCAAAATTTAAGTTTCTTTTAATGTTTCTGACTCTCTTTATTGGTGATATTTTAATAGATTGGGATTTTATTGGTGGTTACTTTTCCTTTGTTTGAGATTAATCGCCTAACGCAGAAGAGAATCCAAGACGTTGGCTTCTTTGTTTTTTCTCCTTTTGTTTTTTGTTAAAATGGCATAAGAAGTTTTAAAAAAAGTAAGTTTTTTGTATTTTTAAAAGTGTTTTACCATTGCTTTCCAAACTCAATTCAAGCATTATTTTTCACTTTAATGATGTGTAGTTTTCTATGAAAGTGATGCCCTTCGTATTTATCCTTCTTTGTCACATTCTTCCATTGTTTCTCTTCTACAATAGCTAAAATAATACTTGAAAATTAAGATACTCTTTCAGGTGTAATTGGATGAGAAGGGGATTACCAGGAGACACGAAGAGAAGGGAGATGGGTCTGTTGTATTTTGTCAGTTTTACAGGTCTCTTTTCTTTTAAAGAAAAAAATTAAAAAACAAAATTGCAGTTAAGATATTATATGTACCCATAAACCAGCACATCAATATAAACAGAATTATTTTTGTAAAAATGTGAAAAAAAATAAGTTGATAAGCATAATAATTTGGTTGCAAATTATATTTGGGTTAATATGAGTCTTTCTTTTTTGTTCTTTTCTTTTAGGAGGAAACGTGTCTGTGAATTCAAAGGAAACAAACACGTTTCTTCTTCTTATTATTTTTTATCTATAGGTAATCACGTTTGAAGGAATAGGGAATGCGTTGTGCAGGTTTTCAAAGAGCATGGACAATGATGTTAGTGCATCAAGAAGATATGGGTTGGTGTCAAAGGTAAATTGAAATTTAAGATAAATGTGTAGATGTGTTGAGAATATTGAAATAAGAATTTTGCTAAGGGTACAGTCTTAGAAATAAAATAACTTGAACGCCTATAAGTATTGGTCATCCTTTAAATTAAAGATTTATGTTCTTTAATTTGTTTACAAGAAGGGTTTGATGTTAGGAAATATGGGGTTTCCTCTAATTATTAAATCTATATATGACTCATAATCATTCACTTTAGGAAGCATCTATGTTGTTTGGTTTAAGTGATTTTTGGGTAGATTTTCCAATTACCTAATTTGGATAGTTTTCTTGATTTAGCCCAGCAAGTGTGACTTTCATTTTTTTTTTAAATTCCTTTTTTTGATTTTTTACTACATTACTGATTTTTTATCTTGCTTATAATTTTAGAGGTCCTATCTACAATAATATTATTATGAACTTTAATTCTTTAAATGAGCTATAAATTACAAATATTGATTTATATTTTTGCTTGGAATTTGGTTAATCTATACTTGTCAGTTGAAAGGTTATCATTAAGAAAAATAAAAAAATATTAATAAAAAGTATTTAAAAAAATCTTTTTGCTTAGATGAAATAAGCTATATTGTTATATTTTGAAAACCAGTGATGATTTGATTTTCATGGATAGGTAATCCCTTACTAGTTGAAGATGAAGGGGCCGATGAAGTGAAAGCTTAGTTGTCAAAATTGAGCTTCCATTGCTTTGTGTCCATCTGCAAGACGGGCATTGCTTTGACTAATAAAATGTGGTAATTGATAAGTCCAAAAAGTTGGGTTACCAAATATATAGGGTACTAACCTCAAAATAGAGATCATCGACCTGAAATATCTTCTGAATACGTCACAGCAACCTGCCAAGCCTTCAACGAACCTCCTAGCGGCCTCGCTGGTTCTGCAAAACAGCACCTTCAGACGGATCAGTGATCAGACTCGTGAAGGTCCTCCGATGCATAAGTCAAAAGCAAGTTTAAAACACTCAATACTTCTTTTGAATAATATAAGATGCGATTATGATACGATCATGAATAATGAGAGGTATGCACCTCCTTTTATAGAGACAAGAGAAGTCCTCCCCAAGCCAGGGTTACTTTCTCCTACCATAATTCCATAAATAACACTCATAATTAGGATTCCTCGTGTAAAATAATTTCCCATAAACAATAAACCTCTCATTAAATTAACAGAATAGGCCTGGGCCTATAATTCTTTCCATACAGTCCGCCGGGACCTCAAAATACCATCCATATTAGCCTACTCGGGCCTAATATTCACAAAGCCCATGACCGAGCTAAAAGACGGCACCCGACTAAAGACATAAGAGGTCGCGACCCTATATGAGAACTCATCCTCATACTCCAGGTCGCTACTCCACAAACTAACTCGCTCACTTTTCCACTTAAACCATTTAGCTCGCTCACCTCCTAGAGGAACACCCTCTCCATGAAATGAGGTCGCTTACCACAAATACACTCATATATTAAATAATATTACGTACGGACATGTTGGTCCGTATCAACCAGTCCCTCATGTTCTAGTTGATTGAGGCACGAAATCAGGATGGACATGTAAAAACAGAATCAAAAGAGATCAGCAACCACTAAAAATAACAAATAAACATAAACACATAAGTAAATTACTACACCACTTTGCCAAACCACGCTTCAGAACCACATAGCTCAACAAACCGAGCTGTAATACAAATCATCCCACTATAAATTACCAAGTATACCTGTGACCTGAAAAAGTTCAACTCACTGAGCTCGCTTCTTTTAAGATAACATGATCACCTCGCCATCAAACCTCAATTCTAGAATAACCCAGCTCAACATACTGAGTTATAACATTAATCATCCCAAAGAATTTACCACATAAAACCGCGACCTCCAAAAGATCAGCTCGCTGAGCTTGCTCATCGTCCAAGAAGACATACCTGCGAGTCCCCAAGTCAAGTCCCCAGAACCATACCTGACGACCTAAAACCATACAGCCTTCCCTCCACAGCCTGAAGTTATAAATGAGCACAATAATACAAGAAAATATAATCATATGCTTTTGAAAATTCAGAACACCATAAGTCATTTACTCGACCTAAAACAGGTCGATCAAAAATTCATTCCACCCCACAAACCATAATCATTACTTAAGCATCGCCTTATAACCATAACTATTTAGCTCGCCAAGACACCATATCATAATCCATAATAGCCCATCAAGGCCTAATATTGCGTTAACCATAAAGGCACAGAAACCCATAAAACCATAAACCATATCGACATCATCGACCTAAAATAGGTCGGCCAGTAAACCATTGCACCCACAAATCATCACTAATCTAATAAAAGTATCAGCCCATTCCATATAAACCATCACCAACCTAACAAATGTATTAGCCCATAACACATAAAATGTATGCCGAATCAAGCAAAAACCATATCCAATCACACATAACCAAGAAAAACCATTCAGTTCCCCAAGTTTGAATAAAATAGTTAGACCGTACACAATCCACGTGTAACCATACAACAATAAAATGAGACTGAAAACTACTCAGTCCCCCATGTTTAATTGATGCAAACAAAACAACCAGGCCACATCAACTCAATAAAGCTCGCCTATGTAGTCCCCCAAGTTAATACAATCAAGTAGTCAAACCAGATTATCCACAAAAAGTAAATGTCAAAAGCAAGCCCCCCCATATGCTAACCAAATAAACAAACCAAACCAAATCAATCAAGTAAACCATATCAAATAAACTAAACCAAATAAATTCGCTAACCCCTATTAGCCAAATAAAACTGACCCGCACATAGGTCGCACGAATTTGTAATCAATCACACTCATATTTCATACCCTCATAAGACCATGAGATTCGAAAGAATAGTCAAACCATGACTTATACATAATCCAATAGAACTAAATTCAGCTTGTATATAAAACATATTAGCTCGCACAGAAACAACCATCCATAACATAACACAACAGCCCGAAAAAGATATGTAAATCAGACAACTCTTCCCAAAACATAAGTAAAATATCATAACCACTTAACCATAAAAAATCATCAAGATAGCTCGCCAAACTTTTATATATTGTAAAAATACCCTCCCAAAGGGTGCATTACCACAAAGATCAATATAAGAGAAGTCCACCCCGGTCCAGGGTTTTCTTCTCCCATCATAACTACATAAACACCATACGGGAAAAGTCCACCCCGGTCAAGGATTTCCTTCTCCCACCATAGAAAAAACAACTACATATGGGAGAAGTGCACCCCGGTACAGGGTTTCCTTCTCCCACCACAACAACAATTCGCACTTTCATATCGTCAATAACTCTTGTGCGACAGAAGCAGACTCCGGTCCAGAGATAGCTTCTCCCACCAACACAGCTCGCATAACACACTTTCTCATCACAACCAACTCTTGTGCGAGTGAAGCACACTCCGGTCCAGAGATAGCTTCTCCCGCCACAAAAACCAAACAGCTCGCATAACACACTTTCTCATCACAACCAACTTTATTTTGATGCAATTTAATTCAAGCTTGCTACTCTTTCCTTTAATTCAAGTAAGTTTCCTTTCAATCTCATGTTTTATGCTTTAATTCCATGC
>BMAC01000129.1:582549-595499 GCA_014905375.1 Phtheirospermum japonicum
TCGACGCGTTGCCAAGCCCACGACCCGATTCAGAAGGCTTGCATCTTCATCTCCGTCAGCCGCCCTACAGTCGCCGTCGCCGACAAAGCCCAACCATCCGAAAGGAGATCTGGCTCGAAGCGGCAGATCTGCCGGCAGGAGTTCTGGTGATTTTTTCAATGGCTCACCATGTTTGCTAAGCAGGCCCGAATTTGTCTTCTTCATTGAGACCGACCCGGAAACACCGCCGGCAGAAATCGATCCACGGCCCACGGAATTCAATTGGCCGGAAGTTTCATCGGTCAATTGTTTTATCTCATTGAATGGATACGGAGGCAAAAAAATAAAGGAAGAAGAATTTATCTCAATTGAATGGAATTCAATCGATCCACGGCCCACGGAAAGAATTTATTCTTTGAGTGAATTCTTATGGAAAGAATTTAATGCTGTAATCAAGGCCCAGCTGCGAAAATCCAAACTCCCGCAGGCTCTGTGCATTTTGGAAATGAATGATGAATTTGATAAATTTCAATGCTCATACATTGGTTTTGTTTAATTGTTTTGTTTTGTTTTTTTAGATTTCTTAGATTTATGTTGTAATCAATTTATATATTAAGACAGTAAAAATATAATTTTTTAATAATATAATAATATTAGAAAATATGAATTAAGTATTATATTATTACAAATATATAAAAAAAGAAAATAGATATATCTATTAATTCAAACATAAATGAATGAAAAATAATTTAAATTCTTGAATTGGGTGCCATATTTTTTTAAGTTCACATGTTCAATAAAAAATTTTATATCCAATCACATTTCACCAACAAAAAATTTATATCCAATGATTATCTTTCTAAAAAGTTTTATCTCCCAAAATTTTTTATTTTTACTATTTTCTAGTAAAACGAAATGAAAAGGAACGAAAGGATATCCAATCGCTCCCTAACATTCCGAATGAAATGGTACTCTGTTGGGTGTTAAAGAATTTGTGAGCTATTGGGAGGACATTTTAAACTTATTGGGAGGGCCTGTCCTTCTAATATGTAAGACATTAATTCGGTTGGTTGGGTATTTATTCACGGTTGGTCAAGGTAATTAAATGCTCTTTTTTTGGACGACTGTACATCCTATAGGAAGGACAAAATGTCGTCCCTAAAGGTAGAACATATACGGACGACTTATTATACCTATAGGAAGGACAAAATGTCGTCCCTAAAAGTAGAACATATAACAACGACATTTTATCTATTGGAGGACAAATGTCCTCCCAATAGGTTATAGAACCTATTGTAAGGACTTTTGGATGTCGTGCCTATATGTCCTACCTATAGGGACGACACAAATGTCCTCCCAATTTTGTCCTCCCTCTTAACTTCAATTCTTGTAGTGTATGTGTGTTTTTCTTATAATGGCGTCTAGGATTAGTCTATTGTTATGTCCATATTTGTTATTGTCTACGAAATCTATGAAAAATATTTAAGTTTTCCTCATAATGGAGTCATTTTTTGCTGTTTTTGATATATATTTGTGCTAATTTAACGTAATGGTGTTTGGGATGTTAATCAAATGTGATTGTCGTTGATGTTAATTTCAATATTTGTGTTTTACTTATAACAGTGTCTAGGACCAGTCGCTTGTTTTGCCCACGTTTATTGTCGGTAGGAACTTTATGTTAAAACAAAATTCAAGTTTTTGCTAATAACGGTGTCATTTGCTACTTATTTAATGTATGTTGATGTTAACTTAATGTGATAATATTTATGTTAATCAAAAGTGATTGTATGTTGGTTGTGATATCATCAATTCTTTTCTGCATTTGTTTTTAGTAAACTACGATCCATTCATTGATGTACTGTTCTTTTGGAATCAACTGTTCGTGAAGCTATTGTTTTATGTGTGAAAATGTGCAATTGCATATAGTTTTTTTTTTAACGGTGAAGTCAATGTAGAGTAACATTAGATTTTTAGGGAATGGATAAAATGGTAGTAGGTTTGTTGCTATTAATCATTGCAAATGATGTTAAGTAGATTCACCATGTGTTTTGGCGCATTAGTTGTGACATACTATATTCATACAAGGCTGGTTTAGGTTGATTTTGAATCTTTTTTTTACACTATTATACTCTATTACAATGGCTATTAATAAGTTTCCTTGTCTTTTTTTTTGTTTTTTTTTTTTTTTTTTTTTGCAAATGGTCTTAGTTAGAATGATCAACCATTTTGTGTTGCTATCGTTTTTATTATCTACGTATACTTTGTTGCTAATCAACGTATTTGAGGGGTTTGAGCTTTCGACTAAGGTGTATGAAGAGGTTTTGTGGTCTTTGAAATGTATGGTTACGACGATTAATGTTGGCAGTTTAGGTCCTCGGCCACTGGAAAAGAAGAAGAAAGTTCAAGTGCAAGTGATGAGAATATATCTGAATCCTGGTTCTGTAAGCTTGCTGGTGTTGAAGTGAACCATTTAAGAAAAGTGAAATTACACGTTACAAACTGAGGAATCACATAGCTGCTAAAATCTTGTATATGTTTGGAATATATATTTTTTTATGTATACCACCATGTGATGTGGTTGGATTTTTGTAATTAAATACCATGTTGTTTCTGGAGTATGTATATACTTCTTAGAATAAGTGAAATTAATAGTACAATGTATATGCTTTTTTCTATAAGTGCAAATAATAGTACTGTATTTGCATTTCTAGAATCAGTTGCAATCATGGTCAAACAACATTAGTCTCATTTCTAATACAGTGACCTGACCATCTGATTCGAACTTTTTGCACGGGCCGATTGAATTCATATCAACCATCGCCATCACCATCTCCGTATCCGTCAGCCACCGGTTGCTGTCGACGCGTTGCCAAGCCCACGACCCGATTAAGAAGGCTTGCATCTTCATCTCTGTCAGCCGCCCTACGGTCGCCGTCGCCGACAAAGCCCAACCAGCCAAAAGGAGATCTGGCTCGAAGCGGTAGATCCGCCGACAGGAGTTCTGGTGATTTTTTCAATGGCTCACCATGTTTGTTAAGCAGGCCCGAATTCGTCTTCTTCATTGAGACCGACCTGGAAACACCGCCGGCAGAAATCGATCCACGGCCCACGGAATTCAATTGGCCGGATGTTTCATCGGTTAATTGTTTTATCTCATTGAATGGATACGGAGGCAAAAAAAATAAATGATGAAGAATTTATCTCAATTAAATGGAATTCAATCGATCCATGGCCCACGGAAAGAATTTATTCTTTAAGTGAAATCTTATGGAAAGAATTTAATGTTGTAGTCAAGGCCCAACTGCGAAAATCCAAACTCCCCACAGGCTCTGTGCATTTTGGAAATAAATGATGAATTTGATAAATTTCAATGCTCATACATTGTTTTTGTTTAATTGTTTTGTTTTGTTTTTTTAGATTAATTTTTCTATTATTATTTCTATTTTTCTTAGATTTACGTTGTAATCAATTTATATATTAAGACAGTAAAAATATAATTTTTTAATAATATAATAATATTAGAAAATATGAATTAAGTATTATATTATTACAAATATATAAAAAAAAATAAAATAGATATATCTATTAATTCAAACATAAATGAATGAAAAATAATTTGGATTCTTGAATTGGGTGCCATTTTTTTTTTTAAGTTCACATGTTCAGCAAAAATTTTTATATCCAATCACATGTTCACCAACAAAAAATTTATATCCAATCATTATCTTTCCAAAAAGTTTTATCTCTCTAAACTTTTTATTTTCACTTTTTTCTAATAAAACGAAATGAAAAGGAACGAAAGGATATCCAATCGGCTTCTAGAATAATGTATCTTTAAATATGGTCAAGGATTTTAACGAATTAAGTTTGTTTCTCGGTACTAATTCATTGACCGGTCAAGGCAGTGGGAAGAACCTGCTCCTGAACCGCTCCTTTCGCCATTTCTGCGCACCGTGTATGTGACGGTACCAAATGACAGCCAGGACGACGACTTATCTTCAGGCGTTGTGGCAATAAGTGACGTACATAGGCAAGTGTTATCTCTTTATTCTTTTGTTTACACAAATTTTACATGAAATATACACCATATATATGCCAGATTCTTTTTATGTGTTTCTAAATTTATTAATAGAATCATGCCGTTGGAGTAGTAAGTTATTCAGTAAGGAACAATTTTAGTGTATCATTAGGTTAGCTATGGAAAAATAATAATAAAATGGATGTTGTCGGGCTAAAAATAGAAATTTCAGCATAATCTGCTCTGTTTTTGTATGCTATATATAGTCTTTAGAGATGCTGCACTTTTCTTCTAATTCTGTATAAGCACAAGTTGATTATTATGTGAATTAATCCCCCATTACCTCTTATGAACTTCAATCTGAACAAATCTACCTGGAAAAAAAATACTGTTTATCTTTTTCAGCTAAAATTTGAGAATCACTTTTGTTTAGTAATTCTTGTTTATTCATTTGATTCCTATTATATTTTACTACATCACTTAAATCTGTTTTATGCAAACATGGTTTGTTTTAGGGGGTTATTCTATTTTATTCATTTGATTCCTATTCCTATTCATTTGACATTTATTTATATCTTACACCTATTAAGGGTGTTATTTGTAATACAAACACAAATCTCAAAGGAGGGGTGTTCTTAAATTTGGTTTTCTTGTAATTAGACCAAACCTTAAGGGCACTATTTAAATCTATATATAACTCATACATTCACTTTAGGAGGCATCTACTTTCCTACTATGTGCAAGTTGTTTTTCTTGGTTTCTTAAGTTTGTCACCTTTATTTTAATTCAATCAAGTATGGAATTTATATGCCTGTATGTATAATATATGACATTTGTTTAATGTGAGCACAGAGTTGTAGTGGGGGTCATTTTACCAAAAAAATTCATTCTCCTGAGATTATCCGTTTATACCTGTATGAATGAATTTTGGAGAAAACATGATAGTTATTTTGTGATCATACTCAGAAAAAAAAATCCTCAACGAAAGAAAGCAAGCAATCATGCCGTACCGTTATTAAACCTATCTACTACATCCTATTTAACTCAACATTTTTGTCAAGATATTATGGGACAAAAATACCCTGCTATTGAAACATTGTGGAGAAATTGAAAGGACGAGGGTAGGCAGGACATTTGAACCAATGTGGACTAAATACCCTCCTATTAAACATTGTGAAGAGGGATTGAAATGATAGAATGAGGTAGAAAAATTGAAACGGTGCGGGAAAAATTTAATACTCCAAATTTTTTTTAATGTTTTTACATTCGAAGCAAATGAGTCGCTGTTACTGATTCGACTCTTTAAGTTTTTCTTGTCATCAGCTTTCCATCGGTATGATTTCCTTTCTTATTTTTCTTTTTTCTTTGATATTTAGATTTGTGGACTTGGAAATATTTGTCTTAAAATCTTCGTCGTTTCTTATTTATTTCAAATCAAGATTTAGTGTACTGGATTGTTAATTTTCCTTTTTACTCTCTTATCTTTTGTAGTTGTCAGAAACATAAATCAATACAAAGATTTGGATATTTTCAATGTTAGTGTCTTACAAATGTGCGGTGCATGTGAAAATAGCTTGAAATATTGGACTCGTGAAGTATTAATCAATTATACAGGTCAAATGATTAATAGGTAACATATGAAGTTAGTGTTTTCTATCATGTGGACTATATGTTGTGATATAAGAATGAGAACTTTGCTAATTAAGAGGAATTGGTATAATAAAGGCATATGTAGTATTCCCTTTCTTCTTAGTCATAAATTTTTAATGTTAGTAACTTCACTAATTTGTTAATATTCAGAATGTCGTGTTTGTATTGAGTTTTGGTGTATTTTTTGTAGTATATGCATAATATTTAGTATTGATGACTTTGTTGTAATTGTTGCCACTTGCTTTCATTTAATTTTTTTTTCTACTTTCTAGAACGGTTCTACAAAAAGTCGTTCTATAAATACATTATCTAGAACGGGTTTACAAAAAGTTGTTCTAAAAAATCATATTAATCTAGAACGTCTTTTCAAAACCTATTCTAGATATCATACTTTCTAGAATGTCATTTCCAAAACTCGTTCTAGATATCATACTTTCTAGAACGTCTTTTCAAAACCCGTTCTAGATATTATACTTTGTAGAACGCCTTTTCGAAACCAGTTCTGAAAAATCACTTTTTAGAACGGGTAAATGTATTTTCTAGAACGGGTAGCTACTCATTCTACAAAGTCCAACTTTCTAAAATAGCTCGATCTTGAACGCCGCAAAAACCATTATAGATTAGCGAAAAAAGACGTTATAGATTGCTTTTTCTGCACTAACGGAACCTCCCACTAGTGCAAAGATCGCTTATCCAGAAGGGTAATTCTGCGTATCCAGAAAGCCTTTCTGTGCCTTCGGTAGTGACATAGTTCTAGAAAGTATGTACTTTCCAGAATGACTTTTTTTACCCTTCTAGATTGGCAGACTTTCTAGAAGGGAAAAAAAGGCGTTCTAAAAAATAAAATTTCTATTATAGAACGGTACCATTCCATGTTGATCTGTCACTTTTCAGAACGGTTTTTCAAAATACAGTTCTGGAAAGTATCACTTTCTAGATCGGTTTATTAAAAAGACGTTCTGGAAAATGATACTTTCCAGGAAAGTATTTTATAAAATAACTTTCTGGAAAGTATCATTTCCAGAACAGTTTTACTTTCCAGATCGGTTTTTAGAAAAGACGTTCTGGAAAGTCTATTTCCTAGAACGGTTTTACAAAAGTTACCTTCTAGAAAGTTTAAAAAATTTTAAATTAAAGTAGAAATATACCAAAATCACTAATAATAAATATTGTGATTATATTAATTATATCACCAAAAAATACACCAGAATTCAATAAAATCTAAGACACGGAAATCTAAAACAAATATTAATAAAATAATATTTTTTTTATTCAACTCTATGAAATCCTCACTCTTTTCGTATGACACCTCAATTGACTGTGCATCATCAGAAGACGACGATGACTCTGGATCACCTGGCAAGTCAAGTGTAAAATCACATAAATAAAATAAGTTAAAAAAATTTAATATTCTCATATCTTATGTTCTACAGTAATAGTTAATATGAGATGGGCAGGCATTATGAAAAGCACAATCAAAGTCTACTCAAATGCAGTCCATTTGAAACGAAAAGCGTATAATTTAAGTAAAATCAAGAAAAAGCTTAACATATGAAGCTTAACATAAACACCACATTTGATAGCCATTTCACAATCAATATCTCCAAAACTCCAGTTAATGATTGCAACGATCCTATACCGTAACTCAACTTAAAAAATCGTAATCAGGAACTTAACCAGGCGTGATTTATTAGCAAACTACAAAATCGATTTCTTTTTTAACAGGAAAGGCAACAAAATTTACCTTGTCGCTAAAGGTTTCGGCAGTAAAAGTTAATAATAAGAATTATAATTATTTACCCTAAAAAAGAAAATACGACGAACCAAGAAAAGACGTCTGGGACATGATCTTTTCCCAGGTTATGACCACGAAGACACTCCAGATCAATTACTTTAGAATGATCCACAAAGAGATTCACCTAAGTCAGATAAAAAATCAAAATTCTGCATTATAAAATTAAGTAACAAATGAAAAAGTAAAAAAATAAATTAAAAATAAATAAATTACCCTTGGACCATATTGTTTGATGAACCACTCAGATGTCTTAGGATTTAATGCTTCAAACATTGTCTTTTCAAGCCCGTGGGTATATCCGACTTGTTAAACTTCACAGCAAACAAAGTCTTAGCTCTAAAACCCCAACTCTTAACCAGCCTCACATATCTCAGCAGAACCTCTTCAGGGACTCCGAGGGACCCGACATCTATCTCAATTGTATCGAAACCCAATTGTTTACTCTCCTAAGGGAATTTTCAAAGTAAGTAAAATTTCAATTTTAAAATTAAATAAATAAATAGGAAATCTACCACAAACTGTCCAAAGGATAATGTGATTATATAGGGCATCTTATCACAAACATTAGAGGAGGCACATGCAAAGAGAAACAAAGTAAGGATAAAGCCCAGTATGTATCTTTCGTGTTGGTTGGAAAGAATGGGTTTTCTGAAGAAGTGAACCTAATCAAGCACTTGAAGTCATTTTTCTTGAAGCTCTTTTCAAAATCATTACACACTCCCAAAGGTTATAATATTAGAACAATATACTTATGTGGTTCTTCATGTAAGTATTAATTTCCACCTTTTAAACATTTCCTTACATTTTCACCAAAAATATTGAGGCATTTACTGCCCATAAATTATATAGACATGTCATCTTGATGTCTACAATATTTAAGGGCAACAGAAGAACAAAGCTACCCGCATCTTGAAGAAGACGCTAATTTGTTAATCACAAAACACTATCTTATCTTTTAGCAGATGATCATGAGATGCATAAAAAGCACATCAAGGTAAGATGAATACTAGAAGGGAATATACCTGCACAAGTTGATTATGAACAACATCATTGCAAAATAAAGTCCCGACATTTGAATCAAACCCAACCTTCTCAGCCCCAAATTTCACCAATACAACCTCAAGTTTCATTTCAGAAACATGTGTCTCGTAAATAAAGCTTATAACCAAGAAAAACTAAAGCCTCCTTCAACCTGTTCTCAAGCTAGTGCTAAGTTCCTTTGGGTTCAACTCTCATTTTTAAGGATTGTTCATCACATGATCGTCTAGCCATTTCCGGTTTTTGCCTCAAATTAGCTATCTCTTAATTGAGGTCGTCTTTCTCTTTCATTAGCCTTCAAATATCATGCTCCTCAACTTTCTTTTTCTCTTCTATTTTGTTCTTCTCACTCTGAAGTCAGACATACACACACCAAAAAAAAAAAAAACAGTTAATGAAGCCCTATTATTTCACATGAATAACATGATGAAACCATCTGTTTTCATAGTTTTAGTGGTGTTGAAAATATTTCAACGAGTTCATGGCTCGGTATTATCGGAGTTCGATTCAATTGAGGCATTCAATGTGTTTCAAGCTTTGAGAATAAAAGGGAAATGAAAGTAAAGCTAGTAAATTAACTAAACTATCCTAAGAAATGAAATAACAAGTTTGTAGAATGCCTCGTCGTGTGCCTCAATATGTAAATGCAAGCAAGTAATGGAAATAGGCAAGAAAATACAATGTTTCACCAAGTACAAGCATGCAAGCACAAGGTACAACTATGCATAGAATCCAAAATAATGCAAATTACCAAAAATTGAAAGCATGGATGTAAAGAGCAATGAAAATTAACAAGAAAGTTCAAAAACTTAAGGAAAATAACAAGCGGCAAAATCTAGATCTAAGATTTAACCTAAAACTATGCACGAAAATAAAATTCAAAATAAAGCATGTGAAAAACTCAAAATCAAGACGATCCAAGAGCCGATCTATGATCTAATTGTGTCACTTATCTAGATTCCATAGCCAATTCATATGTTTCATCATGAATTCAAGGTGGCTAAGGCATGGAATTAAAGCATAAAACATGAAATTGAAAGGAAACTTACTTGAATTAGTAAATGAAACGAAGCTTGAATGTAATTGCATCAAAAGTAACAATCTAGAGGAGTATATGGATTCTTCTTAGGCTTACAAACCCAAGGCCAAGCATGAAAGTAAATCTAAATCTAGAAAAGAAATTACATCAAAACTTGAAATTGAATCTAAAACCTAAGAGAGATAAATTAGATCTTAAAAGTTAGAGAGAGGATTTTTAATCCCCAAACCCATGCTTGGGTTGGGAGAAAATGAGAGGTATTTTACAAAATGAAAGAGAGGTTCTATTTATACAAGTTAAATAGGGGTAAGTGGGTCAATTATGCCATATGAGCTTGGATTTCCATGTATTGACCAAATTTGGCCCAAAATGGTCAAAATAGACCTTTTAAGTCAAGTTTGGCTTGATTGTCTTGGCAAATTTGCAAGGTGGCTCGACATGGCCGAGATGGCTCGGCGCTGGCGGGCTGGCTCGGCAGGACTCGGCGCTGGTCGGCCGGCGCTCGGCAGTGTGCAGGCAGGTGCGCGCAGATGCGCGCAGGTCTCGGCGGGTGTTGCGCGCAGTGCTCGGCAGCTGCGCGCGGGACTCGGCAGGCATGTCGCGTAGTCGATCTACTGGCTCGGCAGTCGATCGACTACTCTCGGCAGGATGGGCGTGGACGGCAACTCTCTGTTGAGCAGTCGATTCAGCTCTCGGCAGTCGATGCGCTGAGTCTCGGCAGGCTCGATAGGTGCTCGGCAGGCATGGGTGCTGAGTCTCGGCAGCTCTCGGCGGCTCTCGGCAGGCGCTGTCGGACACTGGGTAACCCAGTGTCATAACACGTACCCAGTGTCAACCATAATTCTTCAAATCGAGCCCCGATTCCGCTAAAACTCCAATCGTAAGCCCACACTCGACCATATCCAGACTAGAATACTTCAAAATACCTTTAAACATAAAATTAATTAATTAAGATTAAAATAATCATATTAAGTATAAAATCAAAAAGAAAAACAAAAAACAACAAAACGAGAAAACAAACGAAAAACCTAATAAAACTCGACTCTAAACTACTAAAATCAACATAAAATCCAAATTAAAAACACGAGGAAAAACACAACAATTACATGCAAAACAACTACCCCACACTTATCGGTTTGTTCGTCCTCGAACAACGAAAAGAATCGAGAGTGTACACACAATGAACATAGTGTAAAAAGAAAAATCCTTGTACTTATCCGTATTAATATGATGGGATTATCAACATAAATTCGCTAGTGTCAAACATTGCGCGTATTACTCTTTCTCAAATGCAAGCCAAATCGATGACTTCCTCACAATTGGAAATTTGAGGGTATTCGCTCAATTCGCTCAAGTGTTTAGTATATAGGACGTGTATACGCTCAAATCGGACAATACATGCACTCGTCAAGATTTCACAAATCGGACGCTCAAAATTGCTCATAACACATGACCAAATACGAATCGAAAGAGGTCTTTATTATGGGTTGTAATGTTGGCTCTTTGGTAAGGTATGAAATATTTGGATAAAGTGGCTAACACACGATCAAACGTGATCAATAACACACAAAAATCCTATCTTCTAAAACCCGAAGCTTATGATCCCTTCACCTTTCCCAATTCACCAAACTCTCATTCAAAACCCTTTTGTTCACCCACATTCCCGACTTTTATTTCACAACACTTAGAAGCTTTTTGAATTTGCTTCTTTTTACTAAACTTAGCCTTTAAATTAGGCTTTACACATGAATTTGCTTCTTTTTACTAAACTTTTCGTGATTTGTGTTGGAGTATTATTCTCTCTTTTTTTTTTTGTATAAGCAACTCAAAACCCGAAACCCACAATTGATTTCCCACACATCCCGAGTCAACTAACGACATACCCTCTCACCTCACAATTTATGGAGATACAAGAGATAAAATCGAGCTCGGCTAACAAGAAACGGGACATAGGCTCAAGGGGGCTCATTTTAGATTTTTAAAGTAGCTTAAATATATAGAAATGGTCAAAACAAGGGTGATATATATGCCTCGAGGTCATTTTCGAATTCAGTCATGTATGATCAAAATCAAACCTCCTCAATGCAATTTCAATAAAAACACAAGCAAGCCGATAAATCACACAAGGCTACTCACTAGTTTGCACCGAATTTGGGAGTGAAATTAAAAGAGCTTTTATTGCGTTGCAATCTTTTCACGAGTATATAAGCAGTTTTTGGACGACGCACAAAAATTCAACCCCTCACACAAGAGGCCATAAACATGCAAAAACCCGACAAGTAAACTATTCAAACTTTCAAGCACGTGGAGTTGTCCAACAATGTAATAAAGACACAAACGACACAAAAACCAACTCAACCATATAAATGCGCAAATAGTAAGCGTCACTTCGCCAAGGCTCGAGTTAAGAACAACAAAATATGCTTTTCGGCACCCGGACCCTAACCACCTACCCACCCCACACTTAAACCATGCATTACCCGCATTTTATTGAAAACCAAGTAAAAGGATGGTGTAACATCCATACATCCAATGCATATTTATTTAATTATTTATTTATCATCATACATTAAAAATATAATTCTAGTCCCGAGCTCGTCGCCATAAACGAATTCCTATTTTAATTTTAAATAATCTAGGAATTATATTTAAACGAATTTATAGTTCGTTTTCAAATAAAATTATATTATCAATTTCTAAGAAATTATTATAATTATTTAGTAATTTAATTATTTATTTAAATTACTATTGAGTCGTCTATGAAATAATTTCGATTTCTAAAATTATTATAATTTATTTATATTATAGTTATTTTAATCATTTAAAATACTATTAGGTCGTTCACGAAATTATTCGATTTAAAACTTAAGTCGTCTAGTGGATCGTTTTATTTTCGAACTTGAAAACGAGCCCAACGACTAGCCCGAGTCCACTAAGCCTCAGCCCTAACCTTCTATAATTAAATCCTAAGCTTGGTTTATAAAGAAAAATCCAAACGCCATCAACTTTTACAAGCATTCTGCATACGGCGGCATTAGGTAAATTACTTTGTTTTTCAGACTTTTCTCAATGAACACCAACAATCAAAATCAAGTTCTCGATCGACAGCTAATTTCCAACCATCCTTGCTGCCAATTCCAACCAAAAACATCACAAAACCATCAACTCCGATTACAGCCAATTTCCAACAAACTATCCCTGCCACCAATTTCCCAAATCAACCGTCATTATTTTATTTTTCAGCCGCTGACGAAGAAAAACCAAGCCGGCAACACCGACAGCCACAGCAACATCGCCCAAATCGGTCCGAGTCCCGAATTTTGGCGAGACCCAACAACCCATCGTTTCTCCATCCCCAGCCCGACTTTGCTGCGAAGAATCGCGCCACCACCAGCGGCCCACGACTTCAATACCACCACAGCCCATGTCAA
>BMAC01000129.1:623747-642194 GCA_014905375.1 Phtheirospermum japonicum
GGGGGGTGGAAGCATTATACATGAATCCATTAACTGTCATGTCTACACATACTAAAGTGAGCATGAGTTTTCTTAGAAAGTTGAATATTTCTAATGGATGCCATATGCTTGTAATCCACTCTTATCATCTTTACAGATAATAATAACCCTGTTGGCATGTACAAATTTTATGCTTCCTTATAGTGATAATCAACCAGCTGAGCCATATAAAGTGGAAGAGTACAGGAACCTAGAAGAGACTAGAGAAACACTACTACAAAATAGGGATTGAACGTCGGCTGTTTAACGTCGGTTATTTAAAAACCGACGTGACATACAATATTTCACGTCGGTTTTGAAATAATCGACGTGACAAATCATATTAAAAAAATATTAAATACAATAAATAATAAATCCGGCCAGTCATTATCAAAACCGAGCCCTTCTTCTCTTCTCCATTTTATCTCAGCCCCGCCTCCGAAAATTCATTTTTTTTCTTCTAAAAAGCCACTACGATCTCATAATCATAAACTATAATCTTTTGATTCTTTTGCTCTTTGCTCGATTTAGTTGTCCAAAGTCTCTCAAGTGGCAACGGCGAATATGACGAAACCTGAATTGGAAAACCCTAACAACAACTTCGATCTCAATTCGAAGCCTTTTGCCGAGGAAAGCGCCTTATTGAAATAGACACCGGCTTCTTCCGGAGGCAGCTGTGATGAATTGAAGGGCGAATCGGCGTCGGCGATAATGTTACTGATATTCAGAAGAAGGCGAAGCGTGTGGAGAGATTCGGCATGCCAGTTCAGATGACGGAGAAGGAGAAGCGTAACTCTCGAGCTGAGAGGTTTTTATCTTTCCGAATTTACCACTCTATGGTCCAGAATTAGGGTTAGTTTTTCTCTGTATTTATTTATTATTTTACAGTTGCTTCCTGGATCTGTTTTTCTTATTGTCCTGTTGATCTTGTGTTTGTCCATGTTCTATTCCGAAATTGATTGTTGACTTTTGACTTAAACAACTTTAGCCTCTTTTAGGATTATTATGTTTATTATAATTTATTTATACAAAGAACAATTTTTTTTCTGTAACCTAGATGATTTTTTATTATTTTTTCTATACTCTTTTATCATGTACTAGGACGTTTGAATTCTAAAATTTATTGTTGCTATCGATTGAAATGACTCTTGTCTCAGGGATCTTTGGTAGGCATTATGCACGAACTCTATAAGGGTTGGGCAGAGGATGTAAGGCGCAATCACTTTGAGAAGCTCCGGATTATTTAGAAGAGGTAGGGTTCCAATCTTGTGTGTGTACTATATCTTTTTTCTTTTCTCTTTGTCATGATTAACTTATCATGATGAAGTTGTTCAACAACACTTTTTTTCTCCCTAGAATTATTATCCTAATTTTGCCTATCTTTTATGATCTCTTATTCTCAAGAAGATCTTATGTTTATTCATGTTTTATCTAGAAGTTAATTGCCGCCAATTGACTCCAACACCTTTTGTCACTTTTTTAGGGTTGAGTTTTTCAATTAACTTTTTTTTTCTGTAATTAATTTCTGAATTATTTGTGTCCTAGATGATGATCTGTTATTATTCTTGCCAGCATTCATCTTTTTTCTTGTACTAGTAGTATGCTTTAATTCTGAAATTGATTGTTGCCTATTGATTGATTGAAGCAACTTTTGTCTCTGTTTTCAGGATGCTGAAATTATTGTGTCAGCTTGCAAAGAGTGCAGTCTCTCTGAGAAACTTCTGATTACTGTCCCAACTGAAACAGGAAATATAGGATTTATCCCAATCTTGTGTGTGTACTAGACCTGTTATTATAGTTCTCTTCATTCTTTAGAATTCTGAAATTGATTGTTGTCGGTTGATTGAAACTTCTAGTCTCTTCTTCAAGATTAAATTGTTTGGATTTATTCAGGGAAACTTTTTTTTTTCTCCCTTTCTTTTCCGTATTGCTTATCCTAATATCCATGTGTAAATCAGCAATTGATTGTTGCCAATTGACTGAAACAACTTTTTTTTATTTTCAGGATAAATAAGTTTCTCCGAATTTATTTATTTTTTGAATTTATTATCCGAATTGTTTTTGTGTGCCCTAGACGATCTGTTATTATTCTCGCCATCCTCTTTTATCTCGTATGAGATTCTGAAATTAAATTTTCCCTGTCTATTGTTTGAAACAACTTTTGTCTCTGTTTTCAGGTAATTGAAGATATGGTGGCACTTTTTAGGTTTAATCACGCCACGATGAGTGAGTACTTAACGCATTTACACAGTACCTCTGAGAAAGCTCTGAATGTAGGATTTATCTCTATCTCGTGTCTTGGATTATTATTCTCGTCCTTTTTTTTCTTGTTTAGTTCTGAAATTGATTTAAACTATTATTGACTTTTAAGGATTAAGTTGTTTGAATTTATTTATACACCGAACTATATTTTTCTTCTTTGCCGAATTGTTTTTGTGCATCATAGATGATTTTTTATCATTCTCGCCATCCTCTCTTGTATCGCACAAAATGTTTAATTCTGTAATTAATTATTGTTGATTGATCAAAACGACTTTTGTCTATGTTTTCAGGGTTCTATAAGTGTGGTACCTTACTACAATATTGACAAAGCATGCGTCATGAGGAAAGACAGTTTGAAGCTCACGTCCCTTGAGAAAGCTCTTAATTCTTTAGAAAAGRTAGATTTTTATCCCAATCTCGTGTGTCCTGGATTTGTTATTCTCGTCCTTGAATTATGAAATTTTTTGTTACCAATTKATTGAAATTTTTGTCACTTATTCATGATTAAGTTGTTCAAATATTCTGGTTAATATATTCTGCAAAGAGTGCAAGTTATGGTTTGGTTAAGATATTATCATCAACAGGTCCCCTACATTATGAATTACCGTTCTCAAATATTCTGCTTGAGTACATATTCGCCGCTCAATTTCCTGCACAACCTTTCTCGATAGACAAGAAACACGCTGAAAATACGAAACTGATTATGTGAACACAGGCTAAATACAACACTTTCACTAATTAGAATATTTTCCGACTTATCATCATACATGAGGTATTTCTCCATTCTTCAGCTCAATGATTTCATCTAAAATACCAATGACAACGCTTAACAGTGACTATGTTGGAGCATTCTGCATCAAATAAAACTTCAAATCAATTAAAGAAGCATAAGTTTGAGCTTGGAAAATAAAATTTCAAGAGATATTCGAAAACAATCATGTTGCCATGAACTTAGAGCTCGATAACTTACATCCAAGCTATTCGATTTCATCATTTCCGAAATCTTTGCAGCAAGATCCTTGTTTAAACTGAAAGGCTTCATGAATCTTACGACCGACTTGATTTATAGGTGGAATCGATTGCTCTACATAAAGAATAATTAAAATTATTTCCAAAAAATGGAATAAGAGGGAAATACATGCACAACTCGCATTTGAATGTGACTATATTTTCATATGTGTTAACATATAAGGACATGAAAGAACGAACCTGTCATTAAGGACTACATAATCCACGCTGAGATCTCGAATTCAATGCTAACTTGTGCTTGTCGTCCCCATAAGGTGGCGAAGATAACAGTTTATAAGGTTCATCCCTGGGCCCACCATAACCACTCCCGGCGCACTCCCCCGATTTTTTCCATCTCGAACTTCCGGCATCGCCACTTCTGTTATATCTCTCAACATTCAATGTAAAATGTGTTTTTAGTGTTAAAAGGCAGTCCAATACGATTCTCATAGGTCCATGTAGAATAAAAGGGAGTATTCTTACAAGTTCAGGAAAAAAGTGAATAAATCTAGTTCTCAATGTATATATAATTAATTATTTAATTTGACATCACCTTTTCCAGGTCTGCTGCCTAACACCTCGGGGAACCCATTTCATCCATTGTTGACAAAAACCTCTGCACATTTTCTAAGCGTGGTTGTGAAGAACGAGCACGCTAAGAACAATAAGGAAAAATATCATATAAAGAAAACCTAAAATAATTAGAAAATTAAATCAAAATCAAGCCAAAGGTACCTCATTCACAGAACCAGGTTTTAGTTTGTTTAAAACTCGAAACAAAATGGATCCATCAATCAAAAATGCTCGTAGTTCTTCATATGAAGCATTTATCGGTAAATTTAGATCAGGAGGAAAACTATTTAACCATTCTACCAAAGCTGCCCACGGCTTAGTTGAGAAGCGATAGGATTGGGGTAAAAGGAGAAGACAAAGTTAGTAACTCGAACTAAACAATTATTATACTATCTTCGCCGAAAGGTGGAAAACAAATGCTTTCGCATAATTAATTAGGTGTTACCGTTGTTGCTTGAAGTGTATTCAAAAACATCAATGTCTTTTGTGGCGAATTATATGAAGCTTTGTTTTCTTTTCTTTGCGATAGCAAGGAAACCGAGAGGCTTGCAGCTGCCGCTAGGGTTTTGGACGCGGCCGGCTGCAGACGATGGTGCTGAGACTACACATAATTGACTGGACCGTCTTTGCTTCCCAAATTGTAATTGCGGTTATTGAAACAAGAAATTATGAATTGAAATGAAAAGGATTGACGGAAAGGAACGATATGGGCGGCAAAAAATTTTCATTTACACGGTATTTATTTGGAAAAGACTTTCGAATTGACGTACATTCCAGAATGGTGTTAACATACCATTTTGGAATATACACATTCCAGAATGGTTTTACAATACTGTTCTTGAATGTACGTCAATCCAGAACGGTTTTAATAGAACCATTCTGGAATGTATATATTCCAGATCGTATTTTAGTACCGTTCTGGAATGTACGTCAATCAAGAACAGTTTTAATAAAACCGCTCTAGAATGTACACATTCCAGAACATTATTCAAATAAGGTTCTGGATCGACTCATAATGTAGAATGGTTTTTCCATTACCATTTTGTAATGTATACTTTCCAGAACAGTATTGTAAAACCGTTCTAAAAAATCATCTATACAGAATGGTAATTTCAAATACCGTTCTAGAATGTTTAATCCAGAATTGTATTTTAAATACCCTTGTGGATGCACCAGCATGTTCTGTTCTAGAATACAGTTTCTACACTAGTGTCCATAAATTCAAGTGGTGCATGACTTATCCCATTATCTACTTTTATTTTTCTTTCCTTTCTTTTAAATGTTAGTTTCACTTTTGAGATGGTAGGTTCAACACATTATGTCAATTGGGGGCCCGTGACTAGCGACTTGCCGAAGGAATATGAAAAACATCTTCTGAAATTTGAAGCCTTGGAACTCCAATTTAAGATCTCGGAGCATGAGGATCAGGTTAGGCATGGGAATTGCCTAGCCTTAAGGGATGAGAATTATTTTCTCTAGGGAGAGAGTGATTCTCTTCAAAAGACGGTCAATCAGCTTTATGAGGAGAAATCCTCCCTCTAAGATGAGCTTCAAGCAATATTGGTCATTCCCAAAACAAAGTCAAAGATCTGAAGTTACGCGTTCATTTTTTGGAGGAGGATTACTGAGTTCTTTCCCAATCCTATGTCGCTATCTTGTGGTAAGAAGGGCCTCTAAGAATTGAGAATAATTAGCTCACAAAGAATCTTGACGACACTTAAAGTGAGGTATGTCATGCGAAGAGTCACAAAGAACTTTACAATAAGTTGTTAGCTAAAAGTTCTCCCACATCGGTGGTCGAGCCTGGTGAGGCTTGTCCTAGGTTAAGCTCTCCCACCGATCTAGTGGTCGTGGTGCTCTGGTCGAGTTCGTTTGAAGCAAACCACATGGATATGGACATCATCTCTTAGATGGTTTTGTATGTCATTAATTTTTTTTTACCTAGATAATCACTTTTTGGCGACTAGATTTTGTTGTAACTTCTCCTTTCTTCAAACTATTCGATTCATTAGTTTAGGCGCATTTTCATATTTCTCTTTTCGATATTTTTTATTTTCTTTATAATTGTTGGGGAGTTGGCTTCAAGTAACGCTAGTATCTCTCATCCCTTAAAACTTTATATTTTCTCTAGACTTGATGGGAATTCGACCTTAGGTCGTGGAACTGGTCCCTTGTCCTTTGAATTTTTTGTTTTCTTTGGACTTGTTGGGGTGTTAGTGTAAGGGCCGCACGACTGGTCCCTTTTCCTTTGAAACTTTTTGTTTTTTGTGGGTTTGTTGGGGTTTTGATTTCAGGTCACACGATTGCTCCCTTATCCTTTGAAATTTATTTTGTTTTCTTTCAAGTTGTTGGGGACTCACCGTCAGGACGTGCTATTGATCCCTTTCCTTTTGAAGTTTTATATTATTTGGAATTGTTGGAGAGCATAGGTTAGGTGTATATAACTATTCCTTTGTCCTTTGAAGTTTTTATGTGAGGGGGACCTTTGAGTTAGGTCCCCCCTCCCCCCCCCCTTTTTCCGAGTTTGTTTAAAATTAAAAGAAAGAATCTTTATGATAATATTCCTTCAAGTAAATGTTTCTTGAAGTTTTTAAAGAATAATCTTTGTGTAAAAGGATCTTAGTGACTCTAAATAGTCTGTTTTATTTAGTCCTGAATGACCTTAGTCGAGACCAGACTAGGTTGCCCACTTGGAATGTTGTTTCTTTAACATTTATGTTGTAATATCATTCACTTATTTGCCTACAGATCTTATTCTTGACCTTTGCTTCATGCCTCTTCTCATCAAGCAGGTTTAGGTGGACTATTTTAGCCTCTTCATTCTCATTTTCTTCATACCGGGATACACGATAAGTTGGGAATACAATCTCCATGGGTATGACCGACTCCATGCTTAATGCGAATGAAAAGGGGTCTCTATTGTGGATGACCTATGTATTGTTCTATATGACCATAGCATTCCCGAGAGCTTGACTGGCAAGTTCCCCTTATCTTTCTCCAAACTTTTTTTTTATCATGCACTTGATGATCTTGTTTATGGCTTCCACATGCTTATTCGACTAAGAATGATATGACGTTGAGTAGTGGTTCTTGATATGGTAAGCTTAACAGAAAATAAAAACCTCTAGATGAATTGTATAATTTTTTATTTTGTAATGCTTGTTAAGACCTCGACCTCTGCATAATTGGTGAAATAGTCAATTGCAACGATCACATATAACAATTTGCCTTTTGCTTTGGGTAAAGGGCAAATGAAGTCATTTCCCTACTTGGCGAAGGGATATGGCACATATACCGAGGTTACTGTGTCTGCGGGAGCTTGATTAGCATGCAATTGTCTTGATTTTAGTAGGTATTTTAGTTTATTTTTCTTATTGTTTTTGGTATAAGTTGGATAGTTTATGCTTATTTTTGTATTTTTGTACTTCCAACTTGTTTTACGATAATTTGAGCTAAATTGATGCAAATAAGTGATTATTTGTGGTTTTTCACTTTATAGCTAAGTAACCGGAAGATTTCAGCATGTTAGAGATGAATTATGATCATCGAGATTCAAATATCGAGCTTTCCGGTGAAGAAGTAACAAGAATTGAATCTGACAGACTTTCTAGAACGGTTATGATGCTGAAACCGTTGTCGTTGAGGCTAATGGTTACACTTAGCGGTCACTCCAACCGTTAGATGTTACCGCTAACCTTAACGGTTACTGACAACCGATGTTAACGATCAGAGTGCTGAATTCAAGAGCTAACGATAACTTTCTATAACGGTTTCCTTATAGCCATTGTCGTCAGCCCAAAATGCAAAAGAACAGAAGTTAAAGGTTGCTGCTAACAGTTGCACCAACCATTAGCGAGTAACCGTTAGCGGGCCCAGGAAGCCCAGAATAGATTTTTCGGCCCAGTTCACGAAAAAAATCTATAAATACCCTCCTTAATCCGAATTTCGGGCATCTAGGTCTGTGTGTGCGTGTGCTAACCCTAAAAACGGAGTAAACCTAGGGTTTTGGAGACGGAAAACAACAACAAGACGCGACAATCAAGGAGATCGAAGATTCGACGATGACGAGTTCCGGATCCCGTTCGACGCCGTTCATCATTTCTCGACCGATTCGCTGCGTTTCCTCTTCGGATTAGCCGAAGAATTTTCAGTTTCCAGTAGCTACAATAAGTTTTCTACAATCTTTCATTAGTTTCTTAGTTTTAATTCTTAGATTTTAAAGCTTTTCGAATAATATTTAGTTTATGTTCTTGAAGTTTGTTTCCGTTTGGATTTGCTGAACGTATTTAGTTTATTAATCTCAGTTTATTTTCAGTTTTTCATGCTTATTATTGGATGTTTGATGTTCTGCTTGGTTGAAGTTCATTCATGCGTTGAATATTCATAGTTTTCATAGTTAACTGTTACTGTTAACCGTTGGTGTAACCCTTAGCAGAAACCCTTAGTAGCAACCCTTAGCAGCAATAGCAACCCTTAGCAGCAACCCTTAACAGCAACAACAACCCTTAACAGCAACAACAACCCTTAGCACCAACCCTTAGTAGCAACCCTTAGCAGCAACAGTTACCCTTAGCAGCAACAACAACCCTTAGTAGCAACCCTTAGGAGCAACAACAACCCTTAGCAGCAACCTTTAGCGTTAGTGGTTAAAACAGTTAGTAGTTGATTATTTGTATGGTTAGTTTAAATTGCTGAATCTGAATTTCTTTTAGTTATTAAATTATTTTTCTGATTGTTTAGTTTAATTTATTAATTAGTTTAGAATAATTAGTTAATGCTTTTTAATTTCTTAGTTATTAATTTTCAAAAACAAAATTTATACAAGTTCTCGTGTTAAACATTGTGATTAAACAAACATTAAAAATTTCGAACGTCAGTCCTTGAGAGACAACTCGAGTTAAGCTTGCCAACCTACACGCGATCCCGTTATTTTGCGGGCGAGCTACTAAATTTCTGACAATTATTTATAAAGTAGGCATACACAAAAGCTCGAATCAAAAATTGGCGCCGTTGCCGGGGACTGAAATATGTTTTTATAATATTTGTTCGTGTTATTTTATGCTTTTCCGTTTATTTTTATAAAGGTTCTTTGTTTGCCACTCGATGCGTTGATGTTATTTGTTGTTGATGCTAGGACGTCGAAGTCTTAGAAACGAACTTGCTATATATATAGACAACATCGAACAAGTTGGGAGACCGAGAAGACTCTTTCATTCCTCCGACGCAATTAATCGTAATACAAATTCGACCAACATGTCAAACACTACCCCTATTGGAGGCCGAGGACCAGGAGGAAGAGGAGGAGGACGAACGAATGGTGCCAAGGGAAAGGAAATGACAATAATACCCCTCTACAATACCAACCATATGGGATGCCACCTACCAATGATCTAAACTTTGGAGACCCACAAGACGACAATCGTCAAGAAGATCCACCGATTCTTGATCCTAATCAAGCGCATAACGACGGAAACAACCAAAGGATCAATAACGAAGAGAATCAAGAAGGAAACCAGTTCCTCAACGATCCAAACAACGGGGAGCTCCAAGGCCAAGATAATCGTCAAGTAGTGATTAAAGGAAATCGAGTCAATCATCCATAGTACTTTAGGAATCGAGCGAAAGCTCAAGCATACAACACTCGTGAAAATGAGGAGTTCTTATGCAACCAAGTTGGTAATGGTGGGCCCAGACCCAAAACAACCAACAACACAATGAGAATGTAAATCGGGAATGAGCACCGAACCGTTTCCAAAATAGACGAGGAGGACGACAGTACAATAATGGTCAAGACGATGATACACTGGACGATGAATATGAGGATGAAAACGAGTTTCATGAGGATGATTATTATGAGGATGGGGACAATTTTGGAGGAAGACGTGCGAATTTTGGAGGAAGACGTGCGAATTTTGGAGGAAGACATGCCCCTCGATATCAAAACATACGAAAACAAGGTGATCTCTCATGTCCAACCATTGGACCATATAGCTCAGCGATAGTTTTAGGCCGACGATTTGAATAGACTACCTTCTTTCTATGGTTTGCCGAATGAAGACCCACTCGAGTTCGTTCGAGAATTTTACATAGCACTATCTATGATTCAAGATCGAGGACTCAGTGAAGGACAGCTTAGAATGAGATACTTCCCTAGTACCCTGAAAGATAAAGTGAAAGGATGGTTTAATCAATTGCAAACTAATTCCCTAACAAATTGGGAGATGGTTTAAAAGAAATTTGTGGGAAGATTTTACTCAGCCCAAACAACAACGAAGTTGAGGAGGGAAATTTCTAATTTCGAGCAGTTAGATGGCGAATTGTTTCACGAGGCGTGGGATCATTTTAAGGAGCTTCTCAATGCATGTCCACACCATGGTAATAGTAGCGAAATGGTCAACAATTACTTTTATGAAGGATTATTGCCGAATTTCAAGCAACAAGTTGAAACACGAGCAAGAGATTTTGGGGGTTTAACTGCGGAGGAAGCACGATATCTTTTAGAATCAATAAGTGATAAGTCTAGGCAAACGAAAAATTAGAGTGAATGAGGTTTCGGTTGCGCGAGAAGAGGATAATAAGATTGAGAAGGCCTCGAAAAATTAGAGTGAATGAGGTTTCGGTTGCGCGAGAAGAGGATAATAAGAATGAGAAACTCACGAAGCAGGTCGAGTTATTGACAAAGTTGATGATGAAGCAGGAGGAAAACAAATCACAACCTTCCCACGAAACATGTGGAATATGTAGAGCATTTGGACATGGGGCAAATGCATGACAAGTAATTTTCGAGGATGAAGGGGATGTCGAGATAAACGCCATCGAAAACTTGCAATCCAAAAATTCGGGACAGAAGTTCACCAATAATAATGGCATTCGCGATCATCCAAATTTGAAGTATGGTCCTGGGAGTCCAAACTATGTGCCAATACCCAAACAAACTGACCCTAAATATTTAGCACCACCACCAACAACCAAGGCGCAAACGAAAAGTTCGGCCCAAGTGAACGATCAACTGTTGGTTTGGCAACAAAATCAAGTGGCCGAGACGCTCAAAAATCGAGACGGACTTGAGAAGGTGAACGTACGACTAGACGATCTTTCTAGCAAGATGAAAAATATAGAAAGTTTACCCAAGCAGGTGAATGACCTCACAAATGCGGTACGAGAAATTTCTATAAGCATGAAGTTAATGGAGAAGACGATGGGACAATTTGCAGCTTCCATTGCAAAATTAGAAAAGGCAAATGACAAGTTTCCGAGTCAAGTGGAGCAAGCCTCCGCCATCAAGGTCCTACGAAGTGGAAAAGTGGTTGATAATGGATTAGAGATAGAAGGCGAAGGTGAAAAGGAGATGATAAAAGAGGATCAATCTAGGACGATGAACAAGCTAAATAAGCCTGCAAATCCTTACGTACCACAGGCATTGAAGGGGAAGCTCACGAACAAAACACCCACTTCACCGTTGGATGATGGAGACCTTAGGATAATTCACGACAAAGTTCCTTTCCCAAGTCGCCTACGACCAACAAAAGAAAATAAGAAGTTCATGGAACTTTACAACTTGCTGAAGAACGTCAACATCAACCTTCCTCTTTTGGATGTGATCAAAACGATGCCGGCATATGTGAAGTTTTTCAAGGAACTTTCTACAAGACATAGGCGTTCGGAGACAAATCAGTACGTTCCTCTAACAAAGGAGGTGAGTGCGTTATGCAAGCAACCACTGCCTACGAAGGAGAAGGACCCTGGAAGCTTTTGTGTCAATATTACATTGGAGAATGGGCAACAAGCACACGGAATGCTTGATCTTGGCGTGGGAATTAACTTACTACAGTATTCCCTTTATAAGCAATTCGATTTAGGACCATTGAAGCCGATAAGGATGCGTCTCCAATTAGCGGATCGTTCAATTCGTCAACCATTGAGAATTTTTGAAGACGTTTTGGTGAAAGTAGGAGATTTAATAATTTCGGTAGACTTCGTAGTGCTGGATGTTGGGGAGATTCCGAGTGACGACAATGGTCATATTATTCTTTTAGGCCGTCCGTTTTTGTCTACCTCCCATGCGGTGATTGATGTTAATAAGGGGAGGATGAGCATGTCAATTTTGGGAGAGACGGTTACTTTTTCTTTGAAAGATATAAATAGTTGCCCTGCGCTATTAATGAGAGAAGAAGAATGTTCGTTCGTCGACCCGATAGATGCTTGCATCCAAGAGCTTAAGAGCATAACAGTTTTGGACGATATGGTAGTCGAGGACGATGATGATTTTCTAAGTGGGGAGGAGATTGCCGAACTATTTGGACTTGATTTTCACGACATTGGAGCTAACCTCGGAATTATCAACCCCAAAAATATTTTTGAGATGAGATTTGGAGAGCATGGTATGGTGGAATACGAAGATCCACCGCAATTTTGAGCATTAATCGTTGAAATGCGTCGAGCATACGACGTTAAATGTTGCGCTTCTTGGGAGGCAACCCAAGCGTTAGTTTTCTTTTTCTTTAATTTTTGATTTTTCTTTAGTTTATTTCTATTTTTATTGTGTCAATTGTCGTGGTACGTTTATGTGTGTGTTAATGTGCAGAAAATTCAAAATTTTAGCCAAAAATGGAGACTTAGTGGTAAGCTAGCGGTAACCGTTACCGCTAGCACTCATCGTTACTAGGTACCGTTAGAGGCTATCGCTAGTCACTGGCGATTACCACACTGAACTATCGTTGTGCGCAGAAATTCATGTCCACCGATCGAGGTCACAATCCGACCCATATTAGCCGCAGACCGGCAACCTTTCGATGAGCTGCAATCCATCCATTTACGACATTAGGCCGCAATCCGGCCAATTCAATTCCAACTGATATGACACCGGGCATTGGCGCGACGAAATTGATCACAATTTACTTTTTATTTACTTTTTCTTATATAATTAAAAATACAAAAAAAAATTGAAAATTTTTAAAAAATCCCGAAATTATTAGTGAGTTTGCTTTTACTATTGATTTTATTTTTTGTAGGTTTTTATTCAAGACAATTCCAATCACGCAATTTAAGACGAGAGATTATTGCACAAGCACCTTTTGGAGGAACTCAACTATCGATTTTTCAGGGATGTTTTCTTATCTCCCTTGCTTTTATTTTCTTTATATTTATGGCAATCAGGAGTTTGCCACATTTTTTTAAAGGGGGGGATGGTTAAGTGTGAATTATAGTTGAAATTTGTGCAAATTTAAAATTTTTTCGTGGGTTTGTAGTGCTAAATTTTACGTGATTGATCACTATTTCTGCGCTGTATTGTGTTTGTATGGCTTGCCTGTCAAAGTTAGCTAACTATGATTTGAGGTTTTTGTCTTTTGAGCGTGCATAAGTGCATAAAAATTTTCAAAATTATTATTATATATTTGTAAAATTGTACTTGAACGCAATTGATTTCGCGAAACCTTAAAAGCAGCATCAATTCAAAACTTTTTCATGCAAAAAGCCTGTAAGTAGCCTGAGTGATTATCATCTTTGCATGTGCGTGAATAAGTTTCAGTCTTGATATCTCTTTGATACCACTGTGTGTAGTTGACTTGGAAAATGAGGTTAAGGCACAGAAAAAACCCTATTCCGGCCATATCCATATATTTTAGCCACTATAAATTCTGAATGAGCCCCTCATAGCCGAATAATCCATGCCTTTAGCCTTGAGTGATTTTATTGAGTTGACCCCTACTAATCCATTAAAACCGTGGGGTAGGAGTTTGCTATTTTTATTGTTTATTAGTGTTTTGGAATTTTTGTTAGGAATTTATGAACTATTGTAATTTAGAACCACCATCCTAAAAAGAGAAAGAAAAAAAGACGACCCCATAAAGAAATTATAATAAGGGGGATAAAAAAAAGATAAAAAAAGGGGATGGTGAGTTTTGTTGATTCGTGTTTAGTCATTGCCTACGCGCTAATAAAGGCTTGTGTTTTATTGTTTATTTTATAAAGCCTAATATTTAAGAGGCAAGAGTTGTGTTGAAAAGAAGAATCATATCTTGAGCTTCAATTTTATTTAAGTGGTTTAAGCAACAAGTCGGTTTTAGAGTTTCGAGTTGAGAAATAGCCTAAGTATAAGGCTACGTTATGAGTGTTAGTGAGGTTTTTTATTTTTGAACGAGGTGAAGCACTTGCTTCGTGATTAGGTTAGGTTGAGTGAGTTATTTAACCACACGACTTATATTCCATACCCATCCAAAGAGCCTTACATTACAACCCGAAAAGACCTTTTCCGATTCTTAGTTCGATAACACACTTTATTTGCGATTGAAAAGAGATTGATTTTCCATGCTTATTTATTGTGCATGTAATTGTATGATTTGAGTGTATACACGTCCTATGCAGCAACTGCTTGAGTGCTTTGAGCGTACACCCTATATATTACCCTTTTGTGAGAATGCATGAATTTGATTTTGGAGTGACAATGTAAAAAGGGTGGAGTGTTTGACGTTGCGTGACTAGTGCCTATATTTTCAAAATTATCTATGTAGCAACGCACGACTCATTACTCGAACTTATTTTCTTTCTAAGTTACACTTTAAATATAACGTCTGTTCGAGGACGAACAGAGCTCATTTGAGTGAAGCATACTATTGGCATTCAAGGCACCCTTTTTCTATCATGATCGCGTGTTTTCTTAAAGTTGGCCAGTAATACTTCGGTGGATTAGCTTCTATGCTAAGGATTATCTTTCTGATTGGCATCCGCAACTTCCCATGCACTTACCTTAGTTCATATTTTGCTTCTTGGTTTAACAAACACCTTATCATTGGCATGGAAAAACCTCTCTTTTACATCACATTATCGACAATTGTGAAGCAAGTGTCCTAAATCTGTATCATTCTTACTTCATGTTGACCTTTTGGTAGAGTCCTGTTTGTCAAATAATGTATGTTGGGGCTCATCTAAATTTTTCTTCGTCCGGTTCAACATTGTAGATCGGGCTTGTCTCAAGTGTTGAGCTGACTTGGTGAGCCATTATATAGATTTCGATTACTTCAGCTCAGTGCTTGACACTAGCTTGACTAAGGAATTTATAGGACCATGGACCTTTACATGATCTGCTAATGAGTGAGATGGGTGGCTCACACATTTGAGGAGATCGACTAGATTTTACAATGGAAAGCCTCCCCACGAGCTGGCAGGGATGGTTTTTATGTCAGTGTTTGCTTTGATCAGTTCAGTAACCTGGTCTTGGGTGTTCCCCATTTAGCAAGTGTGTTTGGAAACCTTGGTGGTGCTTTGTTAGGAGGTAGGGGGGTAGGGGGGGACTAGTTATAGCCAAATGCTGATGGGTTAGATGTTCGTTATATTCTCGTAACGAATGTTGCAATTCCCATGAGTAAGGCTTTTATCCTTTTCTTTACATGCGTACTCTTTGTTATCTTTATTATTATCTTTTAATACTGCATTCACATTCTCTTCTCTCCCTTTTGTATCTGTTTATGAGTTCATTGATCCAAGTGACGTCTTTATAAGTTATTGAAGGTTGATCGAGCAAATTTATTTCCAGGAGCGGTAAAGTTCCTTCATTTTTAATCTAAAAAATACGGATTTGGTGGGCCTTCACGTGGGGCTATTACCATCTCGGGTGAGATATATCACTCCTGTTAAGTCATGCCTCTACCTTTTTGGCTATTTAATGCGCTTTCCAATGATGATTTTTACTCTAGCCTCTTGCTTCTCTTTTTTCTTACTTGTTGTTTTTAATCTTTTCATTAGTTTCCCATATATTACCAGAGCAAATGAAAGATTCGAATCTGGATGATGATTAGCGATTGGTTGAGGATCTAGTTGGGTCGGACCCTCCTTCTCCGACGACTCTTATGAAGGAACAAAAGAGAAAGAAGCATATTATTTAGGGTTCCATCTACTCCATTGGAGGCAACCGCCGTGCCTCGCCACCTTAGATTTGTGATGTTGAGGGCTTTGGTAGTTCTCGACCATCTCATTTTCACCATCCAGATGGGGAAGCTCAGCTAGGAGAATTACACTTATTCGGATCCCTACAGGGTGTCTATTCCCTAAATTGAGAGTTAAGTCCACCGACTAGAATTTTTCAATCCTGGCCAAATCTCCATAACTTATATAACTCAGGTCTTTAGGAGTTTCTGTAAATACCTTAGTCGGACAACGAGGATGGTGGTGGAGTTTTAAGATATCCTAGAGAGGCTTAACAAGCAAGAGAAGGAGCGTGGGTTGGCTGAGGGAGTCTCATCCTTGCTTCATGTGTAGGTCAATAAATTGAAGCAACGACTCACAGAGGAGAAAAAATAATGAGTTCTTTAGGATAAGCATCGTGCGGAGTATATTAGTTTCGCACGCAAGAAAGTTAAGGTTTTTCAAGATGAGTATTTGACGGTGGCTGAGAAGAGGGTGTGTGAGAGGGTAGGGAGCTTTTTTACGTGGATTTCCAATGAGACCAAATGCCGTTGATAAATCTCGCTTCTAGTGCCCTCATCTTAGAGAATGTTGTGAAGGCTTCGATGAAAAAGGGCTCGATTGAAGACCTTAAGAACCTTGCAGCTCAGAAGCATTCACTCATTTAGGTAATTAGATGAGGTATCTTACTTCTCTGATGAACTTGTTGCCCAGAAGCTTGGAAAAATCAATATCTAGGCCCTCATATTGTTCAAGTCCAAATTTTCTTCTTTTTTGCATGACCGTCTTCATAGTCTTGTCAATATTGAGCACATGGAAGGTCTACTTTAGATTGAAACCCTTCATATCTCTATTTTGACTGGCTCCATTGGGTCATGGCTAATGCGAAGTTGGTTGTTGTTCTCGGCTTCATCCACTTGAGTCCAGTCAAGCTCTTCGGCCAGTTCGGTATGGGTTGCCTCCATTGTAGGGTTGTTACTATGGGATCCATATCATCTTCTTACACTATATATTCTTTTTCCAGATCGCTTGGCCCTAGCATCTCCCTTTTCTTGGCTTGAGATATGGTATTGCAGGCTTGTTCTGCTTGGGTACTAGGTCAACCGCTACTAATATAATAGTTGGTTGGGGCCTAGTCACTTGACTCTTTTTCTTCGGGTAAGTAGAGGCTTAGGCTCTCCATTAGTATAAGTTCAACTTGTTCATTCAAAAGGTCACTAGTTTCTTTGGTCTTATATATCACTCTAATTACTTTGGATGAACCAAGATCGAGGGTTTTTTGTTGGTCCCTGGTGCCCTATCATATCGGGATATCCTCTATCCCTTAGTATTAATATTATTCCTAGCCATTCCTTGAGGTGTGACTCTTCAAGCTCAACCATGTTGATTGATCTAACCCTCAGCATCAGGTCTAATGTATCTAGTTTTTGCATGGTCCAATTTTTTCATGGTCTAATGTATTTTTTATGTACATTCATCCTTTTCAATGCATGACAATATATGAGGCTCGAGTACGCCCCCGAGTAAACCATCATCTTATGCATCTTGGTTCACAAGAGGTGCATCATGATAACTAGGGTATCTGAGTGTGGCTGAACGAGCTAGGTAGTGTCGAACTCATGAAACGAAAAACTTTTGTCATAGTTGTTCTACATTTTTTACTCACTTTCTGCTTGGTAGATCTTCATATTTAGCACTTTTCTCTTTGGTAGGATGTTCGTGCCTCTCATAGCTGGATTTTCCTTTCATTCTTTGACCACCTCTCTTGTACCTTACTAGTGTTGATAAATGTCAAGATCTCTTGCAGCCCCTAGTGTACCGATGGCACAGGCGCTGGTGCACGATCATTGGATATTTAATTGGCTTTATCAGGTTAATAGTATAACATTGAATGTTTTCATCATCGCAGATGTTCACCAGGGCTCTGACTAGGTCATGACACTCTAACATGGAATGACCCACCGAGTTGTGATAGTCATAGAAATGCTTCTTGTCAAGCTATGATGGATCTTTCTTGAGCTGCTTAGGGGAGGTAAGAGATTAATATCCTTGATTTACAAGTACATCATGGTCACTGCGACCGAATACACTAATTTATATTCTGTCATCAGTTCATTGTTTCTTTCTATCACATCATTTCTCAACTCTTGCATCGAGCTTGCTTGTTCTTTTTTAGCATGTGGCTTATTGGACACCTTCTTCTTGCCAAAAGTGAATAGGGGTGACGTGCCGGACTGTTTGATCATAACTTGAGACACTGGCCTTGACTAGGATGCTTGTAATATCCTAGTTCTCTTCGTATTGTAGGGCCACTTATTGAATGTGTCTCCAAGTAGGTCTAGCACTCTATCACTATGTCATGAATCAGGGTTTGAGCTCGAAGGATTTTGGAATTAGGTCACCGATTGAGAATAAAAAATTGAAAGAGGGATCGTGTTTGGTGAAGAAGCAAGAGAATAAGGTGGAAATTGGCTTTGGATCGGCTACATCCAGCAAAATGGATACGGGCAGCATTAAAGGGGCTGGGCTTGTGGCTGATCACAATAAGAGAGGCCCATTTACCTTTAACTAATTTGGAGCCCAATTATATTATAAGTTCATTTTATACTTGTTAGGTGAGAGAGTAGCAAATTGTTGCATTTCTATTTTTTTAAGGATCAATCAACATGTTACAATGGTCCCCCC
>BMAC01000129.1:658689-677459 GCA_014905375.1 Phtheirospermum japonicum
TTATTATTAACATTGTTATTTTAATTGTGTAAAACACATAATTTAGTTATTTATTTTAATTAATATATTTCTTTAACGTTGATTTTTATTATTTTTATATTATTGATTACTTCAAATATTATACAATATATAGTAATTAAAATTAATTAACATTACATTTAGAGAAATTAATGAGAAATATGATGCTTTTAATAACATAAATATGCAGTGATACAAAAAATTATCTCTAATTATTATCAATTTGTTATCGGAAGAGTCTCCTAAATCTGGTGTGAATTTGTAGCAAAAATAAAATTATTATGACAAATTCATATTTGACATCACCAAAGAACTATTTCGTGTCAAAATAATGTTGTCGTTAATTTTCTAGAACTGATGACAACAAATAGCGTTACCATTCTTCAAGGGAACATTAGTGACAAAAATGATTCCGTCACAACTAGAAACATATAGTGACACCCAAATCTCATCACACTTTATTATATGTTTGTCATAAAATGGATTTTCCGAACCTTTTTTTTGTCATCCCAAAGTTGTGACAAAATACATTTAAACGTCATCAAATAAAGGTATTCGTGACGAAATCGTTAAACAATTGTGACAACAATAAATGTTGTCATAGACAGGTGTTATTTTATGACGAAATTGAAAAACGTCACTATTAATTAACATACTATGACGAATTTTTATGCGTGGAAAAAAAATCGTCACTAAACGTAAGATTTCTTGTAGTGATTCCTATCATTGATGAATTGTTGGATGAGCTACAGGGGGCTGAATACTTTTCAAAAGTTGACTTGAGGTCAGGGTATTTCCAAATATTAATGAGGCCCGAGGATATGTACCTTACAACTTTCAACACTCACAATGGACAATATGAATTCCTAGCGATGCCTTTTAGATTGTGCAATGCACCTGTAACTTTCTCGTCATTGATGAACCAAGTTTTTCAACCCATGTTAAGGAAACGAGTCTTAGTTTTCTTTGATGATATTCTGATTTACAGTAGAACAAAAGAGGATCACTATAAGGATATGAGAGCAGTCCTATCCTTACTGAGGAAACATTCACTCTATGCAAAAAGAAGCAAGTGTCACTTTGGCCAAAATCAATTGAGTATTTGGGACACATCATATCTAAAGAGGGGGTAGCTACTGACCCTAGCAATATTTCTAGCATTGTGGACTGTACAAGGCCTACTAATGTCAAATAACTCAGGGGGTTTCTTGGACTCATGGGGTATTACAGAAGGTTTGTGCAAGGGTATGGATTGCTGAGAAAACCACTTACCAGTTTACTCAAAAAGGGGGATACTTATGGTCAGAGGAGGCAGAACAGGCTTTCAATAATCTCCAAAGAGCAATGAGTACAACCCATGTATTTGCCCTCCCAGATTTTCCCAAACCTTTCATGCTTCAGACAGATGCAAGTGGTATTGGGCTGGGAACTGTTCTCATGCAGGAGGGAAGGCCAATATCCTACATGAGCAAGGGTTTGTGCATTAAAAATCACGGGTAGTCTATATATGAGAAGGATTTCATGGCAGTGTTGATGGTCATTCAGAAGTAGAGGCACTACTTGCAGGGATATAAATTCATCATTAAGACAGACCAGCAAGCTCCAAAACATCTATTGGACCAGAGGATTACGAACCCTATACAACAAAATTTGATATCTAAACTATTGGGATTTAACTATGAGATTCAGTACAAAAAAGGAGCAGAAAACAAGGTGGAAGATGCTCTTTTCAGGAAGAAGCTCCCTGTTGCACTCATCTGTGGTATATCTACTATCACTCCCACTTGGGTACATCAGGTATCTGACAACTACTCATTTGACCCATTCATTACCAGTATTCTGGCAGCCAAATCTCTGGACCCACAGGCACATCCTGAGTTTGAGTTGCAAGAAAATATCATAAAGTATAAAGGGAGGATAGGGGTAGGAAGGGACCCTACACTTAGACACACTATCATATCTGAGATGCACAACATAGCTTATGGTGGGAACTCTAGCATTATGGGCACTTATAAGAGGATTAGTAGGGTTTTCTACTAGCCACTCATGAAATTAGAGGTAGAGGACTGGGTTAAACAATGTGAGATTTGTGCCAAGAGCAAAGGAGAGAATGGGACTTACCCAAGCTTCTTCCATGAGAAGAGCGTCAAGGATTGATAGTACCTTAGCCAAGGTTTTCGGAGACCCGCTTATGGAGCCTAGATGTGTTACTAGTGCATGGGAAATTAGCTGGTTTGAGATGAGTTGTTTATAAAAGCACATTGGGAGAATTTTCCTTGGCATGAAGACTAACGACAAAGAGGTGCCCAATACATCATTAGCAAAGACCCTCGCTCCGTCTTTACCATGAGTTTGAGTTGGAAATTATTAAATAGGTGAGCACGATGAATAAAGATGATATGAAAATATTGAGGAAGGAGTTCTTAATCACTTAGTTTAAATGTTTTGGCTATATTCAAAGAGGGTTTCACCAAATGCTCTGCTTTGATGTACGACATTTTACAAGGAGTCATTATGTTTGAAGCTCCGCTTCGCACTGCCATAAGTTTTAACAAAAAATGGCTTCAAAAATAGGGGTTAATTATCACCCAGATGCAACCAAATATGTGGTTATGGCTCGTGGGCATCCTTGTTCTATTATAGTATATGTACTTCTAGCGGCCAACTTGGAAGTAGATGAACAATTTTTTTACTTCATAATGCGAAAAATCTTCATGTTCCAATAAACCCTTTTATTTCTAACGTCATATTATCAATGAAGAAGTGGTTTAGGATTGGGAGGACCAGATGAGTCCCCAACGGGAGGGCGAAAATAATTAATACTATCCCCTCCACTGGATTGTGTCTCTTCTTATTGTAAGTGTTTATCATTTGTTAGTTTTCAGGCTTGTTCTTGATTCATTTTACTTGTGATCTAGAGAACCACACCACCAACCGGTAGACCCAATGATTCCAGATAGGTTGAAGTCAATTACTAAATTCTGTCTTGATAATCGGAAGGTGTCCTGATTACCAAGTATAATTTATATGTTTTGGGGTTCTTCATGTGCAATCCGGAGAAGATCTACACACGTGACTTTGAGGTTTTTGCTACATTCACTATTGCAGAACAGGGTTTTAAAGGCATTTTTTGGGGGGATTTTAAAGCAGTTTTTGAACCGCCATAAATGACTACGGCGGTTCCCAAAAACCACCGTAAAAAAGCGTCACTTTTTACGGCAGTTCTTGAAAAACACCTTCTAGATAATTTGTTTTCCAGAACGGACATTTTACGACGGTTCTTTAAAATACCTTCTAGAAAGTAGTAAAAAAAATAAAAAAGTATGAAAGCAGGTGCACCAAAATTAAATAAAAGCAGGAAATTAAATAATCTCCCATTGCGTACTTAAAGATTTATTATGCTAATCACCAACAACTAAAACATTAATATACTACAAAACTAGGATCATTTTTCTAACAATCCTACCAAATCTAGTACTTATAACTATTTAAAACATTGATTTCTTTGCCCGGATGCAGTGCACTCCATATCCATCTATTTTTCATCAAGTTTGTAAGATACAACATCTTAGATCACACCATCATCTTGGGAATCTTACTGTTTGTGAGGAACATCTGAAAGCCCCAAAGTACGTCGAGTGATCCCTTAAACCTGTCATTTCTTTTATCCGTGTAAAGCAACGAAGCAAACATGAATGTCCACCCGATTACAAAGTCGAACAAGCCTTCAGACATCTGCACAAATATCTGGCCTCGAAGCAGGACGTAAATTCATGCACTGCCTTGCCAGTTTCATAGCTTTTATCAACTCTTCCTCTGGGAACAGGCCATTCATCTCTCGATCGGCCAGCCCAACAAAGTTCTCCTCTCTCATCACTGAGACCGTACAACAAAATTATTATACATGATGCAAGAAAAAAGAAAAAAAAAAGAAAAAACAGCAATTGTCTTTAAGGATATTAATTAGTATTTGTAATGTTACCCAATCAGCGGCATAACGTGGACATCTGGCATCCAGTGGCCCAGTAACGACAATAATCTCCAGCAATAGCACACTGAAGCTGTAAACATCGGACTTTGGAGAGAGTCTGTCGGTGAGGGCGCCTTAGGGTGCCCAGTAAGGAGGAGTGCCCATAAGCTGTGTCAAAGTAATAGAGGACGACCGATCCTTAGATGGTGCAGATATCGCAATCCTGAAATCAGAGATCTTAGGGTGGTACTCTTCGCCTAATAGCACGTTCCTTGGTTTGAGGTCCATGTAGATAACCCGAGGATTAGCTTCGTTGTGAAGGTAGCTCAGACCTTTTTCCAAACCAGCTCCAATTCTCATCCTCATGTCCTAATCCAATGCCTCCACTCCGGCTAGACGAGCTGCATCACACATCATGCACACTTTTAATTAATGATTAAAACTCATTTTAGGATAACATGATAATAATCTCACTTAAAGAATCAAACGAACATATATATGATTACGTACGTACAACTCATGTTGCCAACTTGAAACCAAATCAATATAAACTAATGATTGAAGCAGTATGTGTTGAATTGATCATTAATTAATTAATTAATTAATTAATTACCATGAAGATGATCATACAAAGTTCCCAAAGGCATGAATTCGTAGACAATGCTGCGCTCGGTGTCCTGGTGAGTACAACGACCAATCAGACTGATAATGTTGGGATGGCTCAAATGAGAAAGCACACCAAGTTCACGGTCATAGCATGCATCCCTCCCCTCAGCAGGTTTCAGCCTCTTAACAGCAACAATCTGCACACTTTCGCAATATTATCAAATAAAAAACTTGAAAACACAATAATTGAGATGGAGTTATTAATTAATGTCCCCCTGAACACATGCGCAGACCCTCCTTCACCGATTCGTCCATCAATGCAAAAGTTTTTAGTTGCTTTTTTAAACTTACGAAGACTGATTGTTGGGGGAAGGTTTCCCCAACCAGTGGCCACACCTAGTTATATCATTAACCCGTTATTAGTCGACTAATAAGGTTTGACCAATTTAATTTTAATTTTTTAGCATTTACCTTGAGAACACCTTATACTCAGCACTTCATGTTCAAGCCATATCATACAGCCTCAGTAAACAACAGAAAGGAGTGCAACTAAGCACATTTTCCCCTACTACAATAAATCCAACCCGCAAATCGCATTAATAAACAGACGAGACGAGCATTCCTAGTTATTTTCCATTATTATGGAAAAAACTTTGGTTAAGCAAACTAATTCTATCAATATATACAGAGACCATTAAATGTTAATCTCAACGAAAACTAGATCCATCGAACAAATTGACAGAGAAAATAAAATAACACATATGAACCTATGAACCTATACACATACAACCATTAAGAACAAAAAACAAAATACCCAATTTTCATAGAAATTCAATGCTCCACAAATCAAAGGCTTATTTATGCTCATACGTAACACATCGACACTTTTCAAATTAGATAAGTTAGCTATAGACTAACTAAGAAACAAACACAAATTAATGCTCACCTTTTTCCCTCTTTCCTCTAAGCAACGTAGAAAACCAAAGAAAATCAACCTTACCACAACAAACAAAGGGTGGTCTATCATGTCATTCAGCATCAAAGAATATAAATGGTGATAAGAAGGATCACAGCAAGAATTAAGGACCTGATTAAGTCAAATAAAGGGGTTCATATGTTACCGAGAGTCACCAAATCATTTAAAATTGAGTTCTACAACATATTATGGAAGACTGGTTTAAAGTACCTATAGTATAATCCTAATCAACAGAGTAAATGCGGAAAGTGATTATAAGTTTCGGATAATGGGAAAGAAAACCACTCACGTTCAAATCTCCAAAGCAATAAATAATAAATAGTACGAGAAAGAATAAAATAGATTTTGACCTGGTCAAATGCTCCTCTGTGATATGATGAAATCAAATGACAATCATCTGAACTTGAGCATGCCTTGACATACTTCCGAAAATCATCTATAGTGCTCTGATTTGTGCGAAATGCTTCGACATCAGCTCCAGCACAGTGTGCCAAGCATATTACCTTCCCAAATGAGATTCCTTTATCCTTCACCTTTTCCAATGGCTCACAGCAATCCAACATATTTTCGTCAAAACATCTCCAAGGCCCTGTATTGCACTTCTAACAAAAACTTAACTAGGGAAAAACATAATAGGATTTCATATCAAGCAGCTTCGAAAAGAGAAGTGAAAAAATTGAGTTGAACCGAAATCGTTGAAAAAATAATCTACAATAAAGAACTAGGTAATATGCAATGTGCACCAAAAATTTCAAACATGTTTAAGACATTTGACTCTTGCATAAATCTAATCACCAAAAATATAAACCAAGATAAATCTCAGTCATAATTTTCTTAATTCAAATAAATTGTAGATATGTAAGAAACGAAAATCAAGTTTCTAAATATTCAAAAGCTCAAAATCCCTTAAATCAAGAGATAAATTTCAAAAAAATGCACGTTGTGTAAAACTGAAGAAAAGACAAAACTAACTCATATTTCCTATTATTGCCATTCATCCGACTATAAAAGACAATACATCGAGCTCATGGGGTTATTTTGAGTTTCACGAGCAAATTGAGATACTAAATTACTCTTTCCCCAGAGTTTCAATTGATTTAACTCAAAAAGTATACAATTACTAGCTGAAACATCAACAAAGTATGGATTATAGTTACATTTACCTTTCCACTTTCTACCAGGGTCAATAGCAAGGGCATTCAAGACCATTGAAAGGCTAGCCAAACCACAATATGCAAGTTCAGATTGTGTCTAGAAATAAGAAATCAATTTAAAAAAACCTTCCATAGTCACTAGAGATGCTGCAGCATTTCCAGCCACAGTAAATCAGATAGCACATAATCCAAGAGACTTCCTTAATCTGGTTATGTTTAGTTCCAATATGCTCAATACTCACAACATTTCTCTCAACCAAATCTCGGATGAAATGATGCCTGATGTCTATGTGTTTTGCTTGAGAGTGTTGTACTGGATTTCTTGAAATGTCGATTGCACTTGAACTATCACACAAGACAGTAAGGATATGAATTTATAACCTATACTCCTCTATCATTTGTTTCAACCAGAGAATTTGGGAACAAGCACTACCCGCAGCTACATATTCAGCTTCAGCTGTTGATAGAGACACACGATTTTGTTTCTTACTATACCATGAGACTAGACTGTTCCCTAAAAAGAAACAACCCCCAGTCTTACTCTTACTATCATCAACATCACCCGCCCAATCAGAATCAGTATATCCAACAAGATTAGAGTTAGTGTCCTTAGTATACCAGATTCCTAGATTGCAAGTGCCAGCTACATATCTAATTATGCGTTTTAGAGCTTTTAAGTGAGTTTTTTAGGATTAGAATGATATCGAGCACACAAACATACATTATACATGATATCGGGATGGCTTGCAGTTAAATATAGAAGACTGCCTATCATACTCTTGTACACGGTGTGATCAACACTTTCACTAACATCGTCCCTTGACAACTTCTCATTTGATCCCATGGGGATCTTCATATTTTTGGCACTTTCTAGTCTGAAGCTTTTGTAATAAGAGTTTTCGTGGTGTTGAATATATCAACGGGTTCTTGGCTTGGTATTATCGGAGTTCGATTCAATTGAAGGATTCGATATGTTTCAAGCTTTGAAAAGTAAAGGAAAATGAAAATAAACAATTAAACTCACAAAACTATTCTAGGAATTGAAATAACAAGTGGGTAGGATGCCTCGTTGTATGCCTCAATATGTAAATGCAAGCAAGTAATGCAAATAAGCAAGAAAAATGCAATGTTTCACCAAGTACAAGCATGCATGCATAAGGTACAACTATGTAAAAAATCCTACATAATTCAAATAAGTAAAAATTGAAAGCATGGATAGATAAGTAATGAAAATAGACGGGAAAGTTCAAAACTTTATGAAAGACAACAAGCAACAAAGCATAGATCTAGGATTAAGCATGAAAATAAAAATCAAAATAAAGCATATGAAAGACTTGAAATCAAGACGATCTAAGACTCGATCTATGATCTAGATGTATCACTCATCTAGATTCCATAGCCAATTCTTAAGATCTAACATGAATTTAAGGTGCTAAGACAAAAGGCATAAAATGAAGAACAAGCATGGAAATGAATAACAAAGCATGGAAATAAAGTATAAAACATGAAATTGAAAGGAAACTTACTTGAATTAAGAAATGAAACAAAGTTTGAATGTAACTGCATCAAAAGTAACAATCCAAAGGAATATTTGAATTCTTCTTAGGCTTACAAATCCAAGGCCAAGCATGAAAGTAAATCTAAATCTAGAAAAGAAATTACATCAAAGCTTGAAATTAAATCTAAAACTTAAGAGAAAAGATTATCCAAGAGATTGATTGAAATTTGATCCCAAACCCAAGTTAGGGTTGGGAAGGGAGTGGTCTTTTTTCATAAGTGCAAGATGTAGGGTTTTTATAGTTGTTTGTAGAGGCAAAATCGTCAAAAACACCAAAATTCCCGCAGCACCTCTGCGCCACAGTCGATCGACTGGAATAGTGTCGATCGACCACCTGTCGATCAACTGCAAGGCAGTCTATCGACTGCCATTCGATCGACTGCTCTACTTTCACGAAGTTAGCTACTGCCCGACAGTTGATTTAGAGATCTTTTGGTCGATCCGTCACCAGTCGATTTGGAGCTTTTCAGTCGATCCTGGATGTTTTCGGCTCGAATTTCTCATTTTCCGGTCTGAAACGTCCGCCTATTGAATATGATCTATTTAGCCACATACAAAACAAGAATTCAAACTTAAAAACCCCAAAAATAGTACAAACACCTCACACTTCGTACACTTTAAGACTAGTAGCGAATAAACAAGAAAATAACCTAAGAACTAGAATAAACGATTTAAAACGACTAAAAACAACACTGAACTCTAACTAAAAATAATAGTAAAAACACAACAATTACATGAAAAACAGCGTTTCACAAGATTCTTTGCATACTTAGCATGGGACAAGAAAATTCCATATTTAAACTGTTTAATTTGTAGTCCTAAGAAAAAGGATAACTCAACTTCCATGCTCATTTCAAAGGTGGTAGACATACTTTTCACAAAATCTCTGAGTAGCTCATCATAGCTTGAACCAAACACAATGTCATCAACATAGATATGAGCAATTAGTATCTTTCGATTGCTTTTCAGAATGAACAGAGTCTTATCTACTTCACCATGTTTAAAATTCATTTGAAGAAGATGTTGAGTAAGCCTCTCATACCAGGCTCTAGGAGCTTGTTTCAGTCCATAGAGGGCCTTATTTAGTTTGAAAACATAATGATGTTTATGAGGATCTTCAAAACCCCTAGGCTGCTCAACATATGCTTCCTTAGTTAAAACACCATTTAAGAAAGCACTTTTTATATCCATTTGGTGAAGAGTAATGTTCAAGTGACAAGCAATTGCTATTAATAATCTAATTGACTCAATTCTTGCTACAGGAGCAAATGTTTCATCAAAGTCTATACCTTCATCCTGAGTATAACCTTGAGCCACAAGTCTGGCTTTGTTTCGCACGATGTTTCCCAATGCATCTGTTTTGTTCCTGAAGATCCATCTTGTTCCAATGACGTTTCCAGCATTTGGTCGTGGTACCAATTCCCATACATCATTTTTGGAAAACTTATCCAATTCTTCTTGCATGGCATTTATCCAGTACTCATCTCTAAGAGCTTCTTCAACTTTCTTGGGCTCTATAGTGAACACAAAACAAGAATAATTGGTTAGTGAACAACATGAAGCCACACATACCAGTTTTACCATTTATTTGAGATTAATCTGCTTCTTTCGTGTGCTTCTTTCATTCAAAGACCCAATAACTTGGGAGGTAGGATGATTCATCTGTATCGTGGAGGATATGTCTCTGTCAAGAGGGTCAAAAATTGCATCAGGCTGGTCCTCTTCATACTCAATGGTTTCACCATTATCATCTGCATGCAACTGCGATGTTGGTTTAGTTGTTGCAACACTTTTTAGTAGTGACACTTGGTGGAATTTCAGAGGACTCCCTTGGAGTGAGTGGGGAAGACAACTGTGGACTCTGAACCAGATCAACCACATCATCCTCAGCAGAATTTCCGGAGATAGATGCTAGTTCATCAAACCTGACATTCACAGACTCAAGCATAGTACGAGTTCTTAGATTAAAAGCCCTATAGGCATAGCTGTTCACTGAATATCCCTAAAATACACACTTGTCACTTTTAGAATTTGGTTAAGTGGTATCTTTCATTCAATACATAGCACACGCAACCAAAAAATTTGAAAGTAATTCAGGTTAGGTTTCTTTCCAATGAGAATCTCATTGGGTGTTTTGCAAGTACCTACCCTAAAGTAGACTCTATTTGAGATATTACACGCATTGTTAAGAGCTTCAGCCCAAAACCATTTTGTCAGATTTTTAGAAATCAACATGGTTCAAGCCATTTCTTGTAAGGAACGATTTTTACACTCAGCTATTTTATTTTGTTGAGGTGCAATTGGTGAGGAGAACTCATGAGAGATTCCATATTTGTCCCAAGATTTTTGAAAAGATGAGTTCTCTAACTCTTTACCATGATCTGTCCTAATGTTTCCAATTTGCAAACAAGATTTGTTACTGACACGTTTGGACACTTTTCGAATACTTTCAAAGGTTTCAGATTTTTCACGTAGAAACTCAATCCAGGTGAAATGAGAGAAATCATCAACAATGACAAATAAGTATTTCTTACCACCCATACTTTCTACCTCGACTGGGCTCATAAGATCCATGTGGAGCAGTTCCAGACATCGAGTGGTGTTGAAGTGTTGAATCACTGGATGAGACACCCTTGTTGTTTTCCCTTTTGGAAATCACCACAAATGGATGGGTTGTTGATGATCAGCTTAAGAATTCCTCTTACAGCTTTAGAATTGACAAGTTTACTCATCATCTTGTAGTTAACCTGTCTCAGTTTTTGATGCCACAATTCGGATTCTGAATATTGTGCGCTTTGACACCAGATCTTCCTATTTACTTTAGAGTAGTTGTTCGTGGCTCATGTTCCAGTAAGAATGCACCGATCAGAGTTATCAAATACTTCACATGAGTCTCGGATGAACTTTACATGAAGATCATCATCACATAGTTGACTGATGCTTATGAGGTTGGCAGCCAATCCTTTAACAAGCAGCACATTCTGAAGTTTAGGTAACCCTTCAACATTTAGGGTTCCGTTTCCTACAATATTACCATGTGCACCACCTTTTTGAACTTTGCCTCCACTGTGCTGAACAACATTAGTCAAGTGTTCAGGTGAACCTGTCATGTGTCTGGAGCATCCGCGGTCGAAGTACCATGAGTCTTCAACACCAGACTTCATAGAGACATAGATCATGTTGCACTAGGTGTCTTCCTTTCTTACCCACACCATTATGCTTTTGCGAGTAGTGTTAGTCCTAGTGTTGGGACATGTATTCACTGACATTGTTTTGCAACCGGGAGAGGATGCTCATTCTGACTTGAGTTTTTTACAAAAAGGTCTGATGTGACCTGGTTTTGAGCAGTGATGACAGACGTAGGTACACTTCTTTTTCTTGGTTTTATTCTTGAAGACAGATCCTTCGAAAAATTTGTCACCTTCATTGACAAAAATTGGGGCCTTAAACCCTATCCCATGTCTGATCATAGTTCCAATAGACAGGATTTGATCAAGTTTGGTTGATCCAATGTTGAGTTTCTTCAGTGTCATCATAGCTGCTGAGAGTTCACCCCTGGTTCTATCCAGTTCTTCTTCTCATTTGGTCAAAAGAGCTTCTAGATGCAAAACCATGGATTGTTGTTCTTTGTCTGCACGTGTCAGTCTCTCATTTTCTTTAGAGAGAATTTTGACCTTATGGAGTAGTTTGCACCAATTCTCATACAGCTCTTCGTAAGCAGCACCAAAATCTTCATTCTCATTACTTTCAGTTGTGGTGAATGAGCTGAGACACATAATGTCACTCGTATTGTCAGTGTCATCCCAGAAAACACAGACGTTCATGGCAGCAACCACCTTGGTTTCTTTTGATTCATCGTCATCTTCTCCATCACTCATGGCGTTAAAATTCTTTTTCCTTAGGGTATTAGCACACTCATACTTATAATGTTCGAACCCTCTGCACTCATGATATTGAACATTGTCCAAATCCTTGGTGCAGTTTGATTTTTGGGTTCAGATTTTGCACGCATAGGCGTCATATCTCTTCTTTGGAACCTATTGACAGGCTGACCCAACGGTTGGGGAGTATTAGGCTCAGATGAAAGACTTGAGGCGCCTGTTCAAAGGTTTTCTTGAGATGTTCTTTTTCTTCCGAAAATCACCAAATTTCCTGGTGATGAGAGCAATGTCATCCACATCTAAATTTGCATACTCGGTCTTGTATGCTACGGCAGCAAGGTCAAGGTCTTCATCTTCAGAGGATTCAACAAGTTCATCAAAACTCATGACAGAAGTGTCTTTGGCTTCTTCAATTGCAGTGATCTTCATATTGAATTTTTCTGTCACTGATCGCAGGTATTTGCTCACTAGACTTTCATTTGAGATGGGGGATCCCAATGATTGACATTCATTCGCAATGTCAAAAAGTTGTACACTATAGCTGGCAATGGTTTCACTTTCCACCATTCTTATTACTTCAAATTGTGTTGCCAGCATTCTTAGTTTGGTTCTTTGGACTCCTATGGACCCTTCACAAAAGAGTTGTAGTGCCTCCCATGCTTCTTTAGCCGTCTGTAGGTTGGAGATGATTCTGAACAAGGACACATCCATAAAGCTGTAGATGACATTCAAAGAATTGGTGTTAGCATTTAAAGTAGCAAGTTCTTCTACAGTCCAGTCAACCGCATTTTTTAAAATGATATCACCATCTGGATTGTCTCTCCTGGGATCCTCCCATCTAGTCAGGATTGCGCGCCAGGATCTTTCGTCCATCATCTTTATGTAAGCTCGCATCCTGACTTCCAGATTGCATAGTTTGTTCCGTCTAACACAGAAGGTCGGATTGCAGCGTTCATTACTGTATCTATTGTTTTCCTTCAAAGTACGCAGGATCCTCACTTAGTAGAGTCAAGTGATCGCTCTTGATACCAATTGAAAGTTTTGAAGGTTTTCAATAACTTGTATGAACGTTTTTAACTCCAGTGTTAGTGATGATGTTGAAGCATCTTTACTAACAAGTTTGCAAACGAAAACTCAACAATGATTTTTGTCTTTAATTTTAATTAAACTCACGGAACGCGACCGTAGGCCAAAAGATATATTACTAGAAATGTTTACATATCAAGAAAAAAGGATTCTAGTAACATTACAAAAAGAATGAAATGAATTGCTCCTAAAAATTCTTCTTGTTGATCAAAAATGAACTCAAAGAACACTTCTTAAATGGAGCAAGGGTGCTGGAATATGGTTTCTATTTTTCTCTTTCTCCCAGTCGTGGTCTTCATTAAAAACGCCAAGTGGTACTTATAACTCAACTTCCTTGAGAGAGTTCCTTGTTCCACATAACAAGGTCTTGATGTTTATCTCTAAAACAATATAAGTGACGAGGACTCTTTTAACTACTAACATTCTAACTAACACTAGAGTCCAGATAGGCAAATAATTTTAAATTAAATAACATAATTAATAGGATTTAATTTCTTCGTAGACGATAATCCTATCACACTGTTTGGTTTCACCAAAAATGTGAGGGTGGGTGTTCCATTCTGAGGACTCCTAACGAATTGGGTGAAATTCATAACCATGGTTTGATGGAATAAAGAGATTGTTTTCGACATGATTTGTGATGAAGGAAGTGTCGATATGTGGGGTTGTCAATGCAATGGTTGTGGCCTGATAAAACCAAAAAGATTGGTTACCAAGAATATGGGGTACTGACCTCACATAGAGATCAGCGACCTGAAATTGATTCTGAAAACATCACAGCGACCTGCCAAGCCTTCAACGATCCTCCTGGCGACCTCGCCGATCCTGCAAAAAGCACCTTCAGACGGGTCGGATACCAGACCCGTGAAGGTCCTCCGATGCTTAAGTTATATAAGCATTTGGTAGTTCTTAGAGACTAAATACGATAAAAGCAAGATGCAAAATAATGAGAGGTTCACACCCCTTTTATAGAGATAAGTGAAGTGTTCCCCAAGACAATGTTCCCTTCTCTCATCACAATTCCATAAATACCATGACATCATGACCGTCTCAGAATTTAGGATTCTTTTTTGTTAAGTTCCCTCAAATAATAGATCTCTTACCATAATAGGCCTGGGCCTGTTATTCTTTCCATGTAGTCCGCCAGGACCACATAGACCATCCACATAAGCCAATGGGCTTGATATTTATAAAGCCCATAACCAAACCATTACATACATCACATAAGAAGTCGCGACCTCATATGAGAACTGACCCTCATACTCCAGGTCGTTAGCCTGCCAACCAGCTCGCTATCCTCCCAGAAATGAGGTCGCTTACCATAAATACTCATGTAAATTACGTAGGGAATTTTAGTGCCGTATCAGCTAGTCCCCCATGTTCTAGCCGATTGAGGTACGAAATCGGGTAGGGCATGTTAAATGGAAAGTTTAATAAACAACCCTCCTAACCAAGCATAAATACATAAATCACTCTGTAACGTCATCAAACCATATTTCAGAATCGCCCAGCACGCAATACCGAGTTCTAACACCAATAATCCCATAAAAAGCTATCGAATAAGTCCGCGACATTTTAAAAGATCAGCTCGCTGAGCTCGCTCATCCTCCAAGAAGAATACACCTTTTAGAAGAGATCTACAAGTCCCCAGGTCGAGTCTCCGGACTCCACACTTAACCCTATAAAACCTCTCTTACGATCTGCAGCTACACCCAGGCCCAGTAATTTCAAAAACGTAATCATACATAACCCAAAAAGTCAAAACAAGCCTTCCTTTACCCATCCCATCCCTTTTGAGTTTCATTAAATGCAGCCTGACAGTGTGTCGGGAACGTGTCACTCCCCCATTTTCTCGTAGTATAATAAACCCAATGGGCCCAAAATAAATGGCCCAAAACATTCCTGAGAACCCTACTTATTTTCCCGCTCCTACCTGTCCCATTAGCTTTCACGCCGCCCCACACAAAAACCTCTTCATCTCCCACCTCCCATTTCACACAAAAACACTTCACCATTTTCACTCTGCAATCAAAGCTCGTATACTCTCAAAATTTCCAAAAAGATATTAACTTCTCCAGTCATCGTCGACCTCCAGGATACTAAAACATGGGTAAGTCCCCAATCTCCTTTTTATTAATGAATCTGAACTCGCATGAATACTGAATCCATGTATTGTATCTGTTGCATTTGCTGAATTATTGTGTTTTGTGCTATTTTTATCCCTGTATATTTTGATGTATGATGATATTAGCATCCCCTGATCCCAATTCCCAAAACTCAACTCTTTCCCCTGATTCCAACCCTGCTGAAATCCCTTACCTCCTTAAGAGGAGGAGCAATCAGCCCTCTTCAACTATCTCTGACTCTTCTGACAAACACGAAAGTGATTATACTCGACCAATCACAGAATCCCAAACTAGGACCACTATTACCCCAGACTCAGAAATCCCTTCCCCCATCCCCTTAACCCTCGCAAATATCCCAGAAGGCATCCCTTTACAGAAACCAACCATTCCCGCTTTTTTCGAGCACTTCCTGGAGAACCCCGTAATTGTAGCTCGCTACTTAAATATTAGCGACCTACCCTCCTCATCCCTTTCAACTAAGTCCGTCAAGGATAATTATTAGTTGATCCATGAACCCGAGGTATTGAAAGTATTTCAACAAACACTTAATCTAACTGAAACGGCTCAGATGGTTCTGCCCGACATACTTCATTTAGACCCTCTGAGACCATCTCCCAACTATATAACCTTGTTTGACGATCTGCTTAGGGCAGGACTTAGATTCCCACCACACAAATTTTATACCGAAATTTCTCTTTTATACAAAGTTACCCTTTTGCAACTGACCCCTAATTCCATGAAATATCTAGCGGGCTATATCATACTATGTAAATACTATAACACTCAACCCGACCCCGACTTTTTCCATTTCTGCTTCCAAATAAAATACCAAAGCCATTCCTTTTATCTCTCTGTTCGTACTGGAAGAGCTCGCTTTTTAGTAAATGCCTGAGTGGAAGAGAAATTTTTCTTCATACACAATACCGAAGAATGGCCTTTCCTAACCAAGCTGCTAGACCACACCCCAAAATAATACAATCCTCCCAGCTCTAAACATTTTCCCATTCTATATAAGAAATACTCTGACCAGCTCGCTGAGTGGAGTAAGCGCCCATTTGACGTGGTGCTGCTCACCAGCCGGTCCAAAATCTTCAGATACGTGGGCATTGATTGTCGACCTCTTGACCCAGATCTTGCCTTAACCAGATCAGAATTTGGTAGGTCTCCTGCATCACAAAATATTGCACTTCCACTTAAACCATCATATTTCATGGTAATTCACCACATCCATGTTTGCAGATAACTTTTGCAATGCCTGTGTCTCCTCGAGCTCAGTGGAGATCTTAGCAAAGACCGAGCTACAACTCGAGGTCACCTCCGCATCTCCGCCTTCTATCCCTAGTGTGGATGATATATTAGAGGAAGCGTTTAGAGCAGAAACGGACCCGGAGGTCGAGGAAGAGCTCGAAAAAACCTAAAGAGCCAGAAAAATTGCCAAAGGAAAATGACCCATCCGACCTCCTACCAAAAAACCCAGCTCACCAGCACCAAAGCGAAGGCGACTTCGCAAGACCTTCGGTGGCTCGCCATCCAGCTCTCCGAACTTGGAGAAAGACTTGGCCAACTGCGAGGATGCAACCGCCACCAGGACACTCCTTTAGGAATGCGCCCTGACCCAGGTATACCCTTAATCGCAAATCTAATTTTTTAGATCATTCGTTATTACTTAGACGCTAATCCTTTATTTTCTTTTGTGTTCCATCAGCTAAACACTTTATTCTCCACGGTGTCCGTCCAACTCGCATCTCGCTCCGAAGACGACGAACTTCAAAAAACTTGCGAGGAGCTAACCACTAAGGCCGAACAACAAACCAAACCGCTCTCTCTAATGCAGGGCGAGCTGGATCAGACCCATAAGCAGCTGAGTGCAAGTGAGGAGGAAAATGACATCTTGAAAAGTCAAGTAGCCAGTCTGAAGGATGAAACAACCCGCATGGCCAATGACCTCTGAGAACAGGTTAAAAAACTTGTGTAGAGCGTGCGGGCTAAAGAAGAACAAGTTCAGACAGCTCGCGAACAAGGTATCATGGAAGGTCGACGAACGTTCTTAACGAGTGAAGTGAGATAGAAATTCATGAATACATACCGAGAGGAATTGATCAAGGCCTTCAGGAAATCTACCCTATACCTTGGCAAGATGACCGTGGGGAGCACGGAGTGGGTCCACAAAGCCATAAGGATAGTCAAAGAACAGCTCGCAGCCATGAACATCCCCTACAATCCTGACATAAAGGCCATCGTCAACTAGCTGACCCCTTTCAGTACCTGGAAAAGGGGATATGAAGCAGCCCCTGAACGCAAAATGGTGGCTGACATGTCAAGGGCAAGCCATCCTGTCTGCCAAACTCACTTCTGAGCTGGATACCCCGCTCGAAGACATGGTCCTTGTTCCCGAGCCAAGTATTGGAACCCCTGTAAACCTGCCACCCTCCTCTTCTGAAAAAATTGACTGAGAAACTTGTACTTATGCTAGTAGCATGTATGCACAATTTCCCATTTGCTTTTGTTTAATATAGCTCGCCAATTTCTAGCTTTTACAATCCTATACTTAAACACCCGTAACAACCAAACCACAATCCATGTATGAATAAATTTGTAAAGTAATATAGGTTTCATGAGATTATATCCAACCATACGTCACCCCATGAGTAAAAAATAATCAGACCATAAACCATTAATAACCCGTGGAGCTTAAAATGAGCTTATAAGAGATAAACATATTAGATTGCAAAAATACATTCACTTATTATAAAACAACTCAACAAAGGTATGCAAGCCAAATGTATCTTTCCCGAACATATAAAACAATCTTCGCACCATTAACCATGTAAATAAAAAACCATAAAGTAACTCGCGAAAGTTCATAATAATATAACCATCCACCCCGGAGGGTAAATAAACAACCATCCGCCCCGAAGGATAAATAAACAACCATACGACCTACACTACAAAAAAAATCAAAATTTCCGAGGGATTTTTCCCTCGGAAATAAGCAAAAATCCCTCGGTTTTGGTTAAACCGAGGGAAATTCCGAGGGAAAAATTCCCTCAAAAAAACCCTCCTCGGAAATCGGTTCCGAGGGAAATAAATCCCTCGGAATTGCAAAACCGAGGGAATTTCGAGGGATTTTTTCCCTCGGAACCATTGCCGGACAATCCCTCGGAAATCCGACGGAACATTTCCCTCGGAATTTTTCAATTTCCGAGGGAATAAAATCCCTCGGAATTCCGAGGGAATTCCATTCCCTCGGAATTCCGAGGGATTTTATTCCCTCGGAAATTGAATATTCCGAGGGAAAATATTTCCCTCGGATTTCCGAGGGAGTCCCATTCCCTCGGATTTTTCAAAATTTCGAGGGAACTTTCCCTCGGTATTTTTAATTTTTTAATTTTTTT
>BMAC01000129.1:680176-709230 GCA_014905375.1 Phtheirospermum japonicum
TGGAGGGAAGATCAGCTCCATTTGGCACAATATTAACGGAATGTCACGCTCAAGTCGACTCATATCTTCGGTGCGAATGACTGTTGATGTGAGATCTTTAAAAAACAAACTCAACTCGGTTAGAGCCTTCCACACGTTCGGAGGAAGCAGTTCACGAAATGCTATTGGTATCAACCTCTGCATGAATACATGACAATCATGACTCTTCATCCCGATCAGACGAGATTCCTTCTTGTCGACGCAACGCCCCAAATTTGATGCGTACCCATCTGGAAATCGAAGAGATTTCACCCAATCGCAAACGGCAGCTTTCGACGGCTTGTCAAGTGTGTAACATGCTTTAGGACACTTTCCTGACCCATCTGGCGCCAACTCTGGGCGATTACAATACTCATTCAACTCTTCCCTAGATTTACGAATTCCCTCGGAAATGTCAAAAAATAAAAAAAAATCGAAATAAATCGAAAAAAATAGAAAAAACTATCAAAAAAATAAGGTTTATTTCCGGGTCGTCGAGGCGCACCCCTCCACGCCCCGTTCGTATTTTCTCGAGTTTTGTTTCTATTTTTTACTATTTTTCCCTATTTTTTCGGATTTTTCGGTTTTATTCATATAAAATCGAAAAAAAATATAAACGCGTGCGAACGATCGACGCCCGACGCCCATGGTACCACGACGCCGAGGCGCACCCCTCCCCACCACGGTCGTGAAATGATGGGATTCGTTTTTATTATTTACTAATTTTTCTATTTTCTAGGGGTTTTTTTCAATTTTTTTTAAATTGAAAAAAAATAGAAAACACGCACTAAACGATCGACGTCCGACCCCCGTGGTTTCACAACGACGAGACGCACACCTCCTCCAATATAAAATCACCATGCCTATTTGTTAAATAACAAAATAGAAAAAAATCCAAAAAAATATTAAAAAATAGAAACAAAACCCAAAAAATTACGACCGGGATGGGGAGGAGTGCGCCTAAGCGTCCCGGAAATAAATCCTATTTTGTATTATTTTTTTCTATTTTTTACGATATTAATTATTTTTAAATTTTTAAAAAAAATTAATTGTATTTCCGAGGGAATACAATTGCCCTCGGAATTATTCCGAGGGAAACATTGATCCCTTGGAATAATTCCGAGGGAAATTGTATTCCCTCGGAAATACAATTAATTTTTTTTAAAAAATAATAAATAAAACCGAGGGAATTAAGTATCCCTCGGTTTTTCGAGGGACGACTTCCCTCGGAAATCCATCCGTCGGTCATCCCTCAGTTTTTCGTTCGGTAAATATGGCGGGAACATTTAGCGCCCTAATTTCCGAGGGAACTGGATTCCCTCGGAAAAAATCGAGGGATTTTTATATCCCTCGGTTTTCCCTCGGAAATTGCTGAGGGAATGTATTTCCCTCGGAAAATCCCTCGGAAATTTCCTGTTTTTTTGTAGTGCTATACAAGTGTCGGTTTATAAAACAACCATCCACCCTAAAGGGTAAAACCATCATTGACCTAATGAAAGCGTCAGCCCATAACCATAAAACCATATACGACCTAATGGAAGCGTCGGCCCATAGCCATGAAACCAGCTCGCCGACCTAACAGAAGTGTCACCCCATATCCATAAAACCATATCCGACCTACTTTTCCTCGTCCATCTTCAAGTATATACGCACCTCCTTTTAGTACCTTTTTCACTTTGAAAGGCCCCACCCAATTTGGTTCTAGCTTCCTAGTCATACGCAATGCGTCAGCCCGCCTCCATACTAAATTGCCAACCTGGAAGTAGCGATGCTTGACTCCCTTGTTAAAAGCTGCCTGTATTCTCTGTTTATAACGTTCGATTCGAGCTGTAGCCCTATCTCGTATCTCATCAATCGTCTACACTACTCCCTGGGCTAACCTCTCATTTTCCTCCACATCAAACGCCGTTAAGCACTGCCATCCACCCATTATTTCCGCCGAAATGACCGCATCCATGCCATAAACCAGACTGAACGGCGACTCCCCCGTCGAAGTCCGAGGAGTTGTCCGATAAGCCCATAAAACCGATCCGAGCTCTTTTCCCTACAATCCTCCCATCTTTTCCAACTGCAACTTGAGAGCCTGCACAATTATGCTATTAGTGACCTCCACCTGCACATTAGTTTGGGGATGTGCCACAGAGGAAAATCTCTACTTCATCTCCATCTCCTTGCACCAACTTCGAATTTCCCGCCCATTGAATTGAGTTCCATTGTCAGACACACAATATTCGCGGCACACCAAACCTGCAAAATATATTATAAAGATAAAGTCCACTATGTGTTACTCACTTATCCCCGTGACCGCTTCGGCCTACACCCACTTCGTGCAGTAATAAATTGCGAACAACAAATTTTCCTTATTGCCCGGGGTCTTTGGAAAGGGTCCAATAATATCAATCCCCTATTGCGCAAATGGGCACAGCGAGCTCATAACCGTCATCTCCTCCACCGGTATATGAATAATTGGGGCATGCATTTGGCACTTTTTACACGTTCTCACAAGGTCGCTAGCCATACCTTTCATCCCCGGCCAAAAGAAACTAGCTCGCAATGTTATGCCGACCAATGCCCTTAACTTCGCATGATCCCCACAATACCCCTCGTGTATTTCCCTCAATACCTCCAATCCTTGCTCCTTGTCCAAACATTTAAACAAGGGCCCAAATCATGATCTTTTGTATAATTCTTCATGCATCACATAAAAACAAGCTGCCGTTCTAGACTCATTTGTTGTCAATCTCTCTGCGCCTTCATTCGCTTTGCCCAATACATTCCATATAGCTGTACGCCAATCATCTCTAACCTCGAGCTCCATGACTTCCTTCCCTTCTTCCACACTACTACGGCTTAATTCCATCAGTGTGATTTTTCGAGTATCACAAGTCCCCAGCGCTCCTGCTATCCGAGCAAGCTGATCCGCCCGAGTATTTTCAGCTCGCGGTAGATGCTCCATCTTAAATTCTTCAAAGCGTGCTGCTTCTTCGCGCAATTTGTTCAAATATACTGCCATCCGCTCCTCCTTAGCTTCAAAAGAACCATCGAACTGACGAGCTATCAGTTGAGAATCTGTGTAGGCCCATACCTTTCTTGCTCCCAGATCGCCTGCCATTTTGATACCCTGCAACACAGCCTCATTATTGGATGCTTTATACCCCAACTTGATCGCGAACTCTAAATATTCTCCCTCTGGTCTCATTAACACGATACCCAACCTTGCCCCCGATACCATAGTGGAACCATCAGTGTATAGTGTGCATGCTTTGACTTCGTCGCTCGCATCAAATGGTCGCACCATCTCCTGTAAAAAATCTGCCAATACCTGCGCTTTGATAGCTGCCCTTGGTTCATACACTACATCGTATTCACTTCGTTCCACAGCCCACTTCACCAATCTTCCGGACACATTTGGATTACTTAGAGCTTGCTTGAGGGCTAAATTAGTACGCATCATCACCCTGTGACCTAAAAAATACAACCTCAACTTCCTTGCTGTACAAATCAATGCAAACCCGCCTTTTTCCAGCTCGGAATATTTCAGCTCAGCCCCCTGCAACATCCTACTAATGTAATAAGTAGGCCTCTGCATGCCCGCCTCTTCTCTGATCAATACCGAACTTACTGCGACCTCCCCTACCGATATGTATAGAATCAGGTCCTCCCCAGGCATTGGTTTAGTCAACAGTGGTATCTCAGCTAAGTACTTCTTTATTTCTTTAAACGCATCCGTAGCTTCCTTCGTCCATTCGAACCTGGATCCCTTCCGGAGTGCTCTAAAAAATGGAAAATCCCTTTCTGCCGACCTGGAAATAAAACTACTGAGCCCTACAATGCGACCTGTAAGTACCTGCACGTCCCGCACTATGCGAGGATGTGGCCTCTCTAGAACAGCTCGCACTTTCTCTGGATTAACTTTAATCCCTCTCTCCGTTACCATATAACCCAAAAACTTTTCAGACCGCACATCGAACGCACACTTTTTATGGTTAAGCTTCATCCCATATTGTCTCAGTATAACAAATTTCTTCCTTAAATCCTCCACATGAGATTCGGCCTTCTTGCTCTAGACCAGCATATCATCAACATAAACCTCCATAGTGGACCCTAACAAATCTTTAAACATCTGATCCACCAATCTCTGATAGGTCGCTCTAGCGTTCTTCAAGCCAAATGGCATAGACACAAAATAGTATGTCCCCGTAGACGTAACAAAACTTACTTTGGGTTGATCTTCCTTTGCGAGAGGTATTAAGAGTTAATTACAGATTAAGAGTTAATTAAAACTAATTAAAATAAAATTTTCAGGTGATTAAGTTGTTTCCTCTTTGAAGCAATTAGAAACTGCTTCCCGTAATTATAACCTGCAGACCCCTTCAATTGCAGCCTGTTCTCGTACTCGGGCCGTGAAAGCTGCTGTCATGATCATACCGCTGCCAGATAGAGCTCAAGGGCAGAATTAATTAAATACACAAAGTAAATAATCAAAAATGTTTAAAAAAAAAAAGAGAAACGATATCGCCTTGACCAATTTGATTGGTCATCGATCTGAGCATGGCATCACTGTCGAAAACTCCAGCGAACGAAGACGGGAATAACCCTAGGTTCCAACTCCATTAGAACACATTTATTTTGCAAATAACTAGACCATAAAACGTAATAATTAGCACTTCAATAATAAACAATTGAAGCAGAATTTTAGAACCAAACACAGGATTAAGAATCTAACCTTGGCTGCATAAAAAATTATAAATCCCCAAATCAAGTCACAAAACTCAACAATTAAAAACCTAAAAAACCCTGTGCAAAACCAAAAAAAAAGAAGGGGGAAAAGAACGCTAACCATCATCCCTTCCTAATCAGCATCCTCTTCTTCGCCGCTAGTGTGAAACGGAAGGCATACCAGTTCGGCTGAACCCTAGTAGGGGTTGTCGGCGCTGTAATTGAACCCCGGCAACCACCAACTGGGGAGCAGACGTCAATTACCGCCGCGAAAGGGCGGAGGGAGCCTCCGCCGATGGGGCTTCTTGATGCCTTCAGTCGCCGGAGCAGATTTCCTCGCCGCCCTAGTCGCCAGCTGCTTCCTCGGTTAGTCGTCGGAGCAGATTTCCTCGCCGCCCTAGTCGCCGGCTGCTTCCTCGAAGACTTGCCTCTGTTGGGTTTTCTCGCTGTCTATTTCGTGCGTGAAGGTAAAATTTTGGAAATGAATGGCAGAGGAGAGATGGATCGGGAGAGAAGGGATAAGGGTTTCTATTTTATTTTTTATTTAAAAATAATGATTTTTTGGGTATATTTTAATACAAAAATAATATGACATACGAGAACGCCTTTTTAAAGGCGTTCTGAATATTACTTTCCAGAACGTCGTTTTTAAAGACGTTTTCGATATTTAACATACGAGAACGTCGTTTTTAAAGACGTTTTCGATATTTAACATACGAGAACGTCGTTTTTAAAGACGTTTTTGATATTTAACATACGAGAACGTCATTTTTAACGACGTTCTGGATATCTAACATACGAGAACGTCTTTTTAACGACATTCTGGATATCCAGTATACCAGAACGTCTTTGAAAAAGACGTTCTCGTATGTGACACTTTTATTACAAAAATGCCACCGCCTGACATTTAAGAACGCCGCCTCCTGAGGCGTTCTTAAATCCCTATTCTTGAATCCTGTTTTTGTACTAGTGTTTATTAGTTCCTCTTCATTGATATCCGTCGTCCTGTTCTTCTTCTTTAATTTGTTAGATCCAGAACCCTAGTGTATGGTTATGGGTAATATATTATTGTTCTTCATGCTTCGCTTACGAAAATTCTCACGCCTTTCGCTCAAGGATTCGATGTCCCTCTTTCCCACATACGGCGCCACTTGATAAAACCAAAAATATTGATTACCAATAATATGGGGTACTGACCTAAAATAGAGATCAGCGACCTGAAATTGATTCAGAAAACGTCACAGCAACTTGACAAGCCTTCAACGATCCTCTTGGCGACCTCGCCGATCCTGCAAAATAGCACCTTCAGACGGGTCGGATATCAAACCCGTGAAGGTGCTCTAATGCTTAAGTTAGATAAGCAATTGGTAGTTTTTAGAGCCCAAATATGATAAAAGCAAGATGCAAAATAATGAGAGGTTCACACCCCTTTTATAGAGATAAGAGAAGTGTTCCCGAAGACAGAGTTCCCTTCTCTCATCACAATTCCATAAATACCATGACATCATGACCATCTTAGAATTTAGGATTCTTTTATGTTAAGTTCACTCAAATAATAGATCTCTTACCATAATAGGCCTGGGCTTGTTATTCTATACATATAGTCCGCCAGGACCCCATACACCATCCACATAAGTCAATTGGCTTGATATTTATAAAGCCCATAATCGAACCATTACATACAACACATAAGAGGTCGCAACTTCATATGAGAACTGACCCTCATACTCCAAGTCGCTAGCCTGCCAACCAGCTCGCTATCCTCCCAGAAATGAGGTCACTTACCATAAATACTCATGTAAATTACGTAGGGAATTTTAGTGCCGTATCATGGCCGCATCGGCTGAGGTGTTTGCGACATCTTCTCCGTTGGTTGTCGTCGCCTCTTTCCCATTTTTCCCCTTTTTTGGTGTTATATCTTCCCTATAATACAAATTCAATGGTTGTTGCATTCAACAAAAACATGTAACCCCCATCCTCTATCAAGTTGTTGACGCACACGGAACCCCCATCCTCTACACCTTTTTATTTCTCTGATTGTACATGCTTTTTTACCTCAAGTTTGGATGTACTCTAATGTTTGGTCAGGACGGGGTATTATATCCTTCTTCTAGTACCAGATTTTTGAACAATGATGTCACGTGTTGACATCTCTTGAATTGCTCCATGCATGTTGAGCACTAGAAAGGATGCATTGTTACATATGGCCTAATCAGGGCCAACCACATTATCTAAAAGTAAACATGGTCGCTCGAAATCTTTGAGGTCGGCCGATGCTCCAACACGTCTCTTCAGGCCGGTCCTCGCTAGATGGTGTAGTTCAGTTTATATACTATTGGAATTAGTCTTAGCTGTTTTAAAATTGATTTTAATTACCACGTGGACTTTGTATTTTTGGCGAAATCGGCTATCAATATAAATGACCTATGGTCGACCTTTCTTATAAAACTTATATCAATATAAATGACCTATGGTCGACCTTTCTTATAAAACTTATAGGGCAAACATTTGTGTTAGACCATATTAACGGTCATGACCCGTTAGGCTATCTAACCTGCTACTATAATATATTAGTTTTTGTACTTTGATATATTTGTGTTTGTACTGTAAAGTATGAGTTTTTTATAAGTCTTTGACCCGTGTTATGATATATTGGTTTTTGTATTGGAATAATTTTTTACTATATGATGTATTGGTTTTTTATTATAATTTATTGGTTTTTGTACTATAATTTATTGATATGAGATTTTGGTTTAACGGATGATTCGTTAGTCTGACCTAACAAGAGTGTTGCCCAACTTATGAAAAATAATAAATCCCAAATTAAACTATAACATATAATTTTATTAACAAAAATAATTTGTAGCTACACTTGAAAATAAACCCTTAAGACAAATTTTGCTAGAATTCTCAACTTTCTTGTAGTGTATATATGTTCTTTGAAAATATCTCAAAATTTGGTTCAGACACAAATCTTTTTGCTTATATTTAAGCACAATAAATTATCCTAAAGACTATGAATTAACAAAATAAAATAACAGTATACTGATAATTTATAAATCAAACCAGCAACATTACCCTCCAAAGGTAGTTCTATCGTTTTTAGAGAAAATGGTGAAGAATATCCAGATTTTCTCGTTTGCAAATTGTACCATGCTAGGGTTAATGTTCTATGTTATCGATATAAATGTTTTGGATGATAAGTATAGTTGTTATGGACGATGAATTTATATATTCTGTTTGATAAATATGAATGTAATTGAAACAAACATATATAGGATGAATCCATATATTATGTATGATAAATATAAATACTTTAAATAATAATTATAACTTTTTATAAAATAAAATATACAATACAATAATATTAATTCAATATAATTATGAAACCGGGTATCCAGGGCTTAGTACATTCCTCGCCCTAGCTAGGCTATTCACTTCTATTAACCTCGAAATAACTGACTGAATTAATTATTTGGGTCTCATATGAACATAGTATTTATTGATAGAAAGAGTCAACGATACATTGCTGGCATCGATAATACCACACCAGTTGTTGAGAAAAGACAAAGACAACATGGCATTATTCTACTAGGAGAAACCAAATATATATATTATAAATCCCACAATCACACAATAAACAGAGTCATTATCAATAATTTATAAAAATATTAGGGACAACTTCCTGGAAATTAGCATATTCTACATATAAGATCAAATTGACAGCCCGGACTTCAAAGTATTTCTCCCAAATTGCCCTCAAATTTCTTCTACTTAATGCCTTGGATTTTGTCGGAAGTTCCAGTGCAGATTCGAACTGATCAGTTTAGTTTAGATCTAAGAATTTTCATTAAACGATTTCTTAATATCAATATCAAGGACTTAGGTAACGATATTATTTTATAGGCTTCGTATATCACAATGATATTTATATACTTCTACTCCGTTCGTCACGGAGAATAATTCACTATTTATTTTTAATCCAATACATATTACATTTGTATCGATAATGCGCTCACATATCCCAATGATATTTAAATATGTAAAATGAGAAGGTCTATTATTTTAAAAATAAGTCTCAATTTTACGATATTGTTATTCAATGTTAACCAACACTGATTACCAACATCCACCATAGTAAAGTAAAAATATGCAGCGGAATAAAATATAAGAACACGATTGAACAAATTCAGTTCACAAGTAAAAGTAATTGTGAACTTGGGAGTACAAACCCGAAAACTATATTACTTTCTTGTTCACGCTTAATACAAAAATATAAAGTAATATATGAAAACCAAATATCAATAAACTTGATACTAAATACTTGTTGCCGGAATGACAAAATCTTCTCCGTTGGTCACGCAACTTCGAAGAGCTTGTTAATCTCGATTAATAGCTCCAAGTAGTTATTCGTGTTCTTACTCTTGTTCGTGCGTCTTCTCTTGGAAAATTCCGTGCGTAAAGATCATAAAAATCAAGCTTTAGGAATCCCCTTGTCTTAAATAGACAAACCTAGAATCCTAAACTTGGTAAATACCTAAAAACAAATCCTAAACACAATTTAGAAATAATTAAAGTATTGTACACAATCTAGGAAACAAATCTATAGTCATAATTCTAGTTTCCTATTATATTTTAGGCCCAAGAAAGACAAATAACAAAATAAGGAATTATTCTCAAGAATAAAATTCTCAACAATCTCCCCCTTTTGTCTTTCCGGACAAAATATCCAAGACGCATGAAAATAATCAAAAGAGTACAAACTCCCCCTGAATTTAGAAACTCCCCCTACATTAGAAACTCCCCCTAAATGAAGTATCCAATGTTGAAAACAAACAAATACGAACCAGCGTCTTCTACATTAGAAACTCCCCCTAAATGAAGTATCCAATGTTGAAAACAAACAAATACGAACCAGCGTCTTCTATATTCTTCTCCCCCTTTTTGTACTGAAAGCAAAAGGACCTCAACAAACGAGTCCCGAAGCGCCTGGTGTTGTGCAACCTGATTATCAAACAAAGTAAACCGGGCTTGGACAAACGGAGCAAAAAAATGAAACATGTTGGTACTGATGTTGGGAATACCAGAACCAACATCATACATGACACCAGCTCGAAGAGGTGCCTCGGTGCCTAAAAAAGGTAATCAGATTCTGCTTCACAAAAACACCAACGGGGGATTCGACGCTCAGCAATCATGCCTCGATTTTGAAATCCCAAGAATAGCTCTTCAACTTCACTCGTCAAGAACCTCGTGGAGATTGGTTCCATGTCTTCAATCTCGACGGCTTGAGACGGAGCCTCATCAGAGCTAGCATAGTGGTCGGAGGCAACTATTGACATCGGTGCGCTGGTAGATGGAACTTATATCAGAATCAAAGTTTGGAGAAGAGGCGGAGTTGTCTGCAGGGGATGTTGGTTTCAGTGTCACAACACCAGAACCAACATGGGCTGACACGGCAGCTTTGGACTTCCCCTTTTCTCTCTTTGGGTGGAATTTTCCTACAGTCTGTTTCCGGAGCTTTGCTGGGTGATGGTGAATTCGATATTCTGCAAGAGATTGAAAACAACTACAAATAAAAAATCGAGTGTCGTAGGCAGTAAAATTTGGAGAAAGAAAAAGTAAAAACCTTAACTTTGTCAATATGGAAAAGTCATAAGCAATAGATAAAAGAAAGGGATGAACAACGTAAAGTTAAAAAATAATTCCCCCACTCTTTCTCAAATAAGACACACGATCTCTATGCTTAAATAGCCCACTATCTCTTATTTGGAATAAAAATCACAAATCCCAACTACAAATTAAAATCGAGATAGAGCTAGATTTTTATAAACCATCACCATAGTTGAACAAAGCCTTTGCAAAGTAATTTTCACTCGCCAAATTAACCTCTTATTACCTGTCCAACCGTCCGATTTCAACTCCACTGAAACACGCGGTTAGCAAGATTCAAAACAAAATTAAGAGAATTCAAGATAGACAAAAACACAAGAAACAAAATGCACGGCAAGATGACATCTTCACAAAGTATGAATGTCCTACGGGATGCCTAAAATCCATGACCTAAAAGATTATACAAAAACATATTCAGATTTCAGTGACTTGATCCAATGTTGCTTTTTATTACTAACAACATTACGAACCAACATTGCCCTTAGGTGAAGTCAATGGAAACTTACCCCTTAACCCAAGTTAATGGCTACGTCAAGATCTCTCAAGAAGGTGATGTTTAAAGATTGGAGCATTTTGAGTCCAGATTTTCTTCATCCTTGAAGGGATTTAAATCTTTTAATTTTCAGCAATTGCTGTTAAACACCTCTTGTTCTTGGACCTGGGAGAAAGCCATTTTTTGCAGGCAAGTCCCACAATCACCTAATTTTGAAGAGGTTGGTCCTTTTTTTGTCATCACTTTTATTGCAACACAGGACCTTATTGCACTTTCAATGAAACTCAATGTATTAGAATAATGTATGAAAAGAATGGTAAAAATGCATGCAAAACTATACAGATGTTTTAACTGATGTTTCTAAGGGGTGTCACAACATCACAAACCAACATTGGTTCAAACAATGAACATACTGAGACCTCTTCTCAAACTAGAAAAGGTCTCAAAATCTAATGCCTTAGTGAAGATGTCAGCAAGATGATTGACTGTTCCTATATGCTCAAGGCTAACTATCTTCCTCTCAACCAAGTCTCGAATAAAGTTGTACCTTATGTCAATGTGTTTGATTCAAGAATGTTGGATTGGATTTTTCGAGATATCAATGGTACTGGAATTATCACAGAGCACAGTCAATGTTCTTCTATGTAGACCGTAGTCCTCTATCATTTGGTTCATCCACAATAACTGTGTACAAGCACTTCTAGCTACAATATACTCGGCTTTAAGAGCATCCTCTACTCGCTTGGGCTCTGTTTTGGAAAGAGACAAAGATTCTCGAGTTTTAGAACAATTAGTAAACAAGAAAACAAATCTTACCATCTCTTTGAAATTTATTTGTCGCTTTCTTGTAGTTCTTTCGTCGAGATCTCCAATGATTTGGCTCATAGGATAATTCTACTGAGTTCTTGAAGGAATATTTCTCTGATTCAAGTCAATGGGTTCAGTTGGATTCTCCACACTTGGATTATAATCTGATTTTGCGACGGCTGGAGTTGATGTTGTTATCCCCGTATCAACATTGTTACCAACATCACTCAAATCTCTGGGTTCAGCACCTGCATCTCCATTTTCAATACCTGCACTTTCATCTACAGGAAGTGTGACATTATTTTGAGGATTTTGATCATAAATCAGATCATCCTCCTCAGCAGGTTTAAAACCACTCATCAAATCATCAAACTTGACGTTAACCGACTCAATCATGCAACACGTTCTAAGATTAAATACTCTATATGCATGACTATCTCGAGAGTATCCCATGAAAAAATATTTATCACTCTTTGAAGTAAGATGATTTCTATCATTTAGCACATAACAAATGCACCCAAAAATATGAAAATCACTCAAATTTGGCTTTTCATCCATCAATAATTCATAGGGAGTAACACAAGATCATGGTCTAAAATACACCCTATTCATTATATGGCATGCAGTGTTCATTGCTTCTGCCCAAAAACGTTTAGTAACCCCATTTGAAATAAGCATAGTCCTAGACATTTCTATAAGAGATCTATTTTTGCGTTCGACTATCTTGTTTTGTTGGGAGGTGATGGGTGAAGAAAATTCATGAGTTATACCAACTTTGGAACAATATTTTGAAAAGGATGCATTATCAAATTCTTTTCCATGATCAGACCTAATCCTACCAATTCTCACACCAAATTGCACACACAATCTTTTTGCAAGTTTTTTAAATATTTTGAAAGTCTCAGATTTTTCTTTTAAAAACTCTAACCAAGTAAAGCGGGAAAAGCCATCTACAAGCACAAGAACATACCTTTTACCACCAAGGCTCTCAACTTCAAGTGGTCCCAAAAGGTCCATATGAAGGAGTTCGAAACGATATGAGGTAGTGAGAGTTTGTACTATTGGATGTGGCACCCTGACTTGCTTACCTTTCTGGCATGCCTCGAAAACTGGAATATTTTTTGTGTTGAGCTTAGGTAGTCTGATCACAGCATCCTTTTTGACCAAACTTTCCATCATCTTGTAATTGACATGTCCGAGCTTTTGATGCCACACCTCGACATCACTCAATTGAGACAGCTTGTAGAACACATCACCATTGATTTTATATCAATTATCTGAGGTCCTCTGACCAATGAGAATACATGCATTGCCTTCGTCATAAACTTCGCATATTTCACGAGTGAACTTGACATTGAAACCACCATCGCACAATTGGCTAATACTTAACAAGTTCGCCGTTAAACCTTTGACTAGCAACACGTTCCCAAACTTTGCAATACCAGGTACATGAAGGGTTCCTTGGCCAATGATTTGGCCATTTGCACCTCCACCATACTTCACGTTTCCTCCATTAAACTTGACAATATTCGAGAGGAGATCTTCTGAGCCGATCATGTGCTTAGAGCATCCACTATTAAAATACCAGGCTCCAGGGACGTAAGATTTCAGGGAGGTATGGATCATATTGCACTTGATGTTATTTTTCTTGACCCACACTTGTTTGAACTTGGTGTTGGTATTGATGTTGGTATGACGGAAACCAACATTGGATTCAGCAGTCAACTTCGACCTTTTAAAATGAGTTTGCTTGCCAACAAGCTTCCAGCTGTATGGTCGTATGTGACCTGGTTCACCACAGTGATGACACACGTATTGTCTTCTTCTCCTCTTGTGGCGTTTGGTCGACTTCACCTTTTGACTTGAAATTAGCTTTTGAACATGCTTGTATCCAATCCCGTATTTTGAACAATTCGGGATACTCGATTCCATAATATCATCCACCTTGGCCTTGCCTTTGTTGAGATTTGAGATGGTTCCTTGAAACTTTGTCAACTCGGTTTTTACCTTTTCTAGCTCAGCATCCTTCTTGGTGAGCGACGTTTCCAAGTGGACAATTATGTCAAGCTGATCATCATTTTCTTTGGTTAGCTTCTCTACTTCTTTTTCGAGCTCTTTGGCCTTGAGTACCTGTTTACTCCAACTGACAAACATTTTCTGGTGGTCAATACTCAGCTGCTCGTATTCCTCATAATAATCAGTGGTCTCGGCATTCAGGCACACGATGTTGTCTGCAAGCAAACCAACATGGACATCGTCGTCCCATACAACATGGGTAAATAAGGATGGATCAGGTTCAGTTCACTCGGAATCATTAACATCCTCTGTAGCAACAATGCTCTTCTTCCTCGGAGTATCCATAGTACCTAGACAAAAAAGGATCAGTACTTAAAAGGTTAAGTAACCCGCTCTAGATGTCAATTGTAAAATTAGAAGGTTTATGATTTTAAAAATAAGTCTCAGTTTTACGATGTTGTTATTCAATGTTAACCAACACTGATTACCAACATCGACCAGAGTAAAGTAAAAATATGCAGCGGAATAAAATATAAGAACACGATTGAACAAATTCAGTTCACAAGTAAAAGTAATTGTGAACTTGGGTGTACAAACCCGAAAACTATATTACTTTCTTGTTCACGCTTAATACAAAAATATAAAGTAATATATGAAAACCAAATATCAATAAACTTGATACTAAATACTTGTTGCCGGAATGGCAAGATCTTCTCCGTTGGTCACGCAACTTCAAAGAGCTTGTTAATCTCGATCAATGGCTCCAAGTAGTTCTTCGTGTTCTTGCTCTTGTTCGTGCGTCTTCTCTTGGAAAATTCCGTGCGTAAAGATCATAAAAATCAAGCTTTAGGAATCCCCTTGTCTTAAATAGACAAACCTAGAATCCTAAACTTGGTAAATACCTAAAAACAAATCCTAAACACAATTTAGGAATAATTAAAGTCTTGTACACAATTTAGGAAACAAATCTATAGTCCTAATTCTAGTTCCCTAATATATTTTAGGCCCAAGAAAGGCAAATAACAAAATAAGGAATTATTCCCAAGAAAAAAATCCTCAACAAAATACTTTGTTGAGTCTCACAAGAATAATCACTATTTATATTAATAGTCTTATAAAAATAATTCAATTATCATAGTTATAATATCAATTAATTTTTCTTTTTTTAGTATTTTTTGAAATACTGGTTTATTTATTTGTAAATTGAATATTAATATAATAAGTAAAGATTTAATATTACAATAACAAATATACTAATTGTGACACTAATTTTTCAAAATATTATTTAATATCAATAAATTCAAAAAAAATATAATTAAAAATAATAGATGAATTGATATCTTAATTATATAAACTATTCATTCTATAACTTATTAGCACAATACCCGTGTGTAACACAAGGGTGTATATATATATATATATAGGGGTGGGTTCGAATAGGAACCATGTCATTATATGCGAACTTGCGAACTAGTGCTTTTATTATATACAAGCAGTGCCTTTATTATACAATCCTAATGTTTTTAATCAAATAAGGAAATAAACAAAAAATCTTCATCCATTTAATTAGATATAAGGCTCATAATTATAAGGACATGGTTTTCATTGAACCTAATCATATATATATAAGTAAAAATACAGTAATTATATAGTGTAAAATCTTGATTTTTAAAGTATATCACAATATGATCTCAACCCTTTTACTACGATTAACTTTCGATTTCAATCTATTTTTCAGAAAAATCAAATTTTATACCATTAAGTCTTACTACATACTTTAGAAAAAATGCATAGATTGAACAAAATAAATTATTTCAAGAAAACAACAACAGTCAAATACAAATGTAGTCGTCAGGAGAAATAAGAATATTTATTATCGGACATTCTCAATATAAAAATACATCAATAAAAAATTATATCAAGAGACGGATTAAGTATATTTTGAGTTCAAAGTTCTAAATAAACTAATGTTCATCCAATATATGAATTATAGTCGTCCCAAGATGCAATAGAAAATTTATTTAGTTGTGTTATGCATGTCTAGAATTAACTGAATATCCAAATTCAAAATCAGTATGGAAAATTTAGTATTGGTCTAGAATTGACTGAATATCAAATTAAAATCTGTATGGAGAATTTATTATTTGTGAGAATATTAAATATATACTTTTACCCATAATGATATTTATTTATGATGAATATTTTATTATAAAATAACGTGTATAAGATAGTATATAATAAAATGGAAAACAATGAAAACAAGGAATAAATAAAAATTCATGATAGTATAAAATAAAATGTTAAACTTTTGTAAGAATATGATCAAATTAATGAACAACGTCTATCGTGTAGATCAAATAATATAAATGAAGAAAAAGGTATCAAAGAATTAGTAAAAACCCTTGGATAGTTTTCAGTTATGGAAAACAAAAGTTGTTTTCTATTTACATGGAAATATCGGTCAATTACATAATATAAATAAAATATTGGTGTCAAAAAACCACTTAAGCACATTAAGATTTTTTTTTCGCGTTAATACAATGGATTCTATCTCATAGTAGAGAGAGGGAAGAGTGGTATCTTACCGTTTTAGAAAATCGATCCAGAATTTTATCGCGAATATAGAAGTTTAACTTTCGTTATTATTAATAGTGTGTTTAAGTGATTTTTACATATTATAAATAAAAAATTGGTGTAAAATACTTACTTAAACACACCAGTTATTTTTTATATAAAATAATTATATATTTTTTGTGAGTTATCTTTGATATAAAATAATTATTTTTTTCTCAAAATATAACTTATATATAATATCAACAAATGAAAATAAAGAATAAGATGTATCAAACAAAAACTACAATTCATAAAATACAATAGAAAATATTGAATAATAAAGTTCCGTAAGAATATTTAGAAAACCAGTAGTCAAATTGATCAGCACCGTCTATCGTGTAGATCAAATAATATAAATGGAAAAAAATGGTATCATAGAATTAGTAAAAAACACTTATTATAAACTAAAGTTGGATAGTGTCGAATGGTTAAAATTCTAATTACATAATCACTTAAACACATTAACGAAAGTAGAAATTTTCAAAATACTGGATGTCATTTTAGGAGGGCAAAAGAGAGAGAAAATACGGATCAGATGGATAAGACGGAAAGATATTTTTAAAATACTGGATATCATTTAGAAGGCAAACAGAGAGAGAAAAGACATATAAGGTGGATAAGACGGAAAGTGAGAAGAATATAAGAATAAATAAATAAAAATTGTAAAGATAAGATGAAAGGAAGAAACGATTGAAAAAATTAATAAAAAATCAGTACATACAAAAAAACAAAGAAATTTACCTAGAGGACTAAGAATGCTACAATTTCTATTGTACACTGAATTATTATAATAGGGTGGATTGCAAAAGAAAAGAAAAAACAACTAAAGTTGGTGTCACTTATAGTAGGGTGGATTGCAAAAGAAAAGAAAAAACAACTAAAGTTGGTGTCACATGGTTAAAATTTCAATTATATGAACACACCATCAATTACATAATCACTTACACACATTAATGAAAGTAAATGTTTTGAAAATATTGGATGTCATTTTAGGGGGCAACAGAGAGAGAAAAGACGGATAAGGTGGATAAGACAGAAAGTAAGAAGAATATAAGAATAATTAAATAAAAATTGTACTAATAAGATGATAGGAAGAAACGATTCAAAAAAATTAATAAAAAATAGGTACAAACACAAAAAGAAAGAAATTTACTGGCAGGTTGATAACATGGCAATAATATATTTTTATGGTTATTATGGAATTATGAAACTAAGAATCCTAATATGAGAATATTTTCTTATTATGAAAATTGAGTACAATTAGGATATTTAATGACATCTTGAGAATGAATCATATTAGTTGGTGGATAAGTCTAAATAATCATATAAATATGGGACCCAAGCTCTTATTCCATACCTTCATTACCTTATTTCATAATTTTTATAAACTTAACTCTCTTGGACAGTAGAACTCACAATTTTATGCGAAATAATTCTTTCATCTTCAATTATCATGGATCATGAAGCTCTTCTTTATGGATTTTATGGTGAAATAGAGAGGCGAGATCTTCTTTAGGAGAGGCGAGATCTTCTTTAGGAGAGACGAGCTCTTATATAGGAGATGGGAACTCCAGAGTAGGAACACGTCTCTTGTCTCTTGTCTATACAAAGAGGACACAAACCTCACTTCCATTCTAAGTTGATTTTTATATACTACATTTTGAGCTCTCACATATCTCTCTCAAGCAACGTATGACTTAAGCATCGGAGGGCCTACGACGGGGCTGTCTGTTGTCCGGCTTGGGTTCTGATTTATAGGTTGGATCAGGTCTTGAAGAGATTTATGGAGGTCTATCAGGTCGCTGAATACGTATTTGAGGTCAGTACTTACTTTTCTTGGTGAACCCGTCTTTTTGGTCACGTCAAATAGGGTGGATTAGAAGTTAACCTCAAGACTACCGATATAACATAAGGCAGATAAGTATAAAATAAAATAGTTTGATCGAGAAACTTCGTTGATTAAGAAAGGGTACTCTATATTACAGCATAAACATTAGCAGTAGTTCATATCTCTACCTTATATTGCATTTTATCTTTAGTTTCAACAAAAGTATACACATATCACATTTGTATAATCAAGACGAATCCGAGGGGTGCGGGGCCGACCGTCCCTAACTTTTAAATATACTTCATTTTTTTATTAACTATAATTTTAGAGATTATTTTAAAAACTAAAATATATAAAGTTGTTAAGAGCGAGTTCTCAATAAGAATGAAGACGCCTACTATCATAAAGATATTTTGAAGGCTTCGGGATCGAGGTCTCGTTAGACGAAGAACAACTTGGTCAATCCACGTGGCATGCTTGACGAATGTCGGCGACGAAGACATCATAAACTGATCCGCGGGCATCACACTCTTGATTATTAATAATATTAATAATTAAAATCTTCTCCCTCATCACTCATAATTATTTTATTACCATAAATTTGTAAATGGTCAAAAGTTCTAAGAAAAAATGATTTGTAACAAAACTTAACCTCTAAAATAATATTTAAAAGGGATTCGATTATGTAATTGTTTTTAATTTGGAACCTTAAATAAAATAGAGTTTGCCCCCTTGAAACCAACATTTAAACGATAAGTTTTATTTCTTTACATTAATCCTCTTATTATATACCATGTCCCTATTATGAGGGTGTAATTATTATTTGAAAATTTATTTTAACAAAGAATGAAAAGATAAAGAAGTGTATCTTTTATCATCTTGTTTACATGATTTATTTTAATGTAGATTGTTATATTTGTGTCCCCTTTATTTTACTACTTTTTATTATTTGCATAGCACATGACTCATAAATAGTATCACATACTATGTAATGTAGCATGTTATTATGCCCCCACATAGGAATTGATTTCCATGTGAGCCCACCCTCCATATATGTATATATATATATATATATGTGTGTGTGTGTGTGTGTGTGTGTGTGTGTGTTTATTCTTTATATATCTTGATCCTACTTGGCTGCTTCCCATAGCTTCTTACTACTTCGGATGCCAAAAATTACGAATTTTCTTAATTGTCTCAACTATTATAATTCTTATATAATAAATTATACTATTAAAATCTTAATACACTTAATATAATATTTTTAATTTAGTTTATCCTGTATTTCTTATAAGTAATTACACGAATATCATAATATTTGTGGCCTTTTTATGTGTAGTGATACTATGATTTACTATTTCAAGAGAGGAATTGAACAAAAATTAAATGAGTAATTGAAATAGTACAAAAACAAATATGTAACATAGAGTGAATATTATCTTATAATTACACCCATGAAGAGAAACTAGTTTGACCACCAAGAATAGGGTCGACTCCTGGTTCGACCTCTTGTGTAACTTGATTTTGACTAGACCGACCTACAAAAATTGTATTGGGGCACTCCTAGCGTAGACACTATGATGCTCAAGTCAGATTATGAATAAATTTATGTGCATGAAAGTACGTAAAAGAGATTTTATTTCGATTAAGGGCCTCAGTCCGTATTTATAAGAAGTAGAATACTCAACCACCATGTAAGGAATCCCTCTTTCACAAGGAAAGTAGATCTCGTCTTACCAAAGGTGATATATTTCTGTTACAACTATTTTCCAAATTTTGATTTCGAATCCTAACAGTCGTTGGGCTTCAAGGGTGCATAACGTATGCACCAGAACCAATATTAGATGATGGGATCTCGGTCAATATTATATACCATGAATGCTTGGAAAAAATGAATCTCGAGGTATACATAAGGCTAGTACAGACTAAGGTGTATGCTTTTAATGGAGCACAAGTCATTACAGAAGGAGAGGTGGTCTTGTCGGTTCTTAGGGAGTTGGCGAGCTACGGGTGGAGAGGAAGATACAAATTTTAATCATTAAAGCCAACTTGTCTTATAACATTATACTAGGGCGAGTTGCCCTCAATGAGTTCCAGGGAGTTACGTCTACCTACCACATGAGTATAAAATACCCCGCAAAAGATAAATTTGGAGAAATAATATCGGATGAAGTGTCTGAACGATCTTGTAATTAAATAATGGTCGGGAGGGATCGAGTGAGGGAAAAAGGTAAAGAAGTAGAGAGATACGGGAAGGGATATTAAGTACAAAAAATTAAGGATGAAGAGAAGTTTGTTCGACATCATGAAGAGCTTATAGAGATCGATTCGGAGAATAGTATGCCGGGATATGTGACAAGGATAAGAAGCCAGCTTCCAGGTGGCATGAAAAGGAGCTCGTAGCCTTACTGAGAGAATTTAATGATGTATTTTATTTTGGAGATGATGAGTTACCAGGAGTGGCTCTGGAGGTCACAAAACATCATTTAAATGAAGACCTGGGGGTAAGGCCAGTAAGACAAAAGAGGGGCACTTTGAAGCAGGGTTTGAAAAAGTAGTGCAAAAGCTGTTGACAACAGGTCATATTCGGGAAATTCAATTCTCAAAGTATTTGTCTAATGTGATTATGGTGAAAGAATCGCGAGATAAGTAGAGAATGTGTGGTGACTTTCGTGAGCTCAATAAAACCAGTTCTAAAAATCATTACCCATTTTTGCGCATTGATCAGTTGGTAGATTCCACCTCTGCGTGCGAGCTACTAAGCATGATGGATGCATCTCATGGGTATCATCAAATCTCGTTGGCCAAGAAGGATCAACCTAAGGTGAGTTTTTTTACCTTGAATTTTACATATTGTTTCGTTTCCATGTCGTTCGGGTTGAAAATGCAAGGGCGACGTACCAAAACCTGGTGGATAAGATGTTTGAAGATTTGTTGGGATCGATCATGGAGTTCTATGTGGATGACATGTTGGTAAAGTGTAAGAAGGTAGAGTCTCATGTGGAGGATTGAAGAATGGCTTTACAATATTAAGGCGGTATGGGATGAAGCTGAGTCCTAAGAAGTGTTCCTTTAGAGTTAGATTGGGCTTGTTCATGGGATAAATTGTGACAGAATAAGGCATCGAGGTGAATCCAGAAAAGGTGTGGGTTGTAATGGAGATGCCCCATCCCCGAACTTTGAGGGAGGTGTCGGTACTAATAGGTCATCTATCCTATCTCAGTCGATTCATTTCCACATCAGCCGAGAAGGGTTTTCCTTTCTTCGAAACTCTAAGGAAATGATTAAAGTTTTAGTAGATAGAGGAAGTAGTAGGAGATTTTGAGAAGTTGAAGGAAGGATTGGCCTAGATTACACTATTAATGAAACCTATGACGGATGACAATTTAATTCTATACATTATATTGGAGAGGTCGTTGTGAGATCAGTATTAATTCTAGAGGATCTAGGCTATTTATTACATTAGTAGGATGTTGCGAGGAGCCGATCATAACTATTCAAAGTTGGAAAAAAGTGGGATTTGCATTGATCTACACAGTGAGGAAGCTATAGCCTTACTTTCTAGGTCATCGGATTAAGGTGAGAGCCAACCTGACACTGAAACGGATGTTAAGCTAGCCAAACGTATCTGGAAGATTAAGGAAGTGGGAAGTAGAGCTAAATGAATATGACGTAGTGAATGAGCCAAGAACAACAATTAAAGCACAAGTACTAGATGATTTTTTGTAAGAGATGGTGTGCCTTGAGTGGGATGAGGTCGAGCAAAAGGAATGGTTATTACACGTGGATGGATCAACCATGGCAAGTGGTGCTGGTCTAGGATTTGTTCTAAAATTCTCAGGGAGTGGGGTTCTTGAATTTTGCGGTGAAATTGGGTCCAAAATCTCAAATAATGAGTCTGAAAATGAAGAACTACTTTAGGGAATAAAGATGGCAAATGAACGGAAGTTAATTCGAGTAAAGATGTACAAAGATTATTAGTTGGTGGCCTACCAATATGAGGGAACTTTTGAGGCAAGGGAGGAATGCCTGAAGTAATATTTGGGTAAAGGTGAAGTAAAGAGTCGCTCAATCTGAGGAGTTTATTCTAAAACATATATACTGCAAGCTGGTAACGTAAGGGTTGATCAGCTCAACGGGATGGCAGTTACTATGGGGGACTGTAACACAAGGACGATTACTCAAATGGAGTTACCGACCAGTATCCTGGAGCAGGTATATAAGATAATAGAGATAGGTGAAGGGGACGATTGGAGAATGCCTATTCGAGAAGTTCTTAACAAGGCTGCGGAGGGCGACGTGCATGTATCCACTAAAGAGGCCATGATAGAAGCTCGCTTATGCCTAAGAGAAGGATTTTTATACAAAAGGTCTCACTTTGGGCCTTATCTAGAGTGTTTGTCGCAAGAAGGGTTAGGGGTGATACGAGAAATACATGAAGGTTAATATGGGGATCATGCGAAGAGTTGAACACTGGTCGGGATAGCCCTGCGAGCTGGGTTCTTTTTGCTAGGAATGAAGGAGATAGAAGCTAAGTTAGTGATGACCTGCAAGAAATGTCAGATGCACGTGCCAATAATCCATATACCAACAGAGGATATGATTGTAATGAGCACCCCCTTCCTATTAAAATAGTGGGGAATTAATATCGTGGGACCGCTACCAATGACACCTTTGTAGAAGAAGTACCTTGTGGTCATTATTGATTATTTTACGAAGTGGGTGGAAGCCAAGGAAGTGACCAACATAGCCGAGTAGATGATGATAAATTTTTCTTCGGAATATTTTTGCAGGTATGGGGTGCCACGAGTACTGGTCTTTGATAATGGCATGTAATTTATTTGGCACATCTTACAAGGTTCGTGCAAGACTATGGGAATAAAATAAAAATTCATGTTAGTGGCACATCCCCAAGCTAATGGACAAGTCGAGGTCACTAATAATATTATAATACATGGGATTAAACTAAGTCTTGAAAAGAAATCTAGATTGTGGCTCGAGGAGTTAGCATTAGTTCTATGGGTTTACCAGACGACCCTACAAACTACTATAAGAGAATCACACTTTAGCCTTGTCTATGGAATGAAGTTGTCATCCCAACAGAGATTGTAGGGGGTCGCATTGCTTAACGGTTTTAAACTTTGAGGAAAGTGAAAGATTGGCCAGAGGATCTTTGGAGGTAATTAATGAGATAAGAGTCAAGGCAGATGCAAAGGTGGAAAGTTACAAATATAAAATCCAAGCAGCATATAAGAAGGTAAAGATGAGGCAATTTCAAGATGGCGACATGATCAAGAGGCGAGCTGATGCAATATACTCTACTCGTGAGCTGGAACCTAATTGGGTTGGACCGTTCAGGGTAACCAAGGTATTGAAGGGTGGAGCGTCTGAGTTTAGAGATAGTGAAGGTAAGGTAGTACCGAGAAGTTTGAACATTTTCCTTTTGAAGTAGTATTATGCCTAGCTGAGAAAGAGGTATGTGATATGGTAATATTTAATGATTTTATGAATTTTCCAAATTCTTTTTGAGGTTAGAGGAGAAGTAATGTATTGGAAGTTATTGTTATAGAATCGATTTTATGGTCTAGAGATTTTATGGTTATAGCCTGACGCTTGTTTAGGTCGTGGATGGTTTATGGTTTTATGGAATGGTTTATGTCTTATATTTTAATGGTTATTGCCCAATTCTTATTTAGGTTGTGTATGATTTTTGGTTTTATGGAATAGTTTATGGTCTATAGTTTTTATGGTTATGGCCCGACGCTTGTTTAGGTCGAGGATGGTTTATGGTTTTATCGAATGGTTTATAGTCTAAATTTTTTATGGTTATGGCCCGATGCTGGTTTAGGTAGGGGATGTTTTATGATTATATGGAATGTTTTATAGTCTACGGTTTGACCCGGCGCTTGTTTAAGTCATAGATGATTATAGTTTCGGGTGTGAATGGTTTTTGACAAACCTGCTTTAGATTGAAAATAACGAGTTTATGGTTGTATATGTTATATATGTGAATTATGGTTTTATGGTTTCATGGTTGCAAGTTTTAATCGACACTTATACTTATAATATAGTTGTGATTTTTGCGTTTACTCTGGGCTTGATATATCTATTTGTAAAGCAATTTGATGATCGACCTATTATGCGAAAAGTAGATCATGACATCCCTTGATATAAATATATAACTTGAATAAGTTGGATGGTTTGAAGATGGACTAAATAATCAGAGTTATGCTTATAAGGAAAGGAAATATGGCTAAGCACTGATATGAGATAATCTAGGTACGTTACACAAAATAAGAAAAACTGAGATTTCATAATTCAAAAGTTATAATATTTATTTATTAAAAGTGGGAGGAACTTGAGGAACGAATTCACTCAATGGGATGTTCAGATCCGAGCCTAGTTGGGCTGAGATAATTGCTTGGGCTACACATTTGTCCCACCAAATTTCTATGATGTCTTAGTCGAGGTCACCTTTCCAAAAATCAAAAGGAAGAGGGTGTTTCTGAGATTTTTCAAGACCTACTTAGAAATTTAAACGTGCTGCTTGGATCTATTGGTTGGCTCGTTCGATGGTGGTTCTAAAGTACTATTTGGCACCCTTACTTACCTTTTGTATAAAGGCAGTGGTATGGACGTAAATTGAAATTAAGTTAACTTGATATGCATCATGGAATCACCAATCTACTACACTCCCAAAAAAGGAGCGACGACCTTCCTCTACCCCACGAGTGTGACCCTCTTTAATCCCACGAACATGAGCTTCCATCTCCATCTTTGCAGCTTAACCTAATGGATTTTCCCAACATCCACTATCTTTGTTATATGACATTCCTTGAAATTATGGCCATGCCTCTGCTAGCATTATCATTGATTGTGTCATCTCTAATTCCTTTATTTGAGCCCTTATCTAATGATGGGCTTTATCCAGCTCGCCTTGGGTTAGATAAAGCTACTATGTCTGCTTGTTAACCCATTTTACAAGCTCACTAGAAGTCTTCTTCCACTTGTTTAGAGACATTTGTTCGCTATTGGAAGCTAATAAATACCCAGACAGAGAAGGAAAGAGATTTCTTAACTATAATATAAAATATATATTAGGTGTGGTATTGTGGTATACAAAGTGTGTTGGTGAGGTGTGAAGAATTACTCGAGCAAGGTACTGAGATGCAAGTGACACTTGTTCTGGAATGCTAAGAGTTGCTAAAAACTTCTTATCCATTACTAATGTTTGGACTTATAGATGTTGTTAGAATTGGTCAACATCTTTGTAGTTGAGGAGGCCATTAGATAAAGATAGAGAGGTCGAGCTTGATGGTCCTTGGGCACGTTGGTGCTTAGGGGGAGGAGGAGATACAGGTCAGGGATCAAGAATAGTGACATCGTCATCGGAGATGGTAGAAGACGGTTAAGCTTAGGATTAGACACAAATTGTCTTTCTCTTCTTGCTTCCTCTTACAGTGACTCTTCTGGGAATTTGATCATCCGTTATTACGACAAAATTAACCTCAATTTCCTGATTATCTATCACAAGAAAAACCTATGCCTCAATCTCTGGATCTGTGACCCGGGTTGTTGGCACTTCGACTGGGGATAAATATGGTTGTTGGTTATCTACAATATCCTCTGAGTTTGAAACGCAGTCATATACAATCTTTTTTGCATATCAAAAGTGAAATGGTTAAGTATTATTACATTGTGAATTAATGAGAAATGAAGAAATAAGGAATTTAACATACTGAACTCTGACTCTTACATTAGAGAAAGATGTCGGCGGCTGAGACCCATAATGGAGTACACCCTTTTAGACTTGAGTTTCACCACATCATGAGGGTGATTATTCCACTTGGGGACATGATCCTTATACTTCTTATAGGTCGTAGATGGAGGATTTCTTACAATCACTGGGTCTTGGGGGGAGTATCCTCTTGCCATTAAGTAAGAAATGGCCATGACTCAGAAGATCGTAAAGAAAATTTTTGCTTACCATTCATGAACCTTATAATTATGCTTGATGAGGAAGTGGGCTTGGCTACGAGATGAGTGATAAAAGGATCCATTTTAGTTTTTAAGTTAATACCGTCATAAGATCAGGTAGCCGGTGATGAAACAGGTGGTGTTTGGGGCCATTTTGAGAAGGGGGGCTTTGTATATCATGACCAAGATGACCATGAAATGGTTAATAGGGAACTTGATTCCTGTTGGGACGTGGTCCTCGAAGATGGAGATGTGTTCAGCTGGGGGATTATATACATCATTCTTGTCTGCCCCAAGAAAGACTTGGATCGTGTGGTCGGTAATATGGATACTTTTTTATAAAGGTGGGGAGTATCTTAGGGTTAGGAAGGAGCCAAGGGTTTTCTATATTAACTATAGCACTTTGTGGTAGAGGAGGTAGGTAGGTATGCAAGGTAGAGAGAACTACAGTCACAGGGTTAGGGTGGAAGCAATCTAGGTTAGCAAGAGGATGGGGAATTTGAGATTTGGATAAAAGGATAGATCCTAGGATTTCTCCAGCCAACATCTTAGTGTGAGTTTCCAATTCAGCCCAGGTCAGACTTCCTACTGGCTCACCTACAAGACTAGTTATAGGTCAGCTAAGGCTTTTTCTACTATTCTTCCTAGTAAGGGGGACTTCTAGGGGTCATTTTCGGATAAAGTAATATTGATGAGGGTGGTATCTATGGGGAATTAGGGCTAGGTTTTTGTGAATCAGAATCTTGAGAGGTGGAAGGTGCTAAAAAAGGAAAACAAAAAAAAACCAAAAAAGGAGAAGGGGTGATACATTCAGAATAATAGTGAATTAAATTGAAATGAGAAAATTTGATTAAATTAAGTAAATTAAGAGGACATACCTATAGTAAATTAAGTAAATTTGATTGAGTATTTGCTTTTTTTAGAGCTTGGAAATTCATCAATGGCATCGATCGATGTTATTTTCAGAATAGATGTAGAAGGTAAAAATGGAAGAAAGGAGGAAGACGATGACCTTTTATAAGTATGGCTGATTGTGGACCTTTAATTTCTGGATCCACAAATTACTTTATTATAAGAAAATGGGCATGTGACATGTGTCCGACATAACGATAGTATGTATTTAATAAGTGGCGCTTGAGACTTTTTTGATGGCTGCTCTTCTCCCAATAATCATGAGGGGGTAATTTCAAGACCTATGTTTTATATCCTATCTTATTTCCTACATCAATCAGGTAGAATATGGGGCACTAGCTGATATGATATCAAATATCCAAGTTTATATGCACGTCTAGTTAGGTCGGTTAAATAAGTGTTGGGATTCGGTGGTACCGTCGCGCAGCGGAAAACAAATTTTTTTAAAATAAAAGTAATTTGAATCGAATTCAAATTGACGACGGCACAATTTTATAATCAATTAATTCAAATAATGTTTTAATTGATTTTTAATAAAAAGAAACAATTTGATTTTCATAAAATCAAACGAGCATGATAATTTCTATTAAACATATATATATAACAATTATATATATATTATTATATTAATCATATATTAATAATTATATATATTATATATATACATAAACCATTTACATATATATATATATTATATATCTAACAGCATGCATGTTATATATTTATGTATATGTCACATACACTCATACATACTACACACACTGCATATCATATATATATGTATTAGCATGCATGAATAAATATGTATATCATACACATGAAAATGTAAGTTTCATATTACACATATATACAACACAGGCATATATCTATATATATATCAACTGCCATTCTTACCTCACAGCACGGCGGAGGTTCGGCTGCGACGGGATGCTCGGAACGGCGACGATGGTTGCAGGTTATCGTCACGGCGATGATGGTTGCAGGTGATCGTCACGGCGAGGCCCTAACGGGGAGTAGCCCATCTCTCTTTTGGCTATCGTCACCTCACGGCACGGCGGATTCTGGCGACACTCCAACGTGGCAGCGAAAACGATCCGGCGGCAGATGGGATCCGACGATGAGGCGGCAGCCCGGTTGCGAGGCCCGAAACCGGCAGCGAAGTCGTCGGGGAGCGGCAAAGCTGTGAGGTTCGGGAAGCCTTTAAAGTTATCGGGCCGGTGCTATTTTAAATTAAAAGGTTTTTGTTTTATTCTTTCTTGGGCCAGCCCACTTAAAGCCCACATGATGTTGGGCTTGTGCTTTAAACTTTAAATAATAAAACCCATAGTTTGGGCTTGGGCTTCTTTAATTAAAAAAAAAAAAAAAAAATCTTAACAAAAGGAAGAAGCAGACGGGTTTTGAAAAAAGAGAACAGACCAACAACAACACGAGAGACGGAATTTTTTGAAAAACCCTAGCAACCTCCCAGCCGTCCACATCCGGCCGCCGCCGCTTGCCACCGGCCGCCGACACGCCGATAGGATCGGTTCTCGTTTCTCCGTCGTTCTCAATCCCTCGACGGATCTAGTGCTCCGTCGTAAGGACGTCGGGACATTCGGTGTGTGACACCAATTGACGGAGACAACCGGAGACGCCACGCACCCGACTGCCGCCGTGCCGCTCCGGACGCTGCCGGACCGCTCTTCCGTGACGTGGTACCGATCGCTGCTGCCGGACTGCCATCATCGCGCTGAGCCGCTTCACTGAGCCCCGATAACGCCGCTGCCACGTCTCGCTGCGAGGCCGTCGACACCTTCGACAAGAAACAGGCAGCTTCGCGCCGCTGCCATGCCGTCGTAGCCAGCCACCAAGCCGAGGACCGTCCACCCGCTGCTCCTCCGCCGTGAGCAGCACCGTCGTCACAAGCCGGGCTGCCTGTTGCGACTCCGCCTGCGTGAGTCTGCTGCCAGCGCGCCGCCTCCGCGTAGCCGCAGCCGAGGACCGTCGGCCGCCATGACA
>BMAC01000129.1:723862-751082 GCA_014905375.1 Phtheirospermum japonicum
CCATGACTTATCATGCGTCCGAATCCCCTACTACCATGCACAGACTTCCCACTAGATTCCCGACTATGTGAACGTTGCCCCTTTTGATTGGCCTCCAAAGAGACACAGAGACAAGTCACAACATAGCCTGTCCTCTAGTGAAGTCACGGTGAGGTCCTGGGTCTTAAGGATTAATGTGTACGCTATACCATAGAAATCATCTACTCGATGAGTGGGAACCACTTAGAGATTTCTAGGTGAGGGAGTTCAGTGAACTCATCTTATGAGCACCTACTTATGTATGTCGATGTCTAGACACCGTGACCGATGAGACGCGGTCCACATACACTAAGTACTAGTCTTAACGGGAAAGGCCTGTATCCTCATTATGGCGTAACCCTTTGACTAGGAACAAGTTCGGCAATAGCTCCGTTCTCTTGTGGACGAGCTTTTTTATTAACTTTAAATGCGAAAAAGTTCGATTCAAAATTTGGCGCCCTTTGCCGGGGAAGGCTAAAGGCTACGATTTTTGGTGTTTGCTTTTATTTGTTTGTTTGTGGTTAGTGTTTGTTGTTGATTTTTGTTTTTGTTATTGTTTTTTGGTACATTTAATCCTCGTTTGTTGAGTATTGTGCTTGAAGCCAACTCTTTGACGAATCGAGATTTTAGATTGAAGATGGCGGCATTATCGAGTGAGATCGCCATATGATGACTTATGCACTCCACCCTTTCGATGAAGAGATGTTTTTGCCCAACGTCCCAATTGGCGCGGGTATCGACCGGCAATTCCTATGAGCTTTGCCACATGCGAGAGTACGATCTTGATGAATTTTACCTCGAGGCAACTTCCGATTTTTCATGGACTACCGAGCGAAGACCACCCATTATTAATCCGAGAGTATAATACCATCTTCCAGACATTCCCTCTTTTCACTCTGGACTTTAAGGATCAAGTGATTAGGCGATAAGTTGACTCGAGTCGAATCACAAGGAAGACTAATCGGAAACTATTCCGGTGTTCGATTTTATGAACATTACTACGAAATTAAAAACTTAACTAAACTAAATTAAACACGCGATCAAATTGAGTTTGAGGTGTTCTAACATCTACGAGCAATARAATTAAATGCTTTAAAACGATTAATAAAAGCAAGGGTTCTAGTGTGTTCGGCATCGTCTCCGCGATCGGAGTTGTCAAYCCCGATAGTTCTAAACGACCCAAAGTACACTAGAACAATAAATTTAGCCACCAAGCTTAAACATCATTATGATCAACTCCATAATATCAACACAAGCATGATCACCATYGAAATACAAAACKAAATTGACATAATCMTTCATCTAATCTTACGAGAACTAACAACTAACTTATAAAGCAATAAACATAAATTAGCAACTATGAAAAACGGTAAAAGGAAACGACTAATTAACGAAACTTTAAGTACATAACAACATCAAAACAAAGGTCATTGAAGCCAAATACATAAAGCAAATAAAAGTTGCAGAAAAACCTATGATCTATAGAAAGCATCAGCCATCGAGCGATCCTCAACGACGATAAACGGCCTTGATCGTCTGACGGCGTAGAAATCGACGAAACTACGAATTATCTAACTCTAATCTTGCTTGAATGGAATGGTGGCATGAACCGAGGGCTCTCGACATTATCTGGACCTTTCCCCCTCGTCCCAGCACTTTAAAATGAAGAAAACCTCCGGATATATATAGAATTTCAAAAATAACCGCTCAAACTGCCGGAGCGTCGACGGTGCGTCGATGGTGCATCGATCGACGCGAACCAGGCGCACGCGTCTACCAGGCAGAGCGTCGGTCGACGCACCTAAGATCGACGCTTCAGAAGTTATGCGTTGACCAAGCGTCGACCGACAGGATTAAGATCGACGCTTCAGAACCTTTGCGTCGACGGTGCATCGGTCGACGCGGGCGTAGCGTCAACAATGTGTCGACCGACTTCAGAAGCTGCGCGTCGACCTAGCGTTGATCGACGTGAGCGGTACTCAGCATCGACGCGGGCGCTGCTCTGCGGCGCCTGCATGACTTCGACTCGTCACTCGTCCCGTTTTCTTCGTTTTGAGCTGAGATATTAACATTAAACAAAATTAGATTATTTCATATAAAATAAAGTAAAAATACATAAAACACCATAAGAAACGAAAAACATTAAAAAGGAATAAAAAACTATAAAAAGATAAACTAAAACACGTAAAAGCACACAACACACAATGCAAAAACACATGAAAATCACATGCAAATATGTAGAAATCAAGGGTATCGACTTCTTTCATGGAATTATCGAGCTCTTATAGTATAAAATTGTATTAATGTATCCAAATCAGGTCAGTTGGGAGATTTGGGTTTTATATAAGTTGATATGGCATGGGCCATGGCAGGTTGGAATGAAGTGTCATGTTATGAGCCCCAACAAGCTGAAGGTATGACATGATTATTGGCCCATGGTTATTATGGTAAAAAGAATTACTAGTGAGAAACAAACTAAAACTTGAGCACAAGATTAAAAGAAAAAAAGCACAGTGGAAATTTCAACGTCTTTTCTTGAAATTAGTTGGATTAGAAAGGACCACATTAAATGCGTAAAAAATAATTAAAGGATCTTGGAGATATCTAATCAACACCAGTATCCCTTTACCTAATGATAAGCGAGAAATTGTACGGTAATTCAGGGTTTAACTCCTATGTTTTTATGTACTTAATATTCTCATTTATGTTTATTTCGCGCATATTTATTATTATGAGTAGTCAAGCACCGATAGTATATTTCTTTCTTATTTTGCAATATTTGGTGCTATAATAAAAGAAGGATGTTTTACAAGGAAGTTGAGAGACGAGGATCAACGAATCGATGAGAGAAAACCGACGAAACAGGAGGAAGCATCGTTGGCGAGGATGGCTTGCATCGATAGACGCGATGTGCGGCTTTGTGCTCGCGTCGGTCAACGCCAGGTCGACGCTAGGTCGACGAGAAGCTGCAGTAGCGTCGATTCAAGTTCCGTCAGTCAACGCCATGTCGACGGTAACTCTCTGTAGCGACGATTGAAGGTGCGTCGGTCGACACACATGCACGTCGATGCGGGCGGAAGATGCGCATTGACGCAGAGGTCTGGCACGCGTCTGTCGATACCCTGTCGACGCTGACTTGGCCGAGCTATTTTTGGAAGAAATCTTGTGTGGCAAGAAAGAGGAATTCTATATAAACCTGACCTTATTTCGTCCAAAGCATACACATAACATATCCTAGGGTTCGAAGGAGTTCCATAGAGGTCCCAAGTCATCCCAATTCATCCATACGCAAGAAAACTTGAAGATTGAAGATCCGAGACGCAAGATTCAAGTTCTACACATTGTTTCTCCTATTTTCTCAAGGATTATATTTGTTTATCTGAACCTTTTCTTTTCTTTTATTAACTACATGAGTGAGTAAACTCATTATCTAGTTCTAGAGATGTTGAAACCCTCGTGAAACTATGTTCTAATTAATTTATGCAGTGTTATCTTTCGTTCTTCATGTGTGGCTGTTGATGTTGTTCTAATTTCAATTTATGATTGTTTAATTCTTAATTTGGCTTGATCACCTAGATTAGGGATTGGTAATCTATTGCTAGAAATAGGATTGCTTTCCGTGTACCTGTCGTAATTACTATTTCTCTGAAACAACTAATGATTGTAAATCGTTAGGGACAACATAACATAGGTTGAATAAACCGAGCTTATATGTTTATTGCCTAGATTAATCTATTCGCCTGATTATTAATGATGTTGTTGGGTTGAATCTAGAAAGCTTATGCTAGGTTATTCAATAATTAGAATCAATTAAAGAGCTTATTTTAATTGAGTAAACGGTAAGGGCATATTCGAGTAGTAGAGCTTATTGCTACTTAGGATTTTTAGTCGCATATGATGAATGGATTATGATATTGTGGTTGGTTAGATAAGTGGAACGAGGGTGGAAACTGAACTAGAACTAGAGCTTTACTATTATTGAATTTTCCGTCAATTATTTTCTCGTTTGTTTTTAATTATTTGCTTATTTATTTTGTTAGTTAATTTAATTCACAATTCCTACCCCAATTATTTATTTAAATAAGATATGAACTATCACAGTCTAACCACACTCCTCGTGAGATCAACCCTTACTTATCGCTACTACTAGTTGGTAGAGAAAAGCTGAGGAAAAATAAAATATTTAATTTGACTCTTGACGACGGGCGGTCACCTAACATAATTTATTGTCAGCATTATTTCTAATCATACATCAAACTGCTAATCAACACCAGTATCCCTTTAAGTAACATAATTTATTGCTAGCAGTTTTCCAGGCAGATCACAACCCATTAATAAAAATACAATTTATCATCCAGTTAAAATCAACCTGTTCGACAACAAGCAAAACAACATGATCATATAAATCAATACATTCCAAATCAAGAAAATCAATAACATAACATACTAATTAAGAAGTAAAATGAATTCAAATAAAGAAAACGCACACATACCCCACTAGAAATAACAACTCTGATAACAACGGGTAGCAAAGTCACGTAAGTCAACCACACCTCCCTTTTCAGAGTCATCATGTGTGCAAACACTACGGTGAAAAAGGGTGTTGTGGCACCAATCGACTGATCAAAGATCACTGGCAAATACTTGAACGAAATGTTTCCACGAAAAACCAAAGCACAGAAAATCAAGCTGAGGGCTATAATTATTGAATAAACTTTAAATGTTTTTGTTTTAATGGGTTTTAAATTTAGAATTTAAAAGTCCAATAGTTTGATTAATTGAAAGGTCAAGAGTTTGTGTAGATGAAAGGCCAAGAGTTTGTGTAGATGAAAGGTCAAAGGATTACTAGGATCTATATAAAGGGCTTGTTGTTTCATTTGAAGATGTAAGAGAGAAAAATATAAAAAGATAATTTGATAAAAAGAAAGAGTTGAAAAGGATTGTGTCTCTCTTCCCTCCATTAAAATATATATCATATTATTCTCAAATTGGCATCAAGGCCAATGGAGAATGTGACGGGTCATATGTCGCTACCCCGACTAACGAAGGCAAACTATGAGAATTGGAGCATTCAAATGAAAGCTCTTCTAGAATCTCAAGATGCCTGAGAGGTGATCGAAGAAGGTTTCGAAGAACCAACAAATACCACTGGATATACGACGGCTCAAAATAAGGCATTGAAAGAGGCACGATCGAAGGATAAGGCGGCACTATACATGCTGTTCCGAGCCGTCGACGAGTCGGGATTCGAGAAGATTGCTGGTGAAACTACTTCAAAAGAAGCGTGGGACACTTTAGAAAGAGTGTTCAAAGGAGCCGACCGAGTCAAGCAAGTGCGTCTCCAAACTCTTCGTGGCGAGTTGGAGAGCATGAAGATGAAGGAGTCAGAAATTGTACCTAACTACATCAAGCGTGTACAAACTGTGGTGAACCAACTCAATCGGAATGGTGAAACATTAACCGATGCTCAGGTTGTGGAGAAGATTTTGAGATCATTAACCGACAATTTTGAGAATGTTGTGTGCGAGATAGAAGAGTCAAAGGACCTTGAGACGCTCACAGTCGATGAGCTTGCCGGCTCTCTTGAGGCACATGAGAAACGAAAGAAGAAGAAGAACGAGTCGCTTGAGGAAGTGTTGCAAGACAAGGTGTCTATCAAAGAAGAAAAGGTACTCTATACTCAAAACTTTCGTAGTAGAAGGCATGACCATGGAAGTCGTAACAATAGTTGTGGTGGTGGAGGCCGTGGTCGAGGTGGATACCATGAGGATAAGGGGAAGTCAAGCCAACAAAATTGGCGAGGTAGAGGACGTGGTCGTGGTAGAGGCGGACGGTCAAATCACTCGAAAGACGAGTGTTATAACTGCGGCCAGAATGGACACTACACAAAACAATGCATATCAAATATCGAGTGCTATAATTGTGGTAAGTTTAGGCATTATGCAAATGAGTGCTATTTCGTAAAAAAAGGTAGAAGAAAATGCTAATTTAGTAGCGGAAGAGGAGATAAGGGAAGATGGAGTTCTCATGATAGCCTACAAAAATACCATTTTCGACAGCGACACGGTGTGGTATCTCGATACTGGCACTAGCAACCACATGTGCGGGCACAAGAACCTATTCAAGGAGATGCGAGAGGTTAAAGATGGACACGTGTCATTCGGAGATGCGTCAAAGATCCAAGTAAAAGGCCAATGTATGGTTCACTATTTGCAAAAAGATGGTATGGAAAGATCAATGGAGAATGTTTATTACGTACCTGATCTTAAGAGAAATATTCTGTGTATGGGGAAACTCATGGATAAGGGAGACTCGGTATTCACGAAAAATAGGGTACTACAATTAAAAGATAATCGAGGGCGCTTGGTAGCACGAGTCGAAATGGCCAAAAATCGCATGTACAGACTGAATTTGAGAAGCGTGCGAGAAAAATGTTTACAAGTTAATGTAGAAGACAAGGCGTCGCTGTGGCATCACCGCTTTGGTCACCTTCATCATGCTGGTCTAACAAAGTTAGCAAAAAATAACATGGTGCATGGGCTGCCGGATATGGAATATGAGGGCAAATTTTGTGAAGAATGTGTGCTTGGCAAACAAGCAAGAAACTCTTTTCAAAAGAAAGCAGAATATCAAGCTAAACGCATTCTCGAGTTGATTTATACCGACATATGTGGACCAATCACTCCTGAATCTTTCAGCGGTAAAAGGTACTTAATTTCCTTAATGGATGATTTCTCATGAAATACTTGGGTTTATTTTTTGAAAGAAGAATCCGAAGCATTTGAGGTGTTCAAAAAATTCAAAGTGATGGTGGAGAAGGCAACTGGTAGACACATCAAAGCCATACGATCCGATATAAGTGGAGAGTATACTTCAATGACTTTCATGAAGTATTGCGAGGAGCAAGGCATAAGGAGATTTCTAACCGCACCATACTCTCCTCAACAAAATGGTGTGGCCGAGAGAAAGAACCGGACTATTCTCAACATGGTTCGATCAATGCTCAAGAGCAAGAAGATGCGGAAGGAATTCTGGTCAGAAGTCGTGCAATGTGACATATGTACAAAATCGATGTCCACATATGAAGTTAGATGACCAAACACCACAAGAGGCATGGAGCGGACAAAAGCCGACAATCTCTCATCTCAAAGTATTCGGTAGTGTGGCTTATGCACATGTACCAGATCAACGAAGAACTAAGCCCGAAGACAAAAGCAAAAAGTATATTTCTATTGGGTATGATTGATTAGCACATATTTTTCCTTATTTTTATTAGTATTTTAATTAGTTTTTCTTATTGTTATTGGTATAAGTTGGATAGTTTAAGCTTAATTTTGTATATTTGTACTTCCAGCTTATTTTACCACCTTTTGATCTAGATTGATGCAATTAGGTGATATTTTGTTATTTTTCACCTTATAGCTAAGTAACCAGAAGAGTTCAGCACGTTAGAGATGAAGTATGATGATCGAGAGTCAAAGATCGAGCTTTCTGGCGAAGAAGTAGCAAGAATTAGTAGTTAACGGTTTTCTATAACTTTTATTCCTCCTGGAACCATTATAGTGTCATTGAAGGAAGAAAGAAAAGCTAACGATGCACTAGCGATACCTACTACCGCTAGTTGCTACCGCTAATCTATAACGGTTACTCACCGTTACCTTACCGTTGCTTACAACCGATGTTAATAATCAAGGGCGCTGAAATGAAGAACTAGCGGTAGCTACTATAACGGTTACCTTACCGTTAGCGACCCAGAATCGACTTAAAAGACTTGCATCCCAAGAAATGGAAAATCTATGTAAACCCCTCATTAATCTGAGTTCCAGGCGTGCACTTGACCCCAAAAAATTACCAAAAACATATTCCTAAAGTTTATAGTCGGATTTAAACACCAAAACACGATGATCGAAGAGGAGAAGATTAGACGAAGACGAGTTCCGGAGCCCGTTCGACGTCGTTCGACCGCTTCTGATCCGATTTGCAGCGATTCTCTTTAGATTAGTCGAAGATCTTACTGCTTTAAAGTAGCTTAATAAGTTTTCTATCCCTTTTACTTATTTTCTTAGATGGAACCTTAGTTTTTAAGCTTAGATAATTAGTTTTAAATTATTGTTCTTGAAGTTGCTTTTGGATTTTGAAATCGCTGAACTTTATACGTTATTTATTCTCTGTTTTTATTTTGTTTTCATATCATATGCTTGGATATTTGAGACTTGAGTTGGTCGATAATGTTCGTGCGATCTAGTTTACGTTTTATTGCTTCGTTTTCATGGTTCAAGGTTTCGTTAGCTTCGTAGTTTATTATTTCATGCATGATCGTAATCCGTTAGGATTTATTGAATTAATTCATGATAATTTAGCTGCTTCGTTTTAGATTTATTATTTGAATTTTAATTAGGTTAATCAACAGATAATTAATTAGTCAATTGAATTTAGGTTTTTAAATTGATTAATTGCTTTTAATTTTTAGTTTATAATTTAGGATAATAAATTTAAATATTTAATTTAGTTTAATTATTGCTCTTAGTTTTAGTTGGTAATTTAGTTTAAGTTAATTAGTTTTAAATTTAATGTTGCTTTAGTTTTTGATAATTATATCAAAAACCCCCAAAATCCCAATTTGTATGAATTATATGTTAATTTATGATTGAGAAAAACATCTAAAAGACCGAATAGTTGTCCTCGAGAGATCGACACGAGTCAACTTTCCACCCTACAAGCGCCCTCGTTCTCTTGCGAGCAAGCTTGCGTTTTTTAAATTAAAATATCTTAAAAAGGGGTGCACTAAAGTTTGAATAAAAAACTTGGCGCCGTTGCCGGGGACAACGAGTAGGAATAAAGGATATTTTTTTTTTTGAGTTATTATTTCCTTTTTATTTTGCAATTGGATTGGATTTTTGCCATTGGAGGCGATCTCTTAGACCTAAACTTGCGCCATTACTCGACAATATTCACCGTCCAAAACAAGCACGATCAAGGCCTATCCCCATAAATCCATTTAACTCATCCATTGCTACTACCTTTGATCAAAACCAAGTTCCCGAAACAATGTTAGGAACACAATCAATTCGAAACGGTAATTCCCCACCAAGATCACCTCCACGTCACATTCGAAATGGGTATGGTAGTGAACCAATCATTATGCAAGGATAACCACAACCCCGAGATTATTGGGCTGATTATCAGCAAAACGTGGATAACATGAGACGAGACGTGGGGAGAAACGAATGAGTTAATCAACAACATAACGAAGAACTAAATTGCCAACTTAACAACGTAGTTGATCATCGACCCAACATGCCAAATATAAGACAAAATGAAGAGAGAAATGACAATGTCAATCGTCAACATAACATCGAGAACGTGGCATTAAGGAACGATGATTTTCTTCAACATAACGAGCATGCTGACGATCAAGAAAGAGAGAGACAACTCCATGCGTGGTTGGGCAATTTGAACCAAGGATACAACCAAGGAAATTTCGAGAGGAGATATGTGCCCGAAGATCTCTATGCAACAAATATGTGCGATAATCAATACGAAAGGGCGAATGATAAATTTAGAGAACCAAGGGGCGTGAGAGAGCCCCGACAGCGAGAGTATTTGAGTCCTCAAGTTGGGACCTAAAGTTCAGCCATTGTTTTAGGGAGGACTGCACGTGATTTTAAAGTTAAACCGCACCACCTCAACTTACTTCCGAGTTTTCATGGGCATGATCACGAAGACCCTTTAGCGTTCTTAAAAGAGTTTTATATTGAAGTAGGTAGAATTCCTTCAAACGGACTGCATGCGGAGGAAGTAAGGACGATTTCCTTTCCAAGTTATGTGAAGGATAAGGCTAAATCTTGGTTTCTCTCTTTAGAACCAAGATCACTAACTGAATAGGATATTGTCAGCAATAAATTTGTAAATCAATATTATTCAGCGGAAACGACTGGCCACCTTAGGAGACAAATTGCGACTTTTGCGCAATTGGATGGAGAACTTTTACATGAGACGTGGGAGCGCTACAAGACTCTTTTGCAAGCTTTCCCACATCACAATTATGCTCCCGGGATGGTCAATCAATTTTTCTATGATGGTTTATTGCAGGCACAGAAGGATCACGTCGAGATTGCGTTCGGAGGCAACTTTAGAGACTTGACATTGAGCGATGCCAAGGTATTGTTCGAGAGGTTGAGCGAGAAATCAAGACAAACTAACTCTCGACCACAAAAGATTATGGCCAAAGAAGTTTTCGAGACGCCAAACGAGAGAGACTTAAAGTTCGACGAGATGGCCAAGGAGTTGGCTGCCCTAAAAGCAAAGATGACGAATATGGAATTATCGAAGAAGACTGTTGACTTATGTGCACGATGTGGATTACAAGGACATTTAGCGAGCGTGTACACAACTGTGTTTGATGAAGTGGAAGAAATGGAGGTCAAAGTTATTCAAAACTTCAAACCTCAACCTCCAGCAGGAAATACTTATCATCCAGGGCTTCGCAATCATCCAAACTTCAAATATGGCCCTGGTAGTCCCAAATACGTTCCCGTGCCTCCACAAACCGATCCTCAATATGTGGAACCACCTCCGCCAAGCAATTTCAAAAATCAAGTACATGCGCTTGCGCCGGTGCAATCACATGATCAATTATTATTATGGCATCATAATCAAGTGACGGAGACTATTCGAAACATAGATGAACTAGCTCATTTGACTTCGCAAATGAGTGACCTTGCGAAGAGAACTAAGGAGAACACGGCTAGCCTAAAGAAATTGTAGATGATGCTGGGTCAACTGTCAGCTGATGTGGCGTCCTTAAAGAAGGAGATAAATAGGTTTCCGAGCTAAACAGAACAAGCCTCGGCTATTCATGTGCGGAGAAGTGGGAAAGTGGTAGATAACGTCATAGATCTAGAAAAGGAGAACGATGAGGAAGAAGCCAAGACCCAACCACAAGTAGATGCAACCAAATCGGCCGATGTAATGCATAAATCTTCAAATTCGTATGTTCCGGGGTTGTTGAAAAAGAAGAATTCGAATCCAGACCCCTCTCTATTAACAATTAATGACCCGACCAATCCCTCGAGTACACCACCAAAGAAGTTTACACCCTCGGTTTATGATCATGTTCCCTTCCCAAGTCGCCTACTTCCGGCCAAGGAAAATAAAAAATTCATGGATATATACAATTTATTGAAAAATATTAATATTAACCTTCCCCTGCTAGAGATGATAAAGACGTTGCCAACGTATGTGAAAACTTTCAAGGATCTAGCATCAAAGGAAAGGCGCTTGGCTGCAAACCAACATGTGGCTTTGACAAGAGAAGTTAGTGCTATATTTAAGAAACCATTGCCACCCAAAGAGAAGGATCCTGGGAGTTTTTGCATAACTATTTCTCTCGGAATTGGACAAACAGAAAGGGGGATGCTAGACCTTGGAGCTAGCATAAATTTGATGCCCCACTCTATCTACAAGGAATTTGACTTAGTACAATTACAATTTGCGGATAGAACGATAAGATTGCCCTTGGGGATTGTGGAAGATGTCTTAGTACAAGTAGACATGCTAGTTGTGCCGGTGGATTTTGTCATTATGGAAGTTGGTGATGTACAAAGCGAGAATCGAGAACATATCATTTTGTTAGGATGCCCATTCATGTCTACAAGGCGCACAGTGATCGACGTAAACAAAGGGAGGATGACTATGTCCGTCTTAGGCGAAACGGTGATGTTTTCACTTCAAGATTTTCACAAGACTTCTGCACCGTTTTTAAAGGACGAATGTTCTACTGTTGGTTTAGTATATTCTTGCATGAATGAACTCCTCAGCATTAGCACGATTGACGAGTTTGATAATGAGTATGGCGAGGAACACTTGAGTGGGGAGGATTTGATGGATTTGCTAGGAATTGAGTTATGTGATGTTGTGGATGGATTTAATGATGGAATGCTCGTAGAGAATGACGCACCTAAAAATGAGCCAAAGGTGGAGTTGAGGCCACAACGAGATTTTTTGAAGTATGAATCCAAGAAGGAGACTAAGCCACCACGTAGAAATCCAAAGAATGTTTCCCCCGAGCCTTACGATAATTTTAAACATGCGAAGAAAAAAAGCGAGTCTTATAGCAAGGATTGGATGGCGACGAAGAAGAAGGAAGTCGAACGAAGTTTCGAATGAGAAGTTTCATGATAAGAAATTCAAGGTTGGTCAATTAGTGCTCTATGATCCCAAATGTGAATTTGATCCAACCAATTTCAAGGCCGAATGGAGTGGACCGTTTTAGTAAAAGAATTGGATGAATATGGAGTAGCCACTCTATACAATGAGCGTGATAAGCCTTATTACGAGAACTATATGAAGAGTCGAAATAGTAGCAAGACAGAGTTCGTGGGCCCACCACGAGCTAGAGATTGATCAAGCAAATTGCGTCGAGCAAGCGACGTTAAATGTTGCGCTTCTTAGGAGGCAACCCAAGTGTTTGTTAGTTTTTTATTTCTTTTCTTCAATTCTTCTTTTGATTTTTATTTCATTTATTTCTGTCTTTATGTTGTGTCAATTGTCGTGGTACGTTTATGTGTGTGTTGATGTGCAGAAAATCGAAAATTCGCCCACACGGGGGAATTAGCGGTAATGTAGTGCTTACCTATAACTACTAATCCATACCGTCAACAAGCCACCGCTGAACCTACCACTAGCCGCAGCAAATAGGCATTTAACGATACGACTCACCGATAGAAATCTACCACTAGCTAGACCTGACAGAGAATTTTGAGCCTTAAACAGAGAACGTAGCGGTATGGTTAACGGTAACGACTAACCGCTACGTGTTACCGCTAACAGCGTCCGCAGTCCAATTTTTATGAAATTTATTCCCACCGATCGAGGTCGTAATCTGACCACTATTAGACGTAGTCCGGCAATCTTATGATGAGCCTCAATCCGGGCAATATATCCCCGAAGACGTGCCACTGGGCACTTGCGAGTAGCAATTGATTGCAACCCTATCTTTAAATAGTTTTCATTTGCTCTTTATTAAAAAAAACTAAAAAAACATTAGATAGTTTGTTTTTGTTATTTGTTTTATTTTTGTAGGTTTGTTTAAGACAATCCTATCACGCGATCTAAGACGAAGGATGATTGCATAAGCCCTTTTGGAGAGACTCGACTATCGGATTTTCAGGGATGTTTTCTTATCTCCCTTACTCTTATTTTCTTTTATATTTATGACAATCAGGAGATTGCCAAGTTTTTAGGGAGGGGTATGAGTATGATTTATAATTGAAAATTGTGCAATTTGAAAAAATTTAACGTGATTGACTGCTATTCCCGTGCTAAATTGTGTTTGTCTGGCTTGCCTGTCGAAGTTAACTACGTATTATTTGATGTTCTTGTCTTTGAGAGTGTATAAGTGCATAAAATTTTTTAAAATTATTATTTATATACGGATCAACGAAGAACTAAGCCTGAAGACAAAAGCAAAAAGTATATTTTTATTGGGTATGACGAGAAGACAAAAGGATATAAGCTACTCGACCCGATAAGCAAGGAGGTGATGGTGAGTCGTGATGTGCGAGTAAACGAAGCAAGTGAGTGGGACTGGAATAGTGCAACAGAGGTTACCATTAAAGTTGAAGAATCATCCATCGTTGCACCAACGTATTTACCAATAAACTCTGAAAATACCAATGATGAAGACGATCCGAGACAACCAAGGATGTGAAGCATGCAAGATTTTTACGATTCAACAAGTGAGGTACTTTTAATTTGTCTTTTGGCAGATGCCAGAACAATTGAATTTGAGGAAGCGGTACAAGATGAGAAGTGGCAAGCAGCCATGAATGAAGAAATAAAAGCAATCGAGTGAAACCGAACTTGGGAGCTGGTTGAATTGCCAAATGGAAGTCAACCCATTGGAGTAAAATGGGTATACAAAAAGAAGATGAATTCTCAAGGCGAGATATAGCGGTACAAGGCAAGGTTAGTTGCAAAAGGCTATCAACAAAAAGCGGAGATAGACTATGATGAAGTCTTTGCCCCGATTGAAATGGAGACGATTCGACTTTTCATTGCTTATGTAGCTCAATTCAAATGGAAAAATTCTCAAATGGATGTCAAGTCAGCTTTATTGAATGGCGTGCTAGAAGAAGAGGTGTACATAGAGCAACCACCCGGGTACATAAAAATTGCGGAAGAAAAGAAGGTGTTGAAATTAAATAAGGCTCTTTATGGATTGAAACAAGCACCTAGAGATTGGAATACCCGCATTGACACTTACTTCAAGAAGAACGGGTTTACACAATGCCCATACGAGCATGCGGTATAAGTGGAAAAGAATAATGGTAATCTGCTCCTTGTCGCTCTTTATGTTGATGACCTCATATTTATGGGGAACAATGATGAAATGATAGAGGAATTTAAAAGAGCGATGACTCGGGAGGTCGAGATGACAGACTTGGGTTTAATGAAGTACTTCCTTGGTTTGGAGGTTAGACAATAAAAGAATGGGATTTTTGTGTCACAAGAATCATATGCGAAAGAAATTCTGAAAAAAAACAGAATGGCGGACTGCAACCCAGTATTTACACCAATGGAACCAGGGGCAAAACTTTCTAAGTTTGATGGTGGAGAACGAGTAGATGCAACCAAATACCAAATTCTAGTTGGGAGTCTTCGCTATCTAACATGCACAAGGCTAGATCTTTCTTTTAGTGTTGGCATTATAAGTCGATTCATGGAGGAGCCAATTTATTCACATTGGAAGGCATTGAAGCGCATCCTTTGCTACATCCAAGGAACGGTGTCACTCGGGTTGTTCTACTCAAAAGCAGAAGATTACAAACTGGTTGGCTATTCCGACAGTGATTGGTGCAGAGACATTGACGATCGGAAAAGTACCTCGGGATACGTGTTCTTTATGGGAGATACTGCGTTTACTTGGCTTTCAAAGAAGCAACCAATCGTGACGCTATCAACATGTGAAGCTGAATATGTAGCAGTATCTTGGTGTGTATGTCATGCGATATGACTTAGGAATTTGTTGAGTGAGATGGAGTTAAAGCAACTAGGAGCAACAGTGATTAAGGTTGACAACAAATCAGCAGAGTTGGCAAAGAATCCAGTGAACCATGAAAGAAGCAAACACATCGATGTTCGTTTTTATTTTATCCGAGATCATGTGAAGGAAGGAAGTATATAATTGGTGCATGTGTCAAGTCAGGAACAAGCAGCGGATATCTTCACAAAGCCGCTACCGAAAATACTTCTCGACAAATGCAACAAGCTGATAGGCATGGCGGACGTTAGAAGCATTTAAGTTTATGGGGGAGTTTTATTGAATAAACTATAAATGTTTTTGTTTTAATGTGTTTTAAATTTAGAAGTTAAAAGACCAAGAGTTTCAGTAATTGAAAGGCCAAGAGTTTGTGTAGATGAAAGGCCAAGAGATTGTGTAGATGAAAGGTCAAAGGATTACTAGGATCTATATAAAGGGCTTGTTGTTTCATTTGAAGATGTAAGAGAGAGAAATATAAAAAGATAATTTGAGAAAAAGAAAGAGTTGAAAAGGATTGTGTGTCTCTACCCTCCATTAAAATACATATCATATTATTCTCAGTAATCTTCATGACTGAACCCTAGATCTTATAATCTGCATCGAAACCATCTTCATCCAAGCGATCGTGATATAGCTCAACAACGAGCAAGCCGTCATGTGGCACATCATCAAGAAAATCGGGTACTTGAACCCATAATTGCTCAGCAAATACTTGATGCGCAGCAAAACCCCAATGTTGGATGAATACCAAGATGCCACCAACCCTATCGTGAAAACCCAACCCGTGGATTTCATCGCCTTCTACTTCTTCTTCTCATAAATAATTGACTTCCACTTCTTCTTCTTACCCGATGACACCTCCTACTGAGTTTTACAACATTCCTATTCAAATCCTACACTAATTAATAATTAATCAATTATATAGCCTAGCCTATAACCCTAATTATTCCCAAAATATATAAGTTCATATACGCAGAGCTCCGAAATATTCTACCAAGGTTTTTATCAGAAATTGAAGTCTTATTCATTAAAAAAATTAATTAAATCTTTTTTTTGTATGTGCTAAATCCTAGAAAACTAAAAGATGACAAACAAACCTGAAAGCTCTCAAGTGCAGCAACAAATCTGCGTTTGTGTTTGCCTCGTCTTTTGCTCCCCATCTTGCTACCAAACGAGGATTCTGTACAGCTTTTCGCTAAACTGATCCAATGTGTTAATCAAATATTTCGTCATACCCGAACCCGTATTCAAACTCGTACCCGAATCAGAACCATCATATATGTTGCCCTACTTATTAATCCTAGTAATAGAATCCTTCCTAGACGACCTCCACATCGGAAACCTCCCACGACTCAGGACCCTCCTCCATTGAGTCGAAGAAGATGCCCCTCGAACAACCTTACCCGATTAAGACGCGGCGAATTTCTAACCATGGGTTTTAAGAACAGCGAGTCATCAAATTCAGTTGAGATAAGAGAAACATGATTCCCCAATTTGAGAAATTAGTCGAAATCCATTTAAAACATCGACTAAAATTGGAAAATATTTGAGTTTCTTGAGGGTTCAGATGAGAGAAAGAAGGGAAGAACCGAAGAGTGTGGGCAGCGAGTTTTGATTTTGTTTATTTTGGGTTGTGTTATAATAATTATTTTTTATAACTTAATATTTTTTAAAGAGAAAAATACACATCAGTTTTACAAATAACGGACGCCAGATACCTCAACAACATCAGTTCTTAATAAACCGATGTCAGAATATACATTTGACATCGAATTTTTAAAACTGATGTTAAATCCCTATTTCTTGGTATTGATAGGTCATATTGACAATATATACATGTAAAATATTAATCTTATATATATTTATATTATCAAAATGTATTGGTATAATTTAAAATATTTAAATTTAATAAATATTAAATTTCGAATGTGATATGTTTCAATAGCACATGAAACAATCAAAATATGTATTCAATTTTTTAAAACAACCAATAAAACTTTATATTAACAAATGATTAATTCTCAAATTTTATATTGAAATGTATAATAATTTCGATATGCGTGTACTTTTTATTTTAAATTCAAACATTGAAATGTAATATTTTAATATTCTAAAAAATGGATTTTTTATGCAAAGTACTAATACGTATAAATAAAAGTATTGCATACAATTAGTATCCGGTATGATATTCTCAAATATGTATCCGTGTTTCACCCTATTAAAATCCTGTCTGTACAAATGTTGATATTTTTGTTAAATAACATATTTCAAACATCTATCGTTTCGAAAATCAAATCATTCCCTTTCAATACAATTTTCAAAGAACTACACTTGCTCTATAGCCACGTTCATGTTAGTCTTATCTCCTACCCAATTACCCACCTACCCCTACCCCCACCCCACCGCCTATAAATCTGAGAAATATATCCATGGAACATAAACAACACTCTCACTCTTAAAAAAAAAAAGCCTAAATCAAGAAAGACAAGAACATGGTGGCCGCCAGCACCTACGGGGACGGTGGCCCGACAAGCCGTGCCTTAGCTCTCCAAGTCCTCTACGGCCGGTGGTTCATGGTGTTCGCCACCACCCTTATCATGTCCGCCGCCGGCGCTACCTACATGTTCGGCCTCTACTCCCCCATCATCAAGTCCTCCCTGGGATATGACCAAACTACCCTCAACCTTCTCAGCTTCTTCAAGGACCTCGGCTCCAACGTGGGTGTCCTCTCCGGCCTCATCAACGAGGTCACCCCTCCTTGGGTCGTCCTCTCCATCGGCGCCGTCCTCAACTTCTTCGGCTACCTCATGATTTGGCTTGCCGTCTCCCGAAAGATATCCCGGCCACACGTCTGGCACATGTGCCTCTACATCTGCATCGGCGCTAACTCCCAGTCATTCGCCAACACTGGAGCGCTCGTCACGGCCGTGAAGAACTTCCCGGAGAGCCGCGGCGCAGTGCTTGGGCTTCTGAAAGGATTCGTCGGCCTGAGCGGCGCTATTATAACGCAGGTGTATCATGCTGTGTATGGAAATGATCAGAAAGCGCTTATTCTCCTCATCGGTTGGCTCCCTGCCGCGATATCGTTCGTGTTTCTGCGGACAATACGGATTATGAAGGTTGTCAGGATTGCTCACGAGTTAAAAGTCTTTTATAGATTCTTGTATGTATCACTCGGGTTGGCTGGGTTTTTGATGGTGGTTATCATACTGCAAAAGCAAATGGATTTTAGCAGGGCCGAGTTTGGCGTCAGTGCGGCCACTGTTATTTTCTTGCTTTTCTTGCCGGTTGCTGTTGTGATAAAAGAAGAAATTAATCTCATCAGAATGAAAAAACAAGATTTGGACGGTAGTTCGGATGCGTCTTTCAAGATCATCACCGAGAAGCCACCACCAGCGGAGGCAGCAACGGCGGTGGTGGTAGCGCCGCAGCCCGAAAATCAAGTAATCTCGTGCTGGAACCCGAAAAGCATTTTCGGGCCTCCGGAGAGAGGGGATGACTATACAATCCTCCAAGCCCTCTTCAGTTTGGACATGCTGATACTGTTTTCCGCAACGATATGTGGAGTTGGAGGTACTTTAACGGCTATAGATAATTTGGGACAGATTGGTTCTTCGTTGGGATACCCGGAAAAAAGTATCAGCACGTTCGTTTCACTCGTTAGCATATGGAATTATCTGGGAAGAGTTGTTGCGGGCTTTCTGTCCGAACATGTCTTACAGAAGTACAAGTTTCCGAGGCCCCTCATGCTCACTCTCATCCTAGTGGTCTCGTGCGTTGGCCATTTATTGATCGCTTTCGATGTCCCCAATGGGCTTTACATCGCTTCCGTGATCATCGGGTTCTGTTTTGGCGCTCAGTGGCCGTTGCTCTTTGCCATAATCTCTGAGCTCTTCGGACTCAAATACTACTCCACGCTGTACAACTTTGGGGCCGTAGCAAGCCCGATCGGGCTTTATGTGCTCAACGTGAGGGTGACTGGCCACTTGTACGACAAGGAGGCCATGGAGCAGCTGCGTGTATCGGGCCGGGACAGAGAGCCCGGGGAGGAGCTGGATTGTAATGGTGCGGTGTGTTTTAAACTGGCATTTCTTATAATCACGGCCGTGACTGCGTTTGGGGCGATTGTTTCGCTTCTTCTGGTGATTAGGACCAGAAAGTTTTACAAGAGTGACATATATAAGAAGTTCCGGCGGGAGGAGGATACCGCAGAAGGGGAGATGGTGGTGATGGCCACCGTCGCAAATGGCACTGCTCAAATAATGTCAAAGTAGATGACGTGAATGCTTGATTTGTCTTTGTGTAATTTATTTTAATTTTGATTTTTTTATCTTTTGACAACAATGTCTAAATTATAATGTAATCGTAGCTGAAGAAATATACAGATAGGATTAAGATTTGAAGATAAATGTTTAGAAGGGCAAAAGAGTTTATTAAGTCTGTTTACGAAGGATTTGTAGAATGGTTTTTCATTCGCTGTGGAGCTTAATTAGTTTCCGTTTTTCTGCATTTCAGTATTGATAACATTATTATAATCTATACCTTTTTTAATTAAGTATCTATTTAAAATTTATGTCAATAATTTAGGAACATGTAAATTTATCTAATCCACCTCTTAATTAATTAATAATGTTTTTAATTAAATTTTATTAACTATTTATTAATATTATTGTGTTACCATAAATTTTTTTTAATGAATAGAAATAAAATTGAAATAATGAATTAAAATTATTAAAATAATAATTAATGTCAAATAAAATTCAACTTTTGAGACGACACTTTATACGAGTCAGATATAGTATATAATAAAGAATATTGTATTTTTTGTCACAGGACATACATCTAGACTTTAGCATTAAACCATAAATTATTATTATTATTATTATTATTTTTTCAAAGTTTCTTTGAAAGAGTCCAAAATCAAACAGTCCTTTTTTCTTAAAAAAAAAATAAGTTGATGTGTACGTTTATTGGCAGTTAACAAGTCAAATTCTGGTCTGGTTCTTGTAACACATTATATGATTTTATATATGGATTTGCTATCCGATCACATTGATAAAATTTGGACTATTCTTTGTAACAATGGTCTCCCACGTTGCGGGTTATCTAGATTGAAATTGAATGTATAATATAATGCAAACAATTGTATTAGTTCAGATTAACGGGTCATGATTCGTTAGGTTAGCTGATTCGATATGAAAATATATTGGTTTTTGTACTATGATTTATTGGTTTTTGTACTCAAAAATATTAATTTTTCATAAATCTCTGACCCGTGCTATGAATTATTGGTTTTTATAGTATGATGTATTGGTATTATGATGTATTGATTTTTTACTGTAATGTAATTGTTTTGTACTAGAATGTTTTGGCATGAAATTTTGGCCTAACGGATGATCCGTTAATCCAACCCGACAAGAGTGTTGCCCATAGTATAATTATCTGAAAATTCTCTTTGTATGAAAGGAAAAATAGAAAATAAAAAGATATAAAGGAGAATTAGGGTTCTCTTTTTCCATCAAAAACTCTCTTTATATAGGATATCAAATACATATTCTTACATAAAGTTAAATAAATACTTAAATTATTACTCATCAGTTACTTGTTGACGAAAGTAAACTAATTGTGTTTTTCCTTCAACACTCCATCTTGTGCCAAGTCAAATGGTAAAATGGTGTTTCATTATTGACTCGTTAAAACCTTGTCAAGTAACAAAACCTAATGGTAAAAAATAAAATTTGATCGAAGGAAAAAGAATACAAACACATCTATGTTGAGACTCCGTCTGAAGTCTACACCTGTCTCTGTATATGTACATCTATCAAGAGAACTTTGAAAGTTTTCATTTTCTCAATTTACTTGACTCTTAAGAAAGTCCATAATTGTTGGTTGTAGAAGAATTGTGGTGATATGTTTCATATTATCACCTTTGATGTAGCTTACTTTCATGTGTTCGTTGCCACTTATATTATCTTCATAACTACAAGCGAGTTCTTTAGTGGTAGAGTTTAAGCCACTATTCTCAGGTATACGTATGATTATAACAATTACTATAGATACTCATAAACTACTACATTTATGATAATGATCTCTTTACATGGATCGAATGGATAATCGACATGAATAATACTATTTGATGTTTCACAATAGGAAGTGTTTCACCCTGAAAATAATGGAACCACGAACACCTGCTTCTTCTTTGAATATCCTGACGCTGCTCCACCAGAAAAACGTTAAAAAGGACCATCGGGGGATTTTCGGTGGAAACCTCTGCGATGATTAAGTCAGTAAAGCGGTTTTTCTTATCGAAATATTTCAAATTAGAATGCTTAGAATGTCCTAGAAGTTATACCTCACACAGCCGTTTATACTAGGATATTTATAACCCTCACCATGTGGGGCTTCTCCGAGATCCCGGAAATAAACCCGCGAATCTCGGGCCGTTATTCAGGACGACCTGACCTGGGAGTTTCCTCCCAGAGAACAGATCAGTCTCGTTGCCATTTCTCAAAGTTCTCAACCTGATCTCCTAAAACCACGTTCAAGGCCTTAGATCAGGTCAGGATAGTTCTTATAGGGCAAAGGGCTTATTTCTTCCCTTTCTTCTAGGGCATCAAATCATCTCATCCCAACTAGTCCTATTTTACTCCTTTCATCAGATCAGGTCGTACCAACCAGTCCCCCCCCCCCGAATAGTTGGGAGGAGTTATGACGTCTCGGATTCCCTGCTCGACAGTTAGAAAAATTAATATGTCCTCTCAAGTATCGTGTTCTGACACACATTGAATGCACAGATCCTGTCAAGAACCCTCTTTTCAGATCAGGTTGTGTCCTTTGAGTGTGATCTGTAACGCCTGAAATTCTCTACGCATCTTATCAAGTACTGTACTTTGACACGCATTAAATGCACAAAGCTCTCCAAATCTTATTTCCTCCTAAAATTTCGTTTTCCAAGTATATCTCTTCCCTTTTTTGTTGACTTATTCAATTCTCTCTCTGCGCTCACTTGCATTCTCAAGAATTTCTTGCATCTTCTTTCTTCTATCAAGGTTTTCCTCCTCTGTACTTGGGAAATTTCAAGCATCATTTTTCTCTCTTCCCTCTCTTTCTTCTCTCTCCCCCCCACCCCTTTTTTTTTACTTATCCTCTCGGCTAATTTTCCTTTCAGCCACGATGATGAAGAAAAGGATGGTTGCGAGTCTCAAGGGAGCTGCTCCCAGAAGCCAGAAGAGCCCCCTTGGCGAGACTGCCAGGGCTTCCATATCTACCGAGCTCGAGGTGGCGGCCAGCTCGGAAAGATTGGAGGGTCCGAACAGGCGGGAAGGGGAGACACCGCCTGAGACGATGATCAATCCTGCCATCGACCTGACCACTCAGTCCATCTCAGAAGACGAGCAATCTCTACCATCACGCAAGCTTGCTCGCTCGGGCAAAGGGGTGTCCGCCCCAAGGCCCTCAGTGGTCACCCCCAATTAGAGCTTTTTCACCGGCTCATCTATCTTGAACTGCCCAGGAGACGTGGCAGTTTAGTTAATCAAAGGGCAATCCCCTTCCACTGACCGTCGAGCTCTGGAGAAATTGGCTGAACTTGAGATGATTGAGTCTTTTTTCCAGGATGAGGCTCGGGTAAGGATTTCCCCATTTTATTCACTTCCTCTCTTGCCTTCATTATTATCTTACTTAATTCTTTCTTCCTTTTCCTGTCGTCTTCCCTTTCTTTCAGGATATTGTTAAGAGGGCTGCCCTGGTGGTGCGAGCCCAGGGCTCCCTGATGAACACCAACTTATCCAAAGAACATGCAGCCCTACAGGAGCGGGCGAAGATATTGGTTTCTCGCTTGAAGGAGATGAATGTCCAGCTGAAGGCTTCCCATACTGAGCTAAAGGCCACCCAGCTCGAGCTACAAAAAGCTCTTGAGTCGAAAGGGAAGAGCTGAGCCCTGGCCCTGATCCAGGCAAAAGAGGATGTTGAGGGTTTTATTCTTGGGAATAATTCCTTATTTAGTTGTTTGCCTTTCTTGGGCTCAAAATAAATTAAGGAACTAGATTTAGGACTTTATTTGTTTCCTAATTTATGATTAGGACTTTAATTAGTTTCCTAGATTTTGTTTAGGATTTATTTTCCTTATGTATCAAGACTAGGACTTTAGGACTTGTCTATTTAAGAAAACATAAAGACACAAGACAAATTAATTTTTTGCCACAACCAAGAGACGCACGGAAATCTGAGACAGAAGACGCAAGGCAAAGATGCAAGAGAAGGACGAAGAACATGAAGAACTACATGGAGCCATTGTTCGATATTGACAAGTTATTTGAAGTTGCGTGACCAACGGAGAAGAGCTTGATCAACCTAGGCGACAAGTATTTAGTATCATGTGTTTTGATACTTTAGTTTTCATATATTACTTAATATTTTTGTATTGATCTCAAAACGAGAAAGTAATATAGTTTTCGAGTTTGTACACCAAAGTTCACAAGTACTTTTACTTGTGAACTGAATTTGTTATATCGTGTTCTTAAATTTTTATATCCGCTGCATAATTTTTATTTTACTCTGGTCGATGTTGGTAGTCAGTGTTGTTTAACATTGATAACAACACCGTAAATTTGAGACTTATTTTTAAAACCATAGACCTTCAAATTTTACAATTTGTATCAGAGCGGGTTACTTAGCCTTTTAAGTACTGATCCTTATTTGTCTAGGTACTATGGATACAGAAGATGTTGATTATTTTGAAGAGTACGAGCAGTTGAGTGTTGAGCATAAATAATTGTTTGTTAGTTGGGCGAAATAGGTACTCAAAGTCAAGGATCTTAAGATCGAGGTGGACAAACTGACTCAGGAAAAGGATGACCAACTGAATATAATTATCCGATTGGAGTCATCCCTTGCCAAAAAGGATGATGAGCTAGAACGAGTAAAGACCGAGTTGAAGAAGGTCCAAGAAGCCCTCACAAACCTCAACAAGGGCAAGGTCAAGGTGGATGAGATTCTGGAATCGAGTATCCCAAATTGTTCAAAACACGGGATTGGATACAAGCATGTTCAAAAGCCAAATTCAAGTTAAAAGGTGAAGTCGACCAAACGCCACAAGAGAAGAAGAAGACAATACGTGTGCCATCACTGTGGTGAACCAGGTCACATACGACCATACTGCTGGAAGCTTGTTTGCAAGAAAACTCATTTTAAAAGGTCGAAGTTGACTGCTGAATCCAATGTTGGTTTCCTGAAAACCAACACCAAAACCAACACCAGGTTCAAAAAGGTTTGGGTCAAGAAAAATGATATCAAGTGCAACATGATCTATTCCTCTCTGAAGTCTCACATCCCTGGAGCCTGGTATTTTGATAGTGGATGCTCTAAGCACATGACCGGCTCAAAAGATCTCCTCTCGAATATTGTCAAGTTTCATGGAGGAAACGTGAAGTATGGTGGAGGTGCAAATGGCAAAATCATTGGCCAAGGAACCCTTCATGTACCTGGTATTGTAAAGTTTGAGAACGTGTTGCTAGTCAAAGGTTTAACGGCAAACTTGATAAGTGTTAGCCAACTGTGCGATGGTGGTTTCAATGTCAAGTTTACTCATTGATCGAAGATTTCTCGACGCTCTAGAAATCGTCTCCGCAATAGTACGGATTCGACTGTAGATGCGGTGAGTTATCCCGAGTCGTGTCTCTCGAGGATGGATGTGATCGGCTTTCGATTTTCTTTATCGTTCTTATCGTCGGTTCGATTAAGCTAATTTAACCTAAGAAAGCGATAGTCATTGTTCGATTTCTATAACTAAGAATGGAATTGAAAATTAAGATTTAAAAACATGAAAATCTCTTAAAGGAAATTAAAGCTTATATTAAAAACGATCAATTTAAACTAATTAACTTATTAAAACTTAATAATTTTAAATTAGGGAAATGGAGGGAAAATCAAAGTCAACTTATTTGAATAAGTCAACATAAATACTTAGCATTGATTAAGGATTTAAAAAGGAAGATCTTAATAAACTTTTACTAACTTAGAAATTGATTATAACTTTTTAACTTAAAAGCATAAGTTCAAAAGCTAGAAAGCTAGAAAATGAAATTGAAAGTTTGATAAGCAAAAGAAACACTAAACTAATGATCCAAAATACAACACAATATTAAAAAGGAATAACATGAAAATAAAACTAGATTATAGAAAGATATTACCAAATGTGTTTGATTACAAAAGCTTGAAGGAGGAAAGCTTGAAAGCTGATTGATTCTTCACAAACGGAACTTAAAACAAAGCTTGAAGAATAAACTACCAAGATCTTAGCTTAACTAATCTATAACTAATTACTAGGAATTATAGAAATTAAAATAAGTAAAAATATGAAAGGGGAAAATTTTTCTGGTTTTGGAGAAGCTCTCTTGGGGAAGAAGGCATCTGGACAAGTTGCAAGTTGAAATGACGTCTGGTTGATTAAATCTTCAAAATTTCTGCTTTTCAGTCGATCGACTGAACAAGCAGTCGATCGGCTTTGTCGGCAGTCGATCGACTGCGATATCAAAATGGCCTGAAACCCTGCAATTCAGTCGATCTCCGGAGGGGTCCAGTCGATCGACTGCCTTGTCAAAAACTTCAAAACTCGCTGGAATCCAGTCGGTTTTAGCCGGGTCAGTCGATCGACTTAAAGGTCAGTCGATCGACTGAACATTCAGTCGGTCGACTGGATTCTAGCGCCCGGCTCGATTTCTCGTTCTTTTCGCGTCCGCCGGTTTGTCGAACCTCGTCCGCTGCGCTTCCTTGCTTTGTCCGTCCATTCCCGTGTCGAGTATCAACGATCCCAAACGAGCGTGGGCCCCGCTTGGACGTCCTACGGCCAAGAAAAATGGAAACGTGAAAAACTACGAAAATTAATAACAAAACGTATAAAAACTAAGAAAATCTAGAAATACGAAAAACGGCCAACCCGACTCCTAAATCAACAAAAAGCAAGCGAAAAACACGCAACGTGAAACAAAAACGATAATGAAAATATGTACAAAAAGATGCAAATCAACCACCCCACACTTAGAACGGTCACTTGTCCTCAAGCAAAACTAACGTATATTTACAAAACTACCCCCGACCAACCCTAGGCTAATGCACAAAAATAGTTCGAGACATCGTACGCTACGTTGTTTGTTAGCTTTGGCTAAAAGGACGACAATGTGATTTGCTAAGGTAATTTAGATCGACTCCCGAAACCTAAAAGGACTTAAACGATCCAACAAGTCGGTCTCCCCGTCCTTGTCCCGGCAAAGGTCTATCCACGCTCGAACCTTTAAACGACTCCCGACTAGCCAAGATCATCAACACCTCTCTTTACAAAAGTATACTAAAATCGAAACAAATGGAAAAACGTGCTATACAATAACTTCAAGGATTTATAACGTATCCTTGTTTATTCATCTCTTTTAGTATTTTTCTTTTCTTTTTCTTTTTCTTTTTCTTTTCTCTTTTTTTTTATGTACCGTAAATGTGATGTACTTGCATAATAATGTGAAAATACGAGGCTATCAAATGACTCTGATCATTCGTTGCTACTGACAACTTTTGAATTTTTCGATCGAGCACGTGGAGCAATTGATGACTCCAAATTACAACAAAAACCTATAGAGAGTGTTCAATGATGAGGGCTAGTCGAGGCACTAGTTCCAAACGAGCACAAGGATAGCACGAAGCTAAAACTGAACGGGGATCCCAACAAGTTAAACCACCTAAATCCACTAAATTCGATCAACAATCTAAACATCTTAACAAATCATAAAAACCGCGTCACTTCGCCAAGGGTCCAAGCAACAATATCACACACGTTTCTCAAACTAACACAAGCAAGCACACGGCAAAATTAAAAACCTAGGACGATTCTAACCACCCCACACTTAAAACCTAGCAATGTCCTCATTGCGTAATTAAGCTAATAAAAGCGGTAAAAAGKTGTAGGGTAAAGAAAACGCCCCTATCTCCGGGCTCGTGTCGTCTTTGTCGTGCCAAGTTCGTGTCGGGAATTGAGGTAAGCAACAAAATATCTACAAGGTTAGGCAAGGTGGAAAAACGTGCACAAAAACGAACTATGTACAAAAACGAAATTATTTTTGATTTTTGAATTTTTCAATTTGCGGCGAACGTCCCGAACGCCGGTTCGGGCGC
>BMAC01000129.1:820884-831260 GCA_014905375.1 Phtheirospermum japonicum
CATTTTACTAATTTCAAATAATTAAGTTTTAATAAGTTAATTAGTTTAAATTGATCGTTTTTAATATAAGYTTTAATTTCCTTTAAATGTTTTAACGTTTTTAAATCTCAAATCTTCAATTTAAATCTTAGCTATAAAACCGAAAAATGATTATCGCTTTTCTAGGGCAAATTAGTTTTAGAAAATCCGACGATAAGAACGATAAAGAAAACCGAACGCCGATCACATCCATCTCGAGAGACACGACTCGGGAAAACTCACCGCACCTACAGTCGACTCCGTACTATTGCGGAGACGATTTCTAGAGCGTCGAGAAATCTTCGATCATAGCCCTTAATTTTTTATAATATGAATTATCATATCATGACCAAATTATTCATATCAGTCGTGTCAAAACTTTAATGAGTAAGTATCCAAAAGTACTTTATTGGTCATATCTTATTACTCAATAATCAAAAAGTAGTAAAGTAAAATTACTAGATTGACTCACTAATTTCTTTAAAACGTGCTTTCTTCGACATAAATTAAAGGTATACTTCCATTCTCATAGTGTATTTCTTAATGAGAATCATCACCATGAATATCATCAAACTTAACAAGGTTCGTTTGGCTCTTGGTCCATATTGAGATTTTTAAGACTTTAATCAATGTGCTACTAGGCATCAAGAATTTGTCACATATAAATATAAATTCAATGAATAATTATCTATTCCTTGATAAATTCTCACATTCTTTAGAGATAGTTAAACGACTTCTTTTCATTTTAATATTTTACATTATTTCTTAGATATGTTACACTATATCTTAAAAGTATTACTCTTGAACCTTTTATGTGAATGTGTGGTAAATAAACTCAATTAAATTCAATACTTCAGAATGAAATCCAAAACTTACCAAAAAGAAATAAAATAATTAAATCTGACCACATCACAAAATTTTAACTCAAAATAAACTTTAAACCCAAATACAATAGTCTAATAAGAATGATTCATTATTCTTATACAAGTTCTTTGTAAATTAAGAAACAAGCAAATTTCATCAATCAAAATAGATGATATCAATTGACTAATCAAGGTTATTGGGAGAACCTCCATGACTTCTACCATGACCAATAAATATCACGAACACTTATATATCTTACCTTGTGGTTCATTCTTCCCACACAGGTAGGGATCAACCTGTCTCCTCCCCTTTACTTTGAGATTATTTCTACTATTCATATCGATCATAGTTAGCCTCAAGAAATTTTTTTATCCAGAGGTCTAACATTGGTATTACAAAAAATAATGTTATGTCTCTCAATGAATTATTGCCATAATTAATATTATATAAGTGCATCAGTATGTTTACTCAAGTGGAAAGAAATAGAGTTAGATCGTATCTCTCAACTATTTATTGTCATTTAAAGTGAGTTTCTTTTTCACATATGGTATTACATATTTTTATTTGCTACATATCAAAGTCATTAACTCTTCTTAGCAAGCAAACAAATTTCGTTTCACTGAGTTCTTAGGCTTGGAAGTAGAGTTTCATAAAATTCTCGAAATATTCATTTAGAGCACATCTCAAAGTTCATTGAAAGTTTGTAGTTAAATATACTTCCAATATAAGATTTGGGGGTCAATATGAAGTCTCAAATTTATTAGAGAATTGACTTTGACTTAGTTTCACGACTCTTTATCTTTTAGAGGTTGGTAGATGATATTATTGTGGAGTTGTAGTTATACTAGTTTCCACATCAAACGACTAATGGTAGTACTCGATTTTTTTTTAATATATTATTTTGAATTTAGATTGAGTTTGTTCAATAAATTTCTTTAGATAATGAATTTGAAGAATATAGGTCATACTCTTTCTTTGATACTATGTGAATATACTTTGTCACAAGGCTTAATTATAAAATTTTGTATCATTCATGAACTTTCATTATCATGAAAATATACAATCAATGATACATATATTAAAAGTAGTTTATAAAATTTCAGTATTAAGAGAATTACCGATGTACATGAAACTATCAATTCATCGAAATTCATGATTAACTCAATATATTTGTAAAGTCATGATAAATCTTTCATCTAACTTCATTTACGATTTCTAACTAAGAAATCATTTCATAGCATATATAATATTTACTCTATGAATATCATTAAAGTATTGCAAAATTTCATGTTTGTCAAAATTCATGCATAACGTATCATGCACATAATTTCAGTCACAATTTAATTATATGTAACATATATATCATGCTTTGTATAAGAACTTGAATTGAGGACTAATACACATCATGACACATATCCATATAAATAAATGTTCATTATTTACATTTAACAAAATAATATGGTAATTTGAACTACCATGGAAGAAAGATACGTTTCTTACTCACGGCATTCCTCGATTTTTATTTTTATAATAGGTTTGTCTGCGACATGTTTCTTATTATAGAAACCTTCAAACCCGATATACACCATATAGATTTAACCACTACATGTTTCAAACATTATATCCCAAATTTATCTCCATCCAACGGTTCAATTGTGTGTAATCCAATTTTTAAAAGAAATTGGGCAGATAGTTTTGAGAAACAGGATCAGCTTTGTTCAAGATTCAATATCGGATTCTACGGTACTCATATTCAGATCTCCACCGTACAGATTAAACTTCTATATAAATTAAATAATATATCCAATTGTTAGTGTGATCCAACGGTTCATTTGTACGTTATTTTTTTTTTTAGAAATATTGCACAAAAAATTTCGAAAACAAAATCTGTTTCGTTCGAAATTTTATATATATTTTCTCGTATTTTAGAATCCAATCTCCACTATTCAAAAAACGTAATTCATAAGGTCTTGGTGGTTTTAGAAAAATTGGAGCGCGATCCAACGGTTTAAACGTGATGAAAATGATTCTTTAGACTTACATTGTTGTTAGACTTTTGACGTATGAAAAGTGTTTAATTGTTGCTTTGGTTATGGAGGCTAATTTATTGATCACTCTCAATATGTTAGAGTTTTGTGCTAATAATGTGTAAAAGGAAAATTAATAAAGAAAAATACATAAAGGAGACGGTAGAATTAGGGTTTTCTAATTTATCAAAGACTCGTATTATATACATATTTTCATAATATATAAATATAAATAAATACCTAAATTGTCCTTTATTAGTTACTTGTTAATAAACGCATACTAATTATATTTTTCATTAAACACTTAGTATATATTAATATATCAATATTAATTGTTTAAAATAAGGCATACTAAACGACAACTATACATAATAAGTTTGACTATTAGCAAAGGGTGTGAAATTTTCATACGGTGATTGTTTGATCGAAATGAATCAAGAAAAAGATTTATCTAATTAAATATAAATCGACATTATTTGTTATGGTTCGATTTTATTGATTTTTTATTTTTTATATTTGTCTTTTTGTTGGTGTCGATGCGGTCGAGAGTTTGGTCTCTAACTAAATGAGCCTAGCAACAGGGGCAGGGGCGGATCCAACGTATACCGTGGGGGGGCCATGTCCCCCACAAAAAATTTAAGAAATTAAACTATTATATGGGTATAATTTTTATATGAAAACTATATAATACATGGCCTCCACAAAATTTCAAGCAAAGTAGTTGGTCAAGTGGTAATTTAGCCCATTGATCTTCTAATTGGTACATGGTTCGAACCTCAGGTACCACTAAATCAACACTAAACAACCTAATAAAAAAATAATAATAAAGAAAGACGGTTGTGCATATGTACAAACCAAATAAAAGGACCTAAAGAAACAAAACAAAACAAAATAAAGAAACAGGACTAAAAAAACAAAACATAAAAAAAGAAAAACACATAAACGAAAAAAAGTCCAAATTCATAATTCTATTTATGATTTTTTTTATTTGTAGTTATATAAAAATTAGCTTCTAATAACCCACAAGTTTGTAATTTGGTCTAGTGGTTTGTGTACATAATTTTTCTTAAATGGTTAATGGTTCAACTCTTCCTAATGCCCATTTTCCTTCTTTCTCTTTTATCTCTTATTTTTCTATTTTTTTTCCTTTCTTTTTATATTTATCTTTTTTAATTAAGTTTAAAATCAAAAATAAATTAAAAACACAACCCCCTCTCTCTCTCTCTCTCTTTTTTTATTCTTCTTCTTTTGTTTTGCCCCTCTATGTCGATAATTAACTTTAAACACAATAATATAGAATTAAAAATATATCACCTTTTTCTCTCTTTTTTCCTCACCTTTTCTTTTTTCTTTCCCTATCTTTACTAATTAATGGTATCAATTTAGAAGTATAAAATGTCTTTCTTATTTGCTTTCACCCCTCTCTAGCTTCTTTTTTTCCTTCTTATTTTTAGTTTAATATTCTTTCTAATTTAGCGCAAAACCAAAGAATTTAAAAATATATTTTTCCTCTTTCTATAATATGAGTTGATTTTCACCATTTAACTAAATTATTTTTGTCTTTTAATACACGGCCTCCCCTAACTAAAAATTCTAGATCCGCCCCTGAACAGGGGCGGAGAACTTGTGAACTAACAAAGAAAGTCATACTCCCCCCGTTTCACAATAAAAGTCGTTTTAGAGTAAAATTCTTGTTTCACAATATAAGTCATTTTGATTTTTTCACACAAATTTAGGATAAGAGAGAGAAAGAAAAAGGTAAAAGTGAATTGGGAACTGAGATATTTGAGAAGAGAGGGAAAGAAAAGGTAAAAAGTTAATTGGAAATTGAGATATTTGAGAAGAGAGAGTAAGATAAAAGGAAGTTGGGTAGTTTACGAAAATAAAAAATTAAATATTTACTCATTTATCTAGATTTCTTAATAAGTGTATTTTTTTTCTAAAACAACTTATATCGTGAAAAAGAGGGAGTCATAAGATAATAAAGGAAAAAACAAAGAAACAACAAACACTTTATAATGGTTTGTTTTCGTTTTTCTTTTTCTCTTATTTGTGCTTACAGTAGTACCTCTAAAGGGTCTCACAAGTAGGTCTAGATAATTAGCTCAGGCTTATTATTCGTTTAGGTTATGATAGTGGGCCTCTAAAGGGTCTCACTTGCTTCTTAGCAGGCTTGTAAATGCAAAATATGTTATGGAAAAAATTTTACGGTGCCTTTAAGGGTACCATATCTCAACCCCGTCCTTCATATAAAACCATAGATTTTTTAATCTAAAAAGCCTAAAATTAATCTAAAGGCTATAAATGCACCCCATTAAGTGAGAAACAGTACCCTGAAGGCACCGTAGAAGTTTCCTATGTCATGATAGTTCTATAGAAGTTCTTCTTAATAGCTGGTGATTTATAATCTTAAGCTATCTACACCTTTGTTATGGTTGGGCACCATGCAACAACCATAGACCACCTTATGAAATATTTTCTGTTCCTCGTATTTGCTAATTTGTTGAAGTTCCTCATTTCGATGTTCTTATTAATAGGATCTTGGAGATTTAGGCATTGTAGCAAAATCTATTTGGTCATTACAAAATGTCGTATACATCCAAAGAATATGCAGTAGACACTTAAATCTATGATCATATTGTTATACCATGAAAACCCTTATATCAATAACCCATCATAAAAATTTTTGCTACTAAAACATTCAAGTTCAAAAGAAGGGAATAACAACACAAATAGAAGAGAAAATAATATAGATAAACAATGTCAAAAATCAAATATAGCCTTGGATACTATAAACATCTTTTCAAATAAGCCGATAATTGTTAGCCAAATATCATTCCACGGATCGTCTCATGTTATATATACACCGTTCATCTGAACTACTCTTATATTAGATGCATAAAAATAATCAAGGTGCGCCCAATAAATTCAGTCACGTCGTCATATTGGTAAACAAATTAACACTTTTCTAAAAATATCAGAATTTAAATACATTTTTCAAAAAGACATCGTTATTGTTTCAGCCTGAAAAATAGCCCCAAGATTTACATAGCACCAGGAAACGATTAATATTTCTCCGACCTGCACCACAAACAAGGATGAGAAAGGACCACCGGTGGTTTTCCGGTGGAAACCTCTCCGATGCTTAAGTCAGTAAGCRTTTGAGGTGTATTTCAGGAAAATAACTGAGAGTGCTCAAGAGAACATACCTTTCCCTGCCTCAAGGCTGGGATATTTATAGCTTGCCATAGTGGGGACCCCAGCCGGGATSCCAGGGACACGTGCCGTGAATCATGGGCCRTTTAGGGGAAACATATTCTRAAMAAGTGGTCCCACWTGTTCCCCCTTAGGTAAGCKGGAGATCAGGTCTGACCAAACCACCTCTGGCTTCATCGTTCTCAGGACCGTCCTATCAAGAATGCTTCTCAAGCGGACAGATCAGGMCTAGCATTCTATTTACCGGCGTAAGCTCCTGTCCAGGTYTATCAGAGATACACGGCTTCTTCCCAGCGAGGACCTCTTTCCGGGATTTCAGGAACACATGGCGTGAATCAAGGATCGTTATGTAACAAACTCTGACAAGTGGTMCCACTTGTCTCTTTTGCTGGGAATCTAGAAAACGGTCCCCCTATTCCAGGCCTTCCCCATTTTCTTCTCTCCCTCCAACTCAGTTCTTACCACCTCTGCTCTTTCTTTCCTTTTTTAACAGGTCAGCCCTTACTGACGGCGGGGAAGAGCTCCACCTCTTTCATGGAGACAGAGATATTCTACTCCTTTTCCTCATTCGGCCGGTTGTGTTAGGGCAGAGCTAACCCGAACCAAGTCTTGCACGTATCCTGGCCTACCAGTTATAATCTTAATTTAATTATGCTTTCTAAAATGAGTTTTGTTTGGTTATCCACTAATCTAATTTATATATAGCAGTATTCTATTGTTTTCCAAGGTTCCACAACTTCTCATCACTCAAAATCTTTATTGGCACTTATCAAATTTTAAGTATTCAAGTTTGAGTTCATCAATTAAGTTCGATGGGGTATTTCCATTTGAGTAATTCACACTTAGAAACAACATCTGACAACAAGAAAAAATGGAAAATAAAATATGTTATCCAATTACATGAAATGCCATCCAGTTGAAACCACAAGAAGTATTGGAATCTTTCCTAATTGCTTAATGATAGAACTAATTAAACCAAGTCCTCATATTCTTCACCGCGTAATTAGCTCAAGATCACCTTCATACCGCATACTTGTTTCATAGCTTTCAACTGGGCAGCAGACCTGATGCAATTTCGAGGTGTTAGGAAGATGATTTGAAAGTATCTACAAATTGGGAATTTCTTAACTTCGAATATATGTCGAAGGAAATCGAGTCCTTGGTGAAATTGTATTGATGAGTGATTTTTCATTTATTATTTTTGACGGCACAATGAGTGTAAAAAAGATAGAATATTAAAAGTCAAGTGACACAGTGGCTTTTCCCATCTAATTAGAATGGTTCTCCATGCACATTCGTCAATGCTCTTTAAGTGACATCGCATCCTCTGTTTCAAGAGGGAGTAGTTATCCCCATTGAGGATCGGAGTCCTTGGGTTGCCTTGAGCATCCATAGCACCTAAACAAATAAGGATCAGTACTTAAAGTTTAAGTAACCCGCTCTAGATGCCAATTGTAAAACTTGAAGGTCTATACTTTTGAAAATAAGTATCATTTTGATATGTTGCTTTCAATGTTAACCAACACTGAATACCAACATCAACCAGAGTTAAACTAAAATTATGCAGCGAAAATAAAACTTAAGAACACATCAAATTAAATTCAGTTCACAAGTACAAGTACTTGTGAACTTGGGTGTACAAACCCAAAAACTATATTACTTTCTTGTTCACGATCAATACAAAAATATGAAGTAATTTATGAAAACTAAAGTATCAAAAACATGATACTAAATATTTATCTCCTAGATGAAAAGATCTTCTCCTTTGGTCACGCAACTTTAAAGAACTTGTTAATCTAGAACAGTGGCTCCAAGTAGTCTTCGCTTTCTTTCCTTGTTGTGCGTCGTCTTGCGTGCATTAAACAAGTAAAAAAAAAACTAAACATAATCTAGGAAACTAAATAAAGTCTTGTACATCAACTAGGAAACAAATAAAGACCTAAATCTAGTTCTCTAATTTATTTTGTGCCCAAGAAAGGCAAATAACAAAATGGGAATTATTGCCAAGAATAAATTCCTCAACACCCTCAACCATGCACGGGAGTTTTTCTTTACTACACCGCACGGTCCATGCATCATATGTTTTTTCTCGGCTTCATAGTACGTATGGTCGGATTCCTCATCAGGTATTTCGGCTTAAATTATCCTATTTATATCCACAGGAGTCGTATACTTTGCCTCTTTCACCAGGAACAACAATATGTGAGCATGCGGAAACCCATGCTTATGAAACTCTATCGTGTACATAACTGCACGTATTTTTAAGAAAAATAAATACATATTATAATGGACGGTGTAAATAGAAACACAGACATATAGTATGGAACAATACGTACACCCGACACATCGTAATGGATAAAGGTAATCTTCTACTCACTTGCAACGGTCTGCCTAAATATTTGATTCTGGCGAAGATCTTCTATCAACTCGTCCAACTTTGCCTTAATAATTCTACAAATGATGTCTGGCCTATCCTTGGTTCTAAGATTACGTGTATCTAAGAAACGAACAATCTCGGGCCAACTTGGATTGCACGTGAACGTTATGAATAAATCTGGATAACCAAATTTGCGACATATGGCCACCGCATCTTGATAGTTTTGTATCATGAGGAGAGTTCCACCGGTAAAGGTAGATGGCAATATAATACGCTTGCCCCGGGCAGATGTATCAGCATCACCGCGCATGACAGCATCAGCCAAACCCCTGTAGATATCACACCGAAATTTCTTCTAATTAAATCGAATATATTTTAATCTAGCCGTCTCGACCATGGTGTACGCATCCACGAAATATTGCTGAAACAATCATCTGGACGAATGAATGGTAGAGGGCTCGTCCTCTCTATCATGAAGTCTGAATGCAATGTATTCACGGGTGCTGATATATTTTCGTCCCTTCTCGGTTTTCTTCTTTCTCTCCGTAAGTGGAATGTTCTCCGTGTAACCCTCCTCCCCATAAGGTAACAACAGAGATTCAGCTCATTTATCTTGCGCAAATAACTACTCCGAGATTCAGCCAATATGTACCTATCCCCTAGAGCTGCATCAAATTCACCGACAACCAACACGGAAACTTCGTTGCAAGTGGGTAGATATGTGTACGTTCGTCCCTGTTATTGGTCCTCTTGCTAATAAGACGCACCCGAACATTAGTATGACCATACTCCTGCATTTTATCCTTTTCCATTCTAAACGTCTTCACAATCTCATTATGGTCGTCTAACATTTGCTTCAGCACATAAACAGTTTCTTCACGCAGGTTATTAGCCAATCCTACTTGCTACATCACAACACAGTCGACACAAAAGACGTTTTATTAAATATAAGTCATGCTATAAACAATAGCAAGACCTTCATAATTATAAATATTATAATTATTATTCACTCAACAAACCTCACTGAATTCATCCGGTGGGAAACTTCATGTTCCATATCATACACGTAAAGCTTTGCAAACTTGAGGGTTCCACCATTTTCTGCCAATAGTGTTGGGATTTGGTGGTACCGTCGCGCAGTGGAAAACAAAAATTTTTAATAATTGAATCGAATTCAATTGACGACGGCCCATTTTAATTTCAATTAATTCAAATAATGTTATATATTGCTTTATAATGAAACAATTCGATTTTCGTAAAATCAAATAAGCATGATCGGTTTCTATAAATTATATATATATAACAATAATATATATATATATATATATATATACGACGCAAAGCCAGTCCGTCGTCGCCCTCCTTCCGAGCGTGAAGTATATGTGTTGCTGTGTATTACATATGTGATGTGTATATATACATGTGGGTGCTGTGTTTGTGACTTGTATGTGTGTGCTGTCTGTATATTCATATATATGATATATATATTTACTTGATGCATGCTGTGCATATTAAATATATATATAAATATGTTATATATATGATATATGCATGCTGTTTAGTATATGATATGTATGTGTATGACTTGCATGTGTGGTGTTGTGTATGAGATTAGATATATAATGCATGCATGTTTTATTTGTATGATATATATATACATAATGTGCATGTTGTTTGATGTATTATTTAATATATATATACTGTTAATGTGTGCTTATATATATGTGTTGTTAATATGATTATACAATATATATAATTATATATATATGATTAATATATTAATATATATATAATTGTTATATATAAATTTAATATATAATATATATATATATAAATATATTATATATATATATATATATATATATATATATATA
>BMAC01000129.1:837007-854883 GCA_014905375.1 Phtheirospermum japonicum
CTCATCATATTGGGCTTCTGAGAATTTAATTTGGACTCCCACCCTGCCAAATATTTGAAAACAAAAATGCTTTCCGACGTTAGGCAACAATCTTTTAAACTACTTCAGTTTTTTTTTTTTTTGAAGATTCTTATAAATTGTTGACTCTATTAAAGATTAATATTTCATAGTAGAATATGTATAAAAGATGAAGAAATATACATTCACATAAAAGACTATTATTTATAATAGTTATCTAAACACAAAAGTTAATAATAATAGAATGATTTTATTAAGTAATATAAAATCCAAAAAATAGCAGATTTATATCACATAAATACTGTTTAAGCATATAATGCTTTCTCCCTCAACTTAAATCCAAACAAAATATAAGACCTCAAATCCGAAACCCTAATAGCAATATTCAAAGCAATGCAAACTGAATAATAAACCAAAGTAGAATAAATAATAATTTAATAAATAGTTAAGAATTATTCTATAAAATATTTATAAAATATGAAGCAATATACATTCATATAAAATACTATTATTTGTAATAATTATCTAAACACAAAGGTTAATAATAATTGAACGATTTTATTTAGTAATATGAAATCCAAAAAATATCAAATTTTAAATCACATAAATACTATTTAAGCATATAATATTTTCTCCCTCAACTTATATCCAAAAAAAAATATAAAACCTCAAATTCGAAACATCAATAGCAATATTCAAAGCAATACCAACTGAATAATAAACCAAAGTAGAAAAAATAATAATTTCATAAATATTTAAGAATTGTTCTCTTCCTCATCATCCTGCACAATTCCACCAATTCTTGGTTCGTCTTCCTCATCAATCCCAGCATCACAACCTTCTTCAAAGTTTAGGACTTCCTTCCGCATTGATTTTCCATGCTTAGAGAGAACCCTAGATGTCTTCGATGAAGTGGATGCTATCCCATCGCCATCGAACATCAACTTCCTTACGGTTGAACTCTCACCATACAGATCCATGACTTTGACCTTTTTAATATGAGTAGTAACCTCGTCCTCGGAACAGGCGTCTTGTTCAATTGTTTCAATTGAAAATCAATCGATGCATGTAATTTCACAAACTATGATTTTTATTTGATTTTCAAAACTACAAATATTCCACTAAGTTACCATTCCATTGTCGGTCTCCTCCCTTTGAATCAATGTCGTAAAGTCCAATTCCTTCAACAAAATAAAATGATAGATGAATCAAGAATTGTTTTAAAACAATTTCAAACATATCGAAAAAAGTTAAAAAAATTTATAGACTTTACTATCAATCAAAATCTATAAATTTCAAAGTTAGGATAACTCACATCCTCCTCGAGGGCCCACTTGTTGAATTTTGCTACTAAAGATTGGTCAGTAATCAATCGCACAATTGAAAATGCGCTTGATTCATTATGAATTTGGCCCATATTGACCTTCACCTTAAACATAACCGTTTCATCAATTAGTTTAAGAAAATCTTCGGGCAGATCTTCATCGGTGTGATTCTACATTGTCAAAAAATACCACATTAAATTTGTATAAAATGTAAAAACCTCTCACCAAGATCTATTAAAATTTATGTCCTACCTCCAAAAATTCGACCCGAAGGTCATGGCAAGACCTTCCAATCAAATTTTCAGCCTCCCAATCCCAACATAGTAGGGATACGTCAGTGATGGATGGATGGTTTTATGGTAAAGAATATGTTTGATTTATATATTCTTTACAATTTTTCTTAAAATTTATGCAAGTAATATGTTTGATTTACATATTCTTTACTGTAAAGAGCATGTTTGATTTACATGTTCTTTGATATTTTTTATGTGTATGTTTGGTTTACATATTCCTTGATGTGAAGAGCATATTTGATTTACATTTTTTTTGTGACTTTTGATTATGTGTTTTCGAATATGTTTGATTAACATATTTCTTACTTGGTTGTCATGTATTTAACGGAATATGTTTGATCAACATATTCCTTGGGGTGTTGTGTTGAGGTGTCTATGTGGTTATATTTGATTGCTATATTCTATGATTACTTGATTATGTGTTGATGCGACCTGGTTGAATTATTTTGCTCTCATTATTTGGACATGGGGAAATGAGTGATTTTTTCGGCTTTGTGTTGTTGTTATATGGTTTTACCTTGTTTGAGTATGGTCTAACTGTTTTACCTTACTCGATTTATTTAAACGTGGGGGACTGAGTGGATTTCTAAGTCATATATGTTTCAATATGGTTTCACTTGGTTTGATATGCAATGGTCTCTTTTCGACACCTTTTGATAAGTGGATAATAACTTTTTAGGACGATTCATGAGCTCGACAAGTCTTATGGTGTTCCAACTTTATGTTTTATGGTTACAAGGCAATGCTTAAGTAGATGTTTTTATAATTGAGGTTTTAACCGACCTATTTTAAGTCAATGATTGCTCCATAGTTACGTGATTCAATATATGCATAATTTTATAAATAAGTAGTTAATGTTTTATGGGTATTTATGAGGCGACCTCCTCTTTAGAAGGGTCAGTCTTTTTTGTAGGGGGTGAGCTGTTTTAGGAAGTGGCGATCTCTTATATGAGGATGGCGAGCTCTTGTAAACAAAATGGTATTATGACAGCTCGGTATCGAGTAGTAACTCAGTATTGAGAGCTGGACTTTATAGTTTACATGATCTCAGATCTTGTGGGGCTAATATGGACTATGGTATTGGGTCCCGGCGGACTAAACGCATGGCATGGTTATTGGCCCGTGGTCATTATGATTATGACAAGAGTTCTAATATTTATGGTAATTCAACATACAAGAGAAATCCAAATTTTAAGTCGGTTGTTATTTATGGTATTGTGACCCTATATGAGGGCTCATGGTTAATAGATTTTTTGTTATAAGGCTATGCGTAAGTAATATTTGAGGGTTATGGTTTATGGTATGGAGTGATATTTTCACCGACCTTTTTTAGGTCGGATAAATGGTTTATGGTTTGGTTGACCTATCTTAGGTCGGATAAATGAAATCTTTATTTTTTTTATATATACTACCTGATTTCGTACCTCAATCAACTAGAATATGGGGGAGTAGCTGATACGACATCAAAAATCGACGTGACTATATATGGTAAGAAAGTAACGAAAGGTTTAGAAGGTTCTAGGTCCCGACAAGTTGATAACATGGTAATAATATATTTTATGGTTATTATAAAATTATGGGAAGTAAGAATTCTAATATGAGGATATTTTCTAATAATGGAGATTGGGTACAATTTGGAGATTTAATCTCATCTTATGAAGGAATCATATTAGTTGGTGGAGAATTCTAAATAGTCTTGGGACTCAAACTCTTATGCTAATAACTTCTTTCAACTTCAACTCTTGTTTCATAACTTCACCCTTCTCTCTATCATGGAACTCACATTATTCTCTCTTTTTATAAAATTTTATATGGAATAATTCTCTCATCTCTAATTATCATGAATCATGGAGCTTACGTATTGGCGAGGTCTCTTTTAGGAGAGGCGAGCTCTTATACAGGAGACGAGGACCCTAAATTAGGAATATTCTTGTCTGTATAAAGAGGACACATGCCTAAGTTTTTACTCTACGTTGATTTTATCATACGTTTTAAGCTCTCGTGCATTATTGAGCTCTTGCACATCTCTCTCGAACAACATCTGACTTTAGTATCAGAGGGCCTACGCCAGGGCTGTCCGGCTTGGGTTTTTTTTTGTAGGTTGATTAGGTCGTCATGAGCTATTTGGGAATCTATTAGGTCATGGATTACATATTCGAGGTTATCACTCTCTTTTGTTAGTAAACAAATCATTTTGGTCGCATCAGTTCAATGGTTAAAATAATTGGTTAGTCTATTGGAATTTCGCAACGCCATGAGTTATTTTTTGTAAAAGATAAATATCTTTTTTCTTATAATTCAAGTTTTTTTTTTTTGGTATTATTTATCTTTCCAATTAGATCTCCCTCATAAACAAATGATTTGATAAATGAATTAATGGTTTGCTGGTAGCATCTTGAATTTTAAGGTTATGTAGCATGTCATGTTTACATTGTGCTTTGATCAAAAGCTTCCCGTGGAATGTAAAACCCATTAATTTTTCTCTTACCCTGTGAGAATGAAAAATAGTTGCACCTAAATTAGATTATAGATAGCATGAACTATTGCCTGGACAATTTGAGAAATATGGACTTTCTTGTTGATTGACTTACATTTGGCCCTGAATTGGTATGCGATATGTCCGTGGCCATGTGTATTCTTTTTCTTTATCTTAAAATGTATTTGTTACTTTGTGCATATAGGTCATTCGAGGCCTAGTCATAAACAAAGAAAGGAAACTTAGGGGGTGTCCCAAATATAGAATTTAATGGAATTTAGAATCCACCTATTTGTTAATGTTGTTGACACCCTAACCTAGGTGTCACTCAGCCGTTGGTCCGGATGACATGCGTCATCTTATAATAGGTTCGATTTATGAGTTGGCAGCTTCTAACAGTTCGTATTTTTTATTACCAAAGAGGGATTTTTTCGCTCGGTATAAATAAGAACTTTTTTCCTTTGTTATCTATTGTCTATTTTTACTAAAAAATAGCCTATTTTGTCACTTAACTAATCGCACTCATCGTCTGTTTCGTTCGATTCTCAATTCTTTCTGTTCATATATTTTTTATCTAAAATGAAATTGATGGCAAATTGAAATCAGTATATTGCTTTGAATATCAGTATCTTTGCTATTAAACATCGTCTGTTAGTATCTTTTCTATTTTTTTTTTTCATTTATTCTTCTGAATAAAGGTATATTCATAGTAAAGGAATCAAATTCCCAGATTGAATCATTTTCCAGATCTGCCATTCTAATTCATGTTTAATTCTTTTTTTTTCAATTCTAATATTTCTAATCTCCAATGAAATTGTGAATATATTTTTCACATCTCATATTTTTTTTCATTTACGCAGATTTGCAAAGATTTGATATCTGCCCTTTCATTTACAGTCAATATAAATCTGAATTGTGGACTCAACTAACCGACAAAGATCCATTTCGACATATAAATCTGTCAGGGAGTTCATATCTAATTTTTCAATTTCTAATTATATTGCTTCCAATATTTTCAGATCTCTTTTTTTTTTTCGTTTACAAATATTAACATAACTAATCGATATATGCTATATGTTATTTCAATTGCAATCATTAAAATTACGAATATCTTGATTTAAGGTATCAGATCTGCTTATTTATTTATTTGCAGATCAATGATGTTTCTGGAGATACTGTCTTGGAAAATTTTTGTAATAATTATCCGTTTATGGCCGAAATCCGAGTTCAGGGACCTGAGATCTAAGAGGTATTTTCAATATTAAAAATCTGCGTAATTGATCGAAGAATTCTTAGCACTCTAAGAAATCTTCTCCGCAATAGTACGAAGTCGATTGTAGAGCGGTAAGTTTTCCCGAGTCGTGTCTCTCGAGGATAGATATTATCGGCGGTCGGTGTTTTTATTTAATCTCTTGTTAATCAAAATTACACTAATCTAAACTAAGAAAGCATTAAGTCATTGGTTTGGTTTGAGTTTTATGCTAAAGCATGAGTTTAAAAGGAGACTTTAATTAAAAATAATTGGGTTTAGGGTGTTCGGTTCGTCTCCACGATCAATCGATTTTTGCTGAGCACTTAATCCACGATTCGGGTTGTCAATCCCAAATGTCGATCAAGTATTGGGGTCGTCAATCCCAATTCTCAACAAGCTCCGACTAATGGCTCTAAACGAACTTAGACCCTAAACCCGTAATTACTAAACTAGTTGCGTCAAATACGAATTAAAGCTTGCTTGAAATTAATTAATTGATGACATTAACTAAACCTAATTAACAACCTTAAATAAATTAGAACTACTAAATTCAAGAAGTCTTGAAGTTAAAAGTGAAGACATGGAGGGAAATTAAAAGCATTTGAAATTGAAATTGATTAAAAGCATTAAATTGAAAAGAAAGTCAAAATCACCAAAGAGGAAAGCTTCATATATCTTTCAAGAACCCAAGAGTTTGTTTAGACTAAAGAGGTAAAAAGCTTCAAACCAACATCCATGGAGTTTTGAAAGAAAACAAAGGCAAGAGGAATTGAATTGCAAGAACAACAAGACAAGCTAAATCTAACAACATACCCTAAGCAAATTCAACTAACAAACACAACACAACAACATGAACAATAAATCAATAACTAAGCATAAAAGTAAAGGAAAGAAAACTACCAATTTCATTGAACACCAAAAGCTTCAAATCCAAATTACAACCTTCAAAAGCAACCGAATCTTCAATACAACAAAGAGCAACAAGTGAAGGAGATTGTCCCCTTCTCCAACACTTGCTAACCTAAACTAACCAAATTAAACTAATTACTAAGCTATCTAAACTACACTAAACTAAGGATTTAATAGCTAGGGTTTTGAAATGCAAGAGTAAAGGCTTGGAGGAAATGGAACAAGTCCAAATACCACCAAGGAGAGTTGTTTTTTTTTTTTTTTTTGTGGATAATGGGTGGGAATCATATATGGGTAGATAAGGGTCAAAATTGTCTTTTTTTTCCACCAAAATCACACATCCTCAGCGTTTCAGTCGATCGACTGCCTTGTTCAAACGCCCCAGCTTCTGCCTAGCAGTCGATCGACTGAAAAAATAATGGAATAAGCCATCAATATCTTCATATGGAATCTAGCCCTTCCTCCTGGCTTTCATTTGGCATTTAATATGTATCATTTAGAATTTTCCTCCGAGAGTTATGGTCTCCACACCAAAACCTGACACAAGCGAGGCCACGGTGAACTGTCTCCACTTAAAGATGCGTTCTACCATTCTTAGACTTAGAATTTGGGATTGTTGTAAACACAAGAGTTTTAGACATTTCTCTCATATTTCCAATGATATAAGGTGGATGTAAATGGCACAAGTGGGTTTGGATTTATGCTTGTATTACGAGAGCTGAGACATCCACCGAGCGAATGCATGAGGTGACAATGAAAATGGCCACATTTCTCGTCATTTCCGGTCGATCCTCGCACCAAAGATATGTCGTGGATTGGAAATGAGTGTCTCGGGTTTGAATCATCTTTTGACCTCGTCGTGGGCCCACTTTCACCAAAGTTGAGCTTCAAAACAAAAACTAATAAAAAAAACTAAGAAAATATAAGAAAAACTACTAAAAACAAAGAAAACAATACAAAACCTAAAACTAACAAAATAGGCCAAAAAGACTACCAAACCATAAATGCAAGCAAAACACATGCAAACACAATACAAAAAGATAACAAAAATGCGTACAAAAAAGTACAAATCAGTAATGTTCTTTAATTTATATAATATATTTACATAAATGATTTATATTTCTGTGCAGATCAATAATTTTTCTCAAATCCTATCTTCGAAAAGATTTGTACTAATTCTCCAGAAATTGCCATAAACGGAGTACAGATCTCTGAAATATCACGGTGTCAATGGAAAGCTAAATTGGGTATTATTCTTTAATTCAGATCTTTTTTTTATAGAAAGTATTATATTATCAATTTTGAAAAACACAATTCTGTATTAAAATATATTTATCCTTCTTATAAATTCAGCATTTTTTAACATTTATATTTTATCGAATTAAATCCGATCAAAGATATAATTATATTCACAAACAATACACCAATCATTAATATTTAAAATAGATATTCCTTATTTTAAATTTCCATATGGAGGCCGCATTCTTTGGTATATAGCAACTATAAAAGATCATCCATCCAAAAATATATTTGTTTCTCAATTATCAATATTATCAAAATCAACTACACATAACCATAATTAGTTGATACGTATATTTATATATATTGATATGTTTTTTACAACACTGGTATCATGTGTACAAAATTTACAGCACTCTGATTTCTATTACGATTGTTCTTTAAATAGCTTGATAATTATCTAATGGATGTGAACGTTCCGCCCTAGCACGCAATCAATATGTGGTGTTCTTTAACACTGGCTGATGTACGTCGTCTGGTAATGTAGACCGTTTAAGTTTATTTGAATGAGGACTATTACAACTGTGTTTTAGTATTGACGAATATTGAAGGTTATGGTTTGTACTCATTGTCTATTTCTTCTTACCCTAATATTTATATATTCTCGACTTTTTCAAAATTTCAGCCTGTTCCTAGTGCTTTGTCCCGATATTTTGATAATTGTCTGCCTGTATATTTTGATCTGCGAAATTGGCATGGTAATTTCTGGTCTGTTGAGATGTGGAGGATTTTAGATTACGCTGAGTTCATGTTCGGCTTCGAATTATTTGTCAAACATAATAACATCAATATTGGCGATGAATTAATTCTCACTTATCGTGGAAGCTTAGTGTTTGATGTGAATGTCATCAACATCGCTGGAGTTGAGAAAAAATTCGTCAATTTAATTTCATTTCGTGACTTATATTTGGATTATGGAATTCCATTGTTCCCAAAGTTTAAATTCAAAATTTTGAAAGCTTACATAGAAGAATCTTATTTGGTGAGTTGTGTTTTAAATTTAATTAATTGTTACCTAATGTTATTTTATAATTTGGATTTTAACTGACATCAATGTGTTTTGTTTTCACAGCCAATTCCCTTGGACTTCTGGATGAAGCATATTCATTCAACAACTATGGAAAACCAAACCCAATCCACGCTTAAATATGGCTTGGCTGAGTATACTGTCAATATAATAAAACAGACGAGAGGTATATCACATTTATGTAATGTTCAGAAATCTGTCATTACTGGGGATTTGCATGAAGACCGTGATTGTACTTTTGAGCTTATTTACCCTCCGGACAATAATCCTTTTCTATACTTCAAAGTAGATGTTGATTATTAATACAGATAATGTACTTGATTACATATTCAATTGTAATATAAAATTGATTTCATGAATAAATGAATGAACATCTTACGTGTTTTTTTTTATACATTCAGTTTTCATATACTTTTTACACGTTCAGTTTTATGAATATACGTTCAGTTTTATAATTATTATAAATGTAAATTATTCTTTATTTGTATGAAGGTATAAACCTTATATAAAAATATATATACCATATTGGATGAGTCATTTTTTTATATTCCATATTAAATCAAAGCTCTTTGAATTATATAACAGTAATTGGAATTAATTATTGGGTTTCCTTAGACATTGTTTATTTTACGGTAAGTTTGTAATAAAGTATATTCCTTATATAAAAGTAAATATGCCATATTAAATTTGTCATTTATGTATATTCCATATTAATTCAAAGTTCTTTGAATTATATTACAATAATGGAAATTATAAATTATATACAAAAATAATAAAAAAAGACATATTTACGGTCGATTTATTTCATCAGTCCATATCTTTGACTGCGTGTATCCATCATAAACCCAGACAAGAATCAATAAATATATAAGGATAATTTGTTTACCAAATGCGTATTTCACCGTGATTTAACATGACAATCAATAAAGTGTTTAGATAATTTGATTACCAAAATATTATTTTTTGTTTTGATAGAATACAATGCCTAATATTTCAAGTTAGCTATATAATTATCTATTATATACCCACACTTTCCTTAGATATTTCGAAAAATTAGATCTAGATTACGAATTTATAGTATTCACAATTTACGTTGACTTCAAATAAATCTTTCAATATCTTTTTAATACTTATTAATATAATTATATAATAATAATGAATTGATAAAAAAAATTATATATATTTAAAATCTTGAACATCTCACAATATGGAAATAAAAATATCCCGTTTACATTTATCATCTTTCCATTTGTCTAGCAATTATAAATATTGTTTAACATTGATATATGAGAAGATTTAAAGGTTAAGGAAAATGGAATTGTAAATCGAAACTTTCTATATCAGTTATGGTTAATTGACTGATAATAACTATTCATTTATTACTAATTTCACATTTTCACGCCGATTAGAAAATTTCTTTTTAGCAGTTGGGGATATGTTTAATTATTCATTTATTATTTATTATTACCAATTGAATTAAAAAAATTACTCCTTTTAAACGCAGTTGCAGATATCTTTCCGCAATATTTGTCTTTTACTTATATAATAATAATAATAACTAAAGATAATCCATTGTAGAAAATACTGAGATAACCCCATAATCATAAAGCATCTTGAAAAAAGATAGTTTGATTCAGATTTTCATCATTCCATATCCACAACCTCATGTATCTAACACAAAAATCAATGAAGTCTTTTTAATATTTTTTTACCAAAATCTTCTTCTTTTTTAGATACAGAATACTCTATACCTTTTGAACTGTATATATATAAATCGTGAAACCCACATCATCGCCATTACAAAATAAAGAAAAAAACTGGGAGAACACCATGAAGAGTCTCATTCCAACTTTCAAGAAGGACATCGGCCTGCCCGAATGTTATTTCATGGTAATAATCTCAATAATATTTCTGTTTGGAAGCCTCTGTATGCGAAAATATACTTCCTTCTTAGCTTTGTTGGTTTAAATATAGATTTTAATATATTGAAATTAGATATGTTGTTGTTGCATGTAAAGTTTATACAAAGATTTTATAGATTAACAGAAACAATGACTGTAGACTTATAGAGTTATTATTTCAGATATTTTTGTAAGGATTTCATAATGGGGGTTTTATTTTTTTTGCTGTTTATCATCATATTTTTTTTATGTGACATTAGTTAATATCATATTGTTTATTAAATTCTTGACATCAAATATCGATGTATTGGTATATTTTGTTGCAGAATATTTTTGAGATTTGTCCTTGCATGTTTTATGTGTTTTAAATTTCATGTTTTTTATAAGAAATAAATAATGTTCTAAGTTTCTGAAAAACAAGTAGTTCAGTCCTAGGGGTGGAATTTTTATAAATCCTAGAGTTATATACTGTTGTGTAGAGTATATTGATAAATATTAATTATTTTTTCTGTACTATTCAGCAAATTCCTTAGAAAATCAAATCATATTTATAGAATGTGGGGAAACTCAATTTATGCTGCGAAATTCGAGGGGTGTTACCTGGAATGTCGATGTCCTCATAAACGATGATAATGTTCATTTTTTGCTGTAAATTTAATCAATAATTTATAAATATTGATTCAAGTTTGTGCATTAAATTTAGTTTTTTTTTCTTGGAATTGATCTTTCTTTAAAGGTTCACATTGGTAATGGTTGGCAACAGTTCCAAAAGGATAATAAGATTGTCGCCGATTTCTCTGTGGTTTTTATAAACAATGAATTTGGAGTTTTTGATGTGATAATATTTGATGGAAAGGGAGTTGCCATTGTTAAGGAGAATTGTGTTGATCCATGCAATGCACTGGAGGAACCTGGATTCGAGGTTACAATCACAAAAACAATTCTCACACGTCGCCGAATCGTAAGTTTTTAACAACCAATTTCTTCCTATCAAAATTAATATATGAATATTATATATTATTCGTTTCTTGGGTCATCTAATTTGTAGGCTATACGCAAAGATTTCTGGAAGGATGTTATTATTGAATCCAATCGTGGTAACGAGCACAGGGCGATGATAAGAAATGGTGATTATCGTTGGGTGTTTGACATTACTAAGCATTCGGATGATCGCCGCTTTATGCAGGGCGGCTGCAACCTAATGATAGAACATTTGAATTTGGCCAAGGATTCAAAGATTGTTTTGAAGCTGCAATCTGTTCCAGGATTGGTCTTCAATTCTGAAGTCCTTCCATTAATTTTTAGCTGGCTTTGTTTTATTGTTGAACTCCCTGGAAAAGACCTCCAACTGTTTTCCTTTCAATGTTCAGCTACATAAATTTGTTGTTTAGTTTATGTTCTGTAATGGTGATCCGTTAATTGCTGATTTTCTACTTTTCAAACAGCTTATTAGAAGGATGTCTACCAGTAACTTATCTTCAATGTCTACTTTCAACTGAAATCATTTGATCTTATTAGACTGTTGCATGGATTTTGATGTCATCATTTTTAAGTAATATATATTTAAGATATATGTTATAAAAACTATAAATTGGATTATATGGTTAAGTTTTTTCTCTAATCTTTGATATATACATTAGTATCTTATACCATGTGAAAAACATATTTTCTTTAATTATTACCTGAATGTTTTATACTTAAAAATATATCAAGATATTGGAAAAATGAACTGTAATTGATTTCTAACCTTTTAACAATATAATAACCGTATCTTTTATATTTGGATAAAACTAAAATTTATAATAAGGATGCACATTTTGTTGATATAATAACTTCATAATCTGTAATTAACTTTTGTTAATTACATAAAATCATAATTTATAATAAAGATGCACATCTTCATTTATATTCATTCATAAACTTTTCCATGCAAGTTTACCATATATATAGTGAATAGTGCGATAAAGTAATAGACATACCAAAAAATAATAATCACTAATTAATTGATAAGCATCAATTAAGGAACTCTAAAATCTTAGATTATTAAGGGATTCGTCGTATTATGTACTATTAAAATTATTATAGATTATCCTCCATGTTAAAAAAGATAACTAAAACTATAGATAGATAATCATTAAATGTTCCTTGATTGATAAAAAACAAATAACATCAAATAAATACACAGAAAGCTAATCTAATCTAAACCAATCTACCTAATTTTACTCTAATCTCTTAAATATTATTTTTGAATTATAAATATATATTGGTAAATATATTATATATATATATAGTACATATATTTCTGTCCAACACATCCCACATCCGATTTGTTTTCCTTTATTTAACATGCAATATTTCTAACATTTATATAATTTGCCTATCCATCGGAATAAAATAAATATCTAAGATTAATATTTTAATATTACTATAATAAAATAAATATACATGTGTTTATTATATAAATATTACTATTATAAAATAAAAATCCATGTGTTTATTATTTAAACATTACTATAATTCTAGAGTTTTACTATATTTTTGATATAACATCAAAAAATTAATAATAAATGATTGATTTGTACAATTTATTTACGCCGTCTGATTTGCAATATACCATAAAATTATTTTATAAATTTTTGATTGATACTGTTAAGACTACCGACATTCTTCTTCATTAACTTTTCCATTTTGTTTACCTTATATATATATATATATATATATATGATGGGTTTAAATGAGAACCCCGTCATTATATGTGAACCTAGGGACTAATCTTGGCCTTAGATCTAATAATATGTGTGGACCAAATTTTTTCTATTTTTTAATTTAATTAAATTAACTATATGGTAAGAAAGGGTGTTTATGTAAATTTACATAATCCTCTCAACCAAATTAAATACCCATCCCCGTATATACCCCAAACCCTATCCCTCACCCAAATTGAAACTCATCTCTCTCTCCCCCAAATTGGCCACTGGAGCCGAACGCTGACGGTCACCGCTGGAGTGCCATTGCCGTCACCGCTGGAGTGCCATCGCCGCTCGGGCTGAACGCCATCAGCTGGAGCCATCTCCGTCTGTTTCCGACTCCACCAGAATCGGAGGGTAGCCACTAGAGCCGAACGCTGACGATGGCGTGGCGGCGGTGGCGATGGCTGAACGCGTAGGTTTTGAATTGTTTGGAATTTCATGGCGGTGACCCTTCTCTCTATCATTTTCTTTTTTTTTTTTTTGCTCTTAAACTCGCCAGCGCCATGGGCCTTGGTTTTCTGACCAGGGCATCGTCCATTCGGATATGGTTGACGAAAAACCTGATATCTGAATGTTTGGTTGTTTGGATTTTGGTTGTCGGAGATGAGCTCGACAGTGGGTGGCGGTGATGGTGAATCGGTGATGGTAACAGTACAAGTATTTGCCATTAATGTTATTTCTTTTTTAATGAACGCGTAGGTTTTGAATTATTTGGAATTTTCATGGCGGTGACCCTTCTCTCTATCATTTTCTTTTTTTTTTTTTTGCTCTTAAACTCGCCAGCGCCATGGGCCTTGGTTTGCCGACCAGGGCATCGTCTATTCGGATCTGATTGACGAAAAACGTAATATCTGAATGTTTGGTTGTTTGAATTTTGGTTGTCGGAGATGAGCTCGACAGTGGGTGGCGGTGATGGTGAATCGGTGATGGTAACAGTACAAGTATTTTCCATTAATGTTATTTCTTTTTTAATGACCTTGATCTTTAATTGGATTTAAAAATGAACGTTGATATGGGGCCACTAAATGAGTCTGTATTCCAACATAATTGTAAGGTTCATCTACCAATTTCAAATTGATTCGATTTAATTAAATTCCCATGACTCATAACTTACAGGTATTTCTAATTTTCAAATCATAGAGAGAGAGAGAGCATGTGGATCTGCGGGAGGGTGTCTCTAACGACAATTCCTTTTTATTCTTCCATCCCTCTATGGTTTATTCCCTACAATGCGTGCGCTTCTCACTACACATGGCTGGTTGGACGGTGGTGGCTTTGCGCAGGCGGCGGCTGACCCATGTTGCAAAGGGTAGGGTTGAATGTTGGGCCAAGTTTTTAACAACTCATGGGGCTGGAGAAATGTTAAGCATTGGGTTGGCCCAAAAAAGCAGTTTTAGTGTAGTAAAAAAGCGCTGCCACAATATGAAAAAAGCATTCCTGAGATTGTCAAGCTTGTAGCACTATCAACATATTAAAAAAGCATTGCTACTTTATTATAAAAGCACTAGTTATATAGTAAAATCCAGATTCTTACTCGTAAATAGTGGTGCTTTTGTATACATCACTGTAGTGCTAAATATTATCATATGCGATGCTTTTACCGTTAAGTATTTCTAATTTAATTACATTTATTTATTTTTATGTTTTTAAACATGCAATATGTATCTTAAATCGTAGATCTTGAAAATGTGATTAATTTGATATATATCTTATTTAAAACGAATAAAAATTGAGAAAGTTATGGTTTGTTGAAAATTTGAGTTTTTTTTTCAAATTTTGAATTTGCCCACGTGACAGTAATTGTAGACGAATTTTGTGATGCTTTTTGCATAAAGTCGCAGTGCCTTGTTTTCTTTATCCGTTGTGCTTTCTAAAGAGCAATGCATCGCTCTTTATAAACGTTGTTATATGTCCAAAATACCTTTTTTATTAATTTAATGCAATATTTTACATAAATACCCTGCTGACATGTCATGTTCTCAACCATCAAGATTATCCAATCTAATGGTCAAGATGAGTCCCTAGGTTCACATATAATGACATGATTCCATTTGAACCCAACCCTATATATATATATATATATATATATATATATATATATATATATATACACACACACACATGTGTATACGTATATATTCAATCAAGATATTTTCCTAATCCTCAATCTAATAGTCAACAGTATTATATTTGTGCAGCATTCCAATTTTACCCAATGAAGAATCTATGCCGAATAGGAATGATCAATTAAATGCAAATATTTGGTGTTTTCCTTGGTTGATTAATTCTGAAAATCCATCATTAACATATCGTTGGTAAAGAATCCTACCGTAAATTAATTTCAATTAACTCATATAATAGAAAAATCCATATTCAATTATTTTTGCCTTTTCCTTTTATGGTGAATTGTGGGATATAGAATGATTCATACCAAAAGATAATAATCACTAATTAATTATGTACTATTAAAATTATTATAGATTATATTTAGTTAAAATAGATAAATATAACTATAGATAGATAACTATTAAATGTTCCTTGATTGATAAAAAATAAATAACGTTAAATAAATACACTGAAAACTAATCTAATCTAATTTACCTGATTAGATTAGATTCCAATTATAAATATATATTTAAATATTATTTTGGAATTACAAATATATACATGTAAATATATTATTTATATAATACATATATTTCTTTCCAACACATCCTACATCCGATTTGTTTTCCTTTATTTCACATGCAATAATTCTAACATTTATATAATTGGCCAATCAATCGGAATAAAATAAATATGCATGTGTTTATTATTTAAATATTATTATAATAAAATAAATAAAGCATCAATAAAACAACATATACATAAATAGGTTTGCGTCTATATAAATATAATTAGTTGTAATAATATTTACAATACCACAGTCACATATCTACGAGAAGAAAATACTTAATTTTCACTTCAAACTACAGAATACAGATGGCTTCTTCTAATAATTTTATTGAAGAAATCAATCATTTCAAGGAAACTTGGAAAATCGAAGTACGCTGTGTACGGCTTTGGATGACGTACTATTCAAATAATCCCGAGAAACCATTGAGCATCGAGCTGATGCTGGAGGTCGTTAAGGTTTTACTATACCTTTTCAAATCATAGTTTTTAACAGTAATTTCATTTTCTTATTAAAGTTAACTCATGGATATATAACTAAATTTAGTCTTTCAATATTTTAGGGCGGACAAATACAAGATTCTGTCCGAAATTATCTTTTTCCGAAGTACAAACACAAACTGGGAGAAGGTTCATTCTATTGTCTCAATAATTTTGAGATAAAACCGAATGAGGATGATTATCAGGCTACCTCGCATACATATCGTTTTGCCTTTCATAATCATACGGGATTGCATTGTTTATCGATGCCGCTGTCTATACCCATGTATGGGTTCAGATTTGTTGAGATCAGCGATATTCATTCTGGAGAAATAAGCGAGAGACGATTGGTTTGTGAGTTATTTGTTTGCACAATATGAGAATATCATGTTAATCTTTATTTATCTAATATTCCAACACGTTAAAAAATATATATAATATTTATTAAAGATATTCGTATATTTATATTCATGTAGATGTAATTGCGGAAGTTGTTTCGTGCGAGGATATCAATCCAGTTGTGAAAACGGGCAATAGCAGAGTTACTATCAAATTGCAGGATGAATTGTAAGCACATATACATTACTATACATAGTTCATTCTGAAGTATATAAACTAAATTATTATTGATGCTTGGATATATAAAATCTATCCTTAAATGGTAAAGATTCTATCAAAATTCATTGAATGTTATTTTAATAAAAATATTTCATGGTTTTTAAAAAAAAAAAAATATGTATCATTGTATTTTTTCGTTGAATTAATCATATTTTATTAAATTCTCATAATTGGTTGTACTATATTTGTCTTTATAGCTTTGAAATGAAAACTTATTGAGTAAATGGATTGGAAATTAAACTTCTTTTTGTCTACTGTATTCTCATAATTGGTTGTACTATATTACTGATTGCAAAATTGATTGGTTTCCCTATATTTGGTGTTTTCCTTGCTTAATTAATTCCGAAAATAATTTATTTATAATTATATATATATATTACAAACTTATATATTACAGACTTAATTATATATAAAAAGTAATTTTTAATATATATATATATGAGTCTGTAAAAAAAGGAACTGTTTCCATTGCTATCTATGTATATTTATATATATATATATATATATATATATATATATATATATATATATATATATATATATATATTAAAATGTTTAGAGAAATACTATACATTGCTTATATGTTTCCCCTGAATGTCTAGGGAAGTACAGCTAGGAAAGTACTTTTTAATATTACAATGTGTTATATATATTATAATTTTAATTTTACAAGTTATAATTGTATTTTAATTTATATTACACAACTATATATATAATTAATAAAAAGTACTATCTAACTTATTTGGTGTTCCCCTTGATTAATTAATTCAGAGAATATTTTTTTTTATAATTATCAACTAAATCTTTAAATATCAATAATTTTTTTATATTAGATAATTATATATATATATATAT
>BMAC01000129.1:908005-919729 GCA_014905375.1 Phtheirospermum japonicum
TTCGGATCAATATATATATCTTCCTTCTCATAAATAAAAAGCTTTTGAACCCCTTAGTGTTTGGATGCCCAAGCATGTTCCAGTTTCCTCTTCCTCTTCTCCACTCCTTTAACTCAATTTTGGATGAAAACTTAAGCATTTGTGTAATTCCTTATTTGAATGATGAATCTCACCATTGTTTATGAGTAAGCTTTTCATATACTTTCTTTAATTGTTTAAATTTCTTGTTTGCTTTCCTTATGGGTTTTTGATGTTCTTGTTTTAGTCATTGGTTTTCTTGCAATTTCTCATGGTTTTAAGTTATAGGATTCTTAGAAATTTATATGATAATATTTGTTGTTCTTAAAAGCTCATTTTCTATTGTTGTCTTCTTTCAATCTCTTTAATCATTTCCATGCTTGTTTTAAGTTTGTGTTATTGTATTTCTTGGTGATTATAGGTTAAAATTCATAGGGCTAGTGCCCGGATAAGTTTAAAACCATCAATTGGAATTTTTGGGTGTTTAATTTACAATTCGAGATTGGCAACCCTAACTTGTAGATTTAGTGTTCGATTAAATGCCAACTGATCATGGAGACGAGTCTAGAGCCCCAGACCCCCGTTTTATTAATCATTTTCAAAGTTTTTTATTTTATTTCTCGTAATTTAAATCACTGTCTTAGATATTAGAACTTTAAAAATTAAAGTCTGATCACGTGTTTAGCATAACTTTTTTCTTGTTGTCTCATTCGTGAGTCAAACACAAAATTTTCTTCCGATTAGTCTTCCTCGAGAATTCGACTCAACTCGAGCTTTCCACTTACGATTGTTCCGTTCTCTTGCGGACGAACTTTTCTATAGAAAAAAAAAGTAAGTGCAAAAGGTTCGTTTCTTCCGTCCATAAAAGATAGGTATTCTCGCTTTTTAAAAATAGAATACCACAAATAAGACTAAAACTCCCCTATTTTATTTACTTAATTTATAAGAATACTTAAAATTTAAGGATAAAGTAAGAAAAATAGTAAACGTGTTACAATTCCAGTTCAAGTTATTTTTCTTAATCTCTGTATTTTTTTCTACCCGCCTATCTTTTGTGGACGGAGGGAATACTTTTGTGGATGAAGGGAATAGTAATTAGTGTCCTATGAATTTTAATAATTTTTAAGTAGTTCTGTGTGTGTGTTTTCCAAAAATAAAATAAATTAAATTATAAAGTTTCTTTTTAATCTTTACTAAAAATGACAATCTAATGATGAAAATGATTGGGTTTAGGGTTGATTACAAAAAATAGCCCTGAAACTTATTGTAATTACCTAAAAAAATATTTATTTCAAAATTAGAAATAACCCATGACATTTATGAAATGCGCTCCCGAGAGGGATATTTCATATTTGTAAGGTATATATAGAGTTCAAGAGCACGTTTGTAGCATTTGAACTCTTAAAGGAGTTATTTGTAATTTCAAAACATAACTAAGGGTGTTTTTTTTAACTTAGCTAAAAAATCATGTTAGTTTTTATAGTTATCAATTTCGCTTCAAGTCTAATGCTATTTTCTTGCACTTGACATTCCAGTGCACTAATTTGATATGGTGTCATGTTTAACTCTCTCGCAATTTGCAGGCAGTAAAGGGACCTCAAATGCATGAACAACAAAAAAAAAAAAACTTTGTTTGCTGACGGGCGGATCCATCAGTAAACCCGTCAGCAATCAACTTGCTGACGAGTAGCGCCCATCAACATTTTTGGCGTTAGCAAGCTAACGGGTGATATGACCTTAATGGGGAGACCTGGATTGGGGTAGAACTAGTCTAGGATCACTAAGAAAGTGCCCAGTAAGCTAACCTGATGTGCCCTGGTGAAGTCTTAAGCTGACTTTCCTAGAGGAGGTCAGGAAAAATAGATTGAGATGAGCTGAAGGAACTACCCTAACTCAGGATAATCCTGGTCTGACCTAAATTCTCGGATGAGACTAAGGTCAAGAGGCCTACAGTCAGGAGAAACACCCGGATCTGATCCGAATCCTCTGAGAATGATTATAGTAGGACAGGCTTGTGAGAGATAAGGCTTATGGGAGATCAGGAAATTTGATTTCCCAAGAGGGAACATGTGGGCCCCTAGTCGCGATTATTGGCATAACGGCCCGAGAATTGTGGATAATGTTTCCAGAATCTCAAAAGGTTCCCCGACAGAGAAAGCTATAAATATCTCAACCCCAAGGTCGAGAGAGGTATGACATTCTTTTGAACTCCTTTCATTGCTTATTGAAATACACGGCACGCTTAACTGACTTAAGCATCGGAGAGGTTTCAACCAAAAATATTTCGGTGGTCCTTTCTAACGTATTTTTTGGTGCAGGTCAGGTTTATTCCCAAGGGAATCGGAGTATTTTCAAAGAGGAATATTTGGTTTTGGTTTTGCTATTTTTGGTGAAACTATTGGCGCCGTCTGTGGGAATAACTCCAAGCTAAGACGTGAGTAGGCATGGCATCAGATGTGCTCCGACGGGATCTGGTAGGGGAAAGGGGTAGAACGCAGTCCTCTGCCACGCCAAGGGACAAGCCTGAAACATCAAGGTCATCGGCAATGGCTAGGCCAGGCACAGCTCAATCCCCCAGGGAGAAACGCACGCCGAAGGATCGCTGAACAATCCCCTCTTGAGGAAATTATCAGATCTTATCAGAAAAGCGGTGGAGGTGGCCGTGGAGAACAAGTTTGCTGAACTTTCAACACCGAACCTCAAGGAAGGCCAGCTGCAGGAGACGGAGCCACCGCACACTACCCGGCTAACAACCAAATCTCTGCCTCAAGGAGATGAAGAAAGCTTTTTTGCTTCAGAAAGTAAAACTTCAAGTAAAAATAACCTAGATCTCACTGAGCAAATGCAGAACCTACAGAAGGAAGTTAGTGAAGTGAAGCGAAGGATGGCTCGGACAAAGGTAAGTCAGGCGCAATGGAGCACTCCATTGACAGAGGAGGTCATGCGGGATTATCTCCCAGCTTCATATCGCTACATGGGCTTTGAATACAATGGAAAGACTGATCCATGGGATCACCTGAGTCGATTCGAGATTGCGGCTACCTTGCACAAATTTTTTGACGCAGTCATGTGCCGGGTTTTTCCCACGACATTTACGAAATCAGCTCAGCTCTGGTTCAGTCAGCTTCCTCCCCGTTCCATTAACAATTTTGACGAGTTCAGCTCTGCGTTCTTACACCAGTTTACCAGCTATAGAAAGTACCAGAACATGCCGCTGGAGTTATTTAGTTTGAAACAGAAAGAGAATAAAAGCTTAAAAGGGTATATTAAGCATTTTACAGAGGCGAAGTTAGAAATCCCATCGTCTTCTGAGGAGATACTGATGAATGCACTCGCGCAAGGGCTCAGGAGAGGTGAGTTCTTCCAGTCATTAGTGGTAAAACCAGCCGAAAAATTTGGAGAGCTCCTAGAAAGAGCAGAGAAATACATCCATTTAGAGGAGGCTTTGAAGCGAAAGGACGAGGGAGAGAGAAGGCGAGAGAGACCTGAACAAGAGGACAGGATGACCACGAAAAAGCCTATGACAGACCTAGTAGGAGGACGTCCCCGATTTAAACGATACACGCCCCTAGCTTCGCCCCAGAGAGAAATCTTGCAGGAAATGGAACGGAATCCTGACCTCAAATGGCCAAGGACCTATTCACAAAAGCAACAAAAGGAAAAATCCGACCTGTTCTGCCGGTACCATAACGAGTACGGTCATGACACGGATGAGTGCACTCATATGAAGGATGAGATTGAACGGATATTGATGATAACAGGGGGCGAATGGGATGAGCACTCTAGACGAACCCAAAATAGCTATGTCCGAGCTGCAAGGGACTTGGTCAGGAAATCACGCGAAGTGGGTCAGATAACCCCAAGTCAGAGCATAGGTTTCGGATCAGAGGATGAGAATGGCATCTTGGCTCCTCACATGGACGCCCTAGTCATAACAGCCACTATCTCTAATTACAATGTGAGACGAGTATTTATTGATACAGGGAGCTCGGCTGATATTCTTTTCTATGGTTGCTATCAAAAGTTAAAGCCAGATGTGGAAATAGAAGAGGTGACAACTTCGTTTGTAGGGTTTGCAGGAGGAGCTTTGAAGCCGATAGGGGCAGTGAGGCTTTTGGTAATATTCGGAGAAAAACTGTTTAGATTAACTAAAACGGTGCGATTCTTGGTCGTGGATGCACCATCTTCATACAATGTTATGCTGGGACGACCATCCCTGAGCAATTTCTAGGCAGTGATCTCAGTATACCATATGAAGTTGAAGTTCCCTGCTCAGGATGGAACAGTTGAAGTTAAGGGTGACCAATATGCGTCCAGACAAGCGTACGTCGAGTGTATCTGACGTAATGAGGAGGAGAGACAAAATAAAAGAGCCAGAATGGAGAATAAAGCACTAGAGCTGGCCTGGCGGGAGGAGGGCTTGATGATGTTAGAGGTGATCCCAGGGGATGACAGTAAAGTTGTGAGAGTGGGAACGACTCTAATCCCATAAATTTTTGTAGAACTGGTCCATTTTTTGAGAAACAACGCTTATGTTTTTGCTTGGTCTCCCCAAGATCTGGTGGGGATAGACCCGGCAGTTGTCGAACACCGCCTCAATATCAGCTCTGGAGAGAAACCAGTTAAACAGAGGAAGCGAAACTTCGGTCCTGAAAAGGAGGCAATCATCGAAGCTGAAGTCGGAAAACTTCTGAAAGCTAAGCAAATTCAAGAAATAAAATTCCCGGAGTGGCTTTCCAGCGTGGTGTTGGTCCCCAAAACCCAGGAAGATTGGCGTATGTGTATAGATTTTTGGGATCTCAATCGTGCCTACCCTAAGGACCATTACCCATTGCCGAGGATAGACCAATGGGTTGACTCCACGTCTAGTTGTGAGCTTCTAAGCATGATGGACGCCTTGCAAGGGTATCATCAGATCAGGCTAGTTGAGGAGGACTGGAAGCGAGTTAGTTTTATAACCCCAAAAGGGACCTATTGCTATGTGGTCATGCTGTTTGGGCTAAGAATACAGGCGCCACATATCAACGATTGGTGGATAAGATGTTTAAAGTTTAGAGGGAAGGAACATGGAGGTATACGTCGACGACATGTTAATTAAGAGCGTGAAGGCAGCCCCGCATGTGGATGATCTAAAGGAAACTTTTTACACCTTGAGAAGATACAGGATGAACCTCAACCCCAAGAAGTGCGCGTTTGGGGTAAGAGCTGGGAAATTCCTGGGGTACATGGTTACATAAAAGGGAATAGAGGCCAACCCAGAGAAGGTAAGAGACATTATGGACATGCAACCCCCGAGGAATGTCAAGGAAATGTAGTGCTTGGCAAGCCGAATTAACGCTCTAAGCAGGTTCGTCTCACGCTCAGCGCAGAAAAGCCTACCATTCTTCCAGGTCTTGCATAAGAAAGCTCGGTTTCAATGGAGCGAAGAGTGTTAAGAGGCATTTCAGATGTTGAAAGAGCACCTGGCCAGCATGTCGCTGCTTACTAAACCAGTTCAGGGTGAACCTTTAATTCTATACTTATCTGTGGGGCAGCAGGCTGTGAGCACGGTATATTATTGGAGCAAAGTGCTGCATGATCCTGAAATCCGATATGTGGAGAAGGAGCGAGCAATGCTAGTCCTGGTCGGGACGGAACGTAAGTTGCTCCCTTGTTTTCTCTCACGAAGCATAGTAGTGCAGACCAACCTACCTTTGAAAGCCATCATGGATAAGCCGGAGGCCTCAGGACGTCTAGTCAAATTGATAATCGAACTTAGTGAATTTGATATTACTTTTGAAGCAAGGACGACCATTAAAGCCCAGGCATTGGCTAATTTTAAGATGACCAGCTCTCCTGAGGATAAGAAGGAATGGACAATTTATACAGATGGCTCGGTAGGAAGCCTAGGTTGTGGTGCGGGCATAGTGTTGACCGACCCAACAAGTGTGAGCACCGAGTACATAGTACAGATGAACTATCCCTTGTCTAATAATGCGACAGAGTATGAAGCTCTTTTGAGAGGAATTTAGATGGCAAAGGATTTGGGGGCAGAGCAGGTATGCGCAAGAGTAGATTCCAGCTCGTATGCAGGTAGATAAATGGAGAATTTGAGATAAGATATGAGCACATGCAGAAATACCTAGCTCAATTTCGGGAGTTAGCTAGTGCCATGGGGACTCTAACTGTCCTCTAAATCCCAAGATAAGAACGGGCGGGCAGTGGATTTCCAGGAATGAATGATCACTCTGTTAAGGGCATATCAGGAATTCAGAGAAGAGAAGGTATGCTTAGTGGAAGAAGGAGAAGATTGGCGCTCTCCTATCAAAGCATATCTGGATAAAGGAGAACTACTGGATAGCAAGAGAGAAGCAATAAAATTACGAACCAGATCATCTCGGTTCTGCTTGATTAAGGGATAACTGTTTTGAAGGGGGTTCAGGCAACCCTTTTTACGGTGCCTAAGCCCGAGGGAGGGCACCCATGTCCTTAAAGAAATCATTGAAAGATGTTGTGGCAATCACATGGGTGCCAGAGCCTTGTCAAGCAAGACCTTGAGGGCAGGCTACTTTTGGCCATAACTGAGGAAGGAGGCAGAGGATTTTGTCAGGGCATGTGATAAGTTTCAGAAGAACTCACCCTTAATACATAACCCTGCGGAGTAGTTCATGAAAATGAGCTCTCCTTCTCGTTCGCCAAATGGGGAATAGACCTGGTAGGACCTTTCCCCACAGCCCCCGCCCAAAAGAAATGTTTGATCATGGCCATCGATTATCTCATCAAATGGGTGGAAGCTGAGGCCTTGGCAAAAATTACCGAAGATGCGGTAATGGGTTTATTGTGGAAGAACATAGTGTGTCGATTTGTAATACCAAGGATCTTGGTCTCAGATAATGGCACTCAGTTCATGGGGTCCAGAATCAAAACTTGGTCTGCTCAAATGAAAGATCAACATTTCACATATGTTTACCATCCGCAAGCCAATTATCAAGTCGAAGTAACCAACCGCATTCTCGTACAAGGAATTAGAGCACGCCTGCAGAGATCAGGAGGCAAGGTTGTGGAGGAGCTCAGTTCAATCCTGTGGGCGTATCGGGATAATCCCAAGGAGAGCACCGCTGAAACGCCATTCAGCCTGGTCTATGGCATGGATGTTGTGGTCCCTGCGAAGATCATTATGGAAACCCATAAAGTTCAGAACTTTGCTGAGGAGCAAGATGAGATATTGATACAGGATGCCCTGGATTTGGTAGAGGAAAAAAGGGAAAGAGCTGCCATTAGAATGGAGCACATTAGGGGGCGAGTCAAAGCAGCCTATGATAAGTCTGTAGTCAAAAGACATTTCCAAGTGGAAGATCTGGTTCTTAGCAGATATGATTTAGGGAAAGCAAAAGGAAAGTTGTATGCTACCTGGCAAGGGCCTTTCAAAGTTACAAAAATCCTAAACGGTGGTGCGTATGAGTTCGAACAGTTAAATGAGGTTAAATTACCTCGAGCTTGGAACATATAAAACTTACGGAAGTATTATGTAAAAATGAGGCCTGATGTTTATAATATATCTGGTTCGCATGTCTTTTGCTTTATACAGGTTTTAACGCCAGGGCAGATGCCCATAAAATTCCTGACCTGATTGTCAGTTTAAAATGACAGGATTGGCTAAGGGCGGATGTCCGAAAATTCCTGACCTGATTGTCAGTTTAAAACGCCAGGATTGGCTAAGGGCGGATGCCCATAAAATTCCTGACCTATTTGTCAATTTGAAATTTCAACGCCAGGATTGGCTAAGGGAGGATGCCCATGAAATTCCTGACCTGATTGTCAGTTTAAAATTTTAACGCCAGGATCGGCTAAGGGCGGATGCCCATAAAATTCCTGACCTGATTGTCAGTTTAAAATTTTAACGCCAGGATTGACTAAGGGTGGATGCCCATGAAATTTCTGACCTGATTGTCAGTTTAAAATTTTAACGCCAGGATTGGCTAAGGGAGGATGCCCATGAAACTCCTAACCTGGTTGTCAGTTTGAAATCTAAAAGCCGGGATTGGCTAAGTACGGATGCCCATGAAGTTCCTGACCTGATTGTCAGTTTAAAATTTTAAAGCCAGAATTGCCAAAGGGCGGATACCCCATAAATTCCTGATTGTTGGAAATGCTAGAATCGACTAAATATGAATGTTCATAATTTTCTCGACCTAATTGTCAGAAAGTCAGGATTGGTTAAAGACAAATGTCCCATGTAGTCTATCTGCTGGGATAATTCTGATTGGTTAAAGAAATATCATGAGTACTCAAGCAAAAGTCCTTGCCTAGAAAATTCGCATTCATCACAAAGTCGAATCTGGAATTACATCAAATAAGAAACATGTACGCCTTCTTACAAAATGAGATTTGGCGAAGTTTGATTAGAAATGAAACAATACCGAAAAAGAGAAAAACTCATATGCGAGGTTACAAAAAATTCATCCATGGAAAGAAGAAGCCCTTCTATATGAAGCCAGAATCCGGCGGACACACCATAGCTCGCGCTCTGTTTCATGAAGACACCGGTGATATTTGTCGGCTCGCTCGGAAATAACATGAGCTTCGCCGGCGGCAACAGTTAGTGGGCTCACCGACTCAGTCAGATCGGCCTTTTCCTCCTCCAGTTGACGGTTTAGTTGGTGGAGCTCAGCCCACTCACGCTTATAGTAGCATTTCTTTAGCCTCTTCCTCTCCAGAAGATGGCACATTTGGGAAATTTTTTCACGAAGGACAGAAATTTTATCGAAAAGTTTGAAATTTTTGGCAAAAAGAGAAAGATTTTCTCTCTTCGCAATGTCCAGTTCTTCAAGTAGAGAAGAAGACACCATGATAAGAATGAAATACATAAAATAGAAATACGCACATATAAAGAAAGAGCGGCACATGACAAAGAGAATAATAGTACTAGGGCTTCCTTGAAATCAGGAAACCCTAAAAATTCATTACAAAATGACAAGTCTTTTTGTTACAGCCAAGAGATATGCATGAGAAGACAAATCAGCCACACAGGCAAAACAAACAAAGGATCTATCAAGAGTAAGAGACGAATAAAGCTAGACTAACCTAAATCCCTGCGTCTAACTCTTCTGCCAGCTGCTCTACTGCATCCTCTACCAAGGCCCTAAGAGATTGCCCCCCTGGCAGCTCATCCAGACCTACGAAGGTGGGGGGAGGAGTAGATGCAGGAAGAGCAAGGGTAAAAGTTTGGTCTGGCTGAGGCTGCTCTGGTTCAGGAACATAAAGCGTAGAGAAGATCTGCTCAGCAAACTCAGCCGCTACAAGCTTATGTAGACGATCTTGCTCCAGAGCGTAGCTAAAAGAGGTCAGCTCAGGAGGCATTTTGAGTGGCAGGTTCATGTCAAAGGGAAGGTCACGATGATCCGCGGCCCACTTATTCTGCGTGTCTAGACCAAAGTGATAGGAAGCCATCGCTTCTGGAACCAGCAGTTTTTAGAGCTCCTTGGATCCCAGGAAAGCTTTGTAGGTCGTTTCTCGGGTATGCTGGATCAGTTTCAACCCCTTTTCAGAGTTCAGGAACTCCGTCTCCCATCCTTCCGGAGCTTTAGCCAAAATCCCCTGGGCCAAGCTCCTAGCCTCTTCCAGAGCCTCATCCCGTGCCTCGCTACGGGCCATCTCTATGACTTTCGCCTCCGCCTTCTTCATCTCTTCCACCTAAGCTTTAAGTTTTTTCAGCCTGGACCCTCGCTCCTTGGCCAGATCATGCAAGTGCTTCTTCTTCTCTTACAGCGCCTTATGCTCCTGGATTAGGTCAGAGTTCATCATGGAGCTCGTAGCTCGTGGGGCCAAGATAGACTTCTTTGCGTCCGCCTAATCATACGAAAAGTTAGAACAAGAAGTGAAAAATACATATATAAAGAGGAACAAGGTAAAAGAAGAGGAGTCTACCCGAGCTTCGTCCTGACACAACGATTCCAAGAGCTCGCGGTCTGACATCTTCTCCAGGGCACGTTGGTCAGAGGAGGGACATTGCCCGTGGATAAGTTGGAGATCTATGTCCCTGGGACACTTCAAAACTGAAGTATTTGATGAAGAGGTTAGCATTAGGATTGGATTGTGCGGACATTGGAGGAGTGGCTCTGCCTTGAGTAATCCTCGCTCTCTTGGCCGCCGGAGGAGCTCTATCTTCCCCAGAATCAGAGGGAATGATTGTCTCGATCTCGGGATGAGAAGCGCCCTGGGAGAGCCTAAGCCCCTCCCTACCGAGGAGGAAGGGCCGGTTTCCTGAGGTCTTCCGCTCTGGAGCTTCCTCTGCTCCTTTGTTTGGCGGGGGCTATCATCTTCTGCATCATGTTTTCTGAAAAGAAAAGAGAATCAGTTGACCACAGAAGACAAATACAAGACAAGATAAAGATGTCAGGGCAGGAAAGCTTTTTACCAATCTCGCGAGTCAGAGGGCCTGTCTCTTCTCGCTCATTGAAAAAATCTAAAACAAAGGGGAAGTAGGAGTTAGGAGAGATGGAAGGCATTTTCGTTGAGGGTAAGGATTATTTTTTGTAGCCAGGGAGATCTGTCTACCACAGACAGATGCAGCTGGTTTGGTAGCTGCACGATATGCTCCGAGGGAAAACCCCAGTCCTTTGAGCAGTGCACGAAGAAGAATTTCTTCCTCCACGCTTTATTGGAGGAAGGGATGCCACTCAATAACTGAACGCCAGGCCTGAAGGATAAATAAAAGCAACCTGGAGGGGAGCTTTTGGCCTGGAAGAGCTGGTAAAAGGTCTGAGCTGTAAGGTCAGGCCAGCATACCGCATGGCTAAATTGTACCCGATGATGATTCGGAAAGAGTTGGGAACAAATTGGTGAGCAGGGATTTTGTACAGGCTAGCGATTTCTAATATCAGAGGGTTTACAGGGAGGGGCAACCCCGCCTGGAATTGATCGGCGAAGAAAGCTAGATGGCCGGCGGGTGCCTGGCACGCCAAAACGCCAAAATGGGGGTTGACTAGGGAAAACTCCTCAGGGATCTTATACTTATAGTGGATTTCATCGACGGTTTTATCGCTAAGCATGGAGAAGATATTAGGGTGGTCAGCGATGGGAGGTGGATATTCAAAGGAGGACGATGAGGAGGGAGAAGACACCGCGGTAGAGGAATTGGATGACGTATCAGAAGACGTCGCCAAGGCCAAAGTATAAGGAGAAGAGGATGGTGGTGCTGACATTATTTGAAATTAAAAAGGGGTCGGAGAAGTACCTGGTTGAGAAGTTGACCGGAAACATTGAACGGAGAAACAAAGTTATGCTGCTGCTCTGAGAGAGAATAAAGAAAGCGAGAGCGTCTGTGAAGGGAAATGTGAAAAGTGAGGAAGAAAGAGAAGACAGCGGGAATAAAAGGAAAAGGAGATTTTCAAAAAGCAAAAATCGAGAAAAAAGCGGGATCTCGATGGGATTCCCGCATTTAATTCCTGTCAGATGAACAGTACCCTAGGTGATGAGCTAGAACGTCAACCGTTGCTGGGTATGGTAACCGACGCTAACCTATCGATAGTGCAGTACTCGAGGAGACGTGTCGATATGGTAACCGCTTCTAGATATGGACCTTCACTAATAATGCCAATAATTAGGCCTGATCAAAAGGCGGATTTTTTGGGATTTGTACAGATACGAAAATTTGGAAAGACGTGCTGAACCATAACCACTCCTAAAAGAAAACCTGGAGTTTTTACAGATCTACCCCAACCACTT
>BMAC01000129.1:920204-964178 GCA_014905375.1 Phtheirospermum japonicum
AGAAAGATTATAGAGGGAAAGGCTTGTGGGAGATCAGGCTTATGGGAGATCAGGAAATCTGATTTCCCAAGAGGGAACATGTGGGCCCCTTTATCGTGATTATTAGCATAACAGCCCGAGAATTGCGGATTCTGTTTCCGGAATCTCGGAAAGGGTCCCCTCCAGAGAAAGCTATAAATATCTCAGCCCCAAGGCTGAGATAGGTATGACATTCTTGTGCACTCCTTTCATTACTTACTTAAATACACGACACGCTTAACTGACTTAAGCATCGGAGAGGTTTCCACCGGAAATCTTTCAATGGTCCTTTCTAACGTATTTTTGTGCAAGTCAGATTTATTTCCAGAAAAATCGGAGTGTTTGCAAAATGGAATATTTGGTTTGGGTTTGGCTATTTTTTGGGTGAAACAACAGGATTAGCGTATCYGTCAACAAATGTTGATGGATTGGACCCGTCAGCATTATTTTTATAATATTTTATAGACGCTGATGGGTCAGGCTTGCCAGGAATTGCTGATGGATCAGGCCCGTCAGCATTAATAAAATATTATAAAAATAATAATGCGAGCTAGCCCAGCCGCCCCAGCGCGCGTCAATTTAAATTCCACATAAGACATGGGTGGGATTCGAACCCCTGACCTCTTATCTTTTAAATAGAGGATGAGTGTTACCATCTCGCCAAGTCAATTACATGTGAGAGTTTATATATTTTAATATGCATTTAGATATGTAAATTAAGTTATAAATTATATTTATAATTAATATTTATATGTATAAATGTAGATTATATTTATGAATAATGATTTTATAAGTAAATAATATTATTTATAAAGACATTACTTATATATATATATATATATATAATGATATATAATTATTATAAATATATAATATTATTTATAAATATATACCAAATTTAAATTATTTATATAAATAAATATATATAAATATATATATCGTTATACATAAAATTATTCATAAATAATTATAAATATATATATATATATATATTAATTATAAATATATTATTAATTATAAATATATATTATTTGAAACTATATTATTTATAAATATATATATATATTATATTATATATAAATAATGATATAAAATTATTTTAAATATGTAATATTATTCATAGATATATAAATATATAATATTTTATATTATATTTATAAATGTAGATTATATTTATGAATAATGATATTATAAATATATAATATTATTATAAATATATTATTTATAAATATAAATATATATTATTTATACATATATATAAATATATAATTATATTATATTTATAAACTTATATTAATATTAAATTAAATTTATAATTAATTAATTATATATATTATATTTATAAATGATTAATATAATTATTTATTTAATTTTATAATTAATTAATTATATTTTAAATATATAATGTTATTTTAAAATATATTATTATCATAATATTATAAATTTATATTTTTATATTTATTTTATATCCTTTATATATATATACATATATATATATATATATATATATATATATATATATATATATAATTATGTTATAAATATATAATATTGTTTTAAAATGTATTATAATTATAATATTATAAATTTTATATTTTTATATTTATTTTACATCCCTTTAAAAATATATATATATATATATATATATATATTGTTGACGGCCAATGCCCTTTAGCTTTGTGACCCTTCAGTATATTCTGTCCGCATATTCGAGTTTTTTTTGTAGTGACGGGGCTTTGAAAGTAATTTGGATTCACATAAACGAAATGAAGTACGAGAAAGCATAGAAATTTGGTATCACGCAGTTTATAAATACTGATTTTTGATAAATCCGTATCAGAATTAATCAAAGAGGCCACTGGAGGACTTGGTGTCGATTTCTGTTTCAAGTGCACTGGTGTGTCAGCTCTTCACAATAAAATTGAAGGCTCAAAAGTGGTATAAAATAATCAACTGCTGACAATATCCTCCATTTTGTTAATAGTGTTAACTATTAATGATGAGGTGTCGAAATGAGAGTGTTTCGGGGCTGATGTGGACCAATAAAAATTGGCCAAAAATGACGTGTCAACCTGTGGTTCATAAAGGGTCTATTTTGGGATGAGGCCAAAATTTTGACCAGGTATAAATAACAACTTTTTTTTTATTTTTGTTAATATTTTAGCCCACCTTTTTTACGTGATTCCAGCAGATCCGTTTTTCTTCTTCTTTTCTTTCTTCTTCTTGGTTCTCCTGTTCAAAAAAAAAAATTCAGATCTGTTTCTGAAATTTGATTAATTGTTTGATATATTCTTTTCTTAATTTCTTTGATTCACTTTTTTTTAACAATTTGGCCGAATCTCATTACAAAATGGATCTGAAAAATATAGATCTTTGCAGATTCGATCCATAATTTTTGTTTACGTCTTTTTCTTTGTTTTCATAATTTTCCTTCTGTTTTGTTTAGGTCAACAGGATATAACCCGTAATTTTTGTTTACGTTTGTTTCGATCCGTAATCTGAAAAATCGTCAATTCGATCTGGAAAATACAGATTTGTTCATGAACTAGAAAATCGATCGGAGATAATTTTCCTTCAAACTGATTATCATAATAACAATATATTAGGAGAAATATGATTTTTAGCAGTCAGAAGGGTGATTAATGGATATGAAAGTACCGAAGATCTGACCATAAGGGGAAAGCATTACAATCAACTCGATACAAAGGTTTGCCTTTATACATCAGATCTCATGTGCTCTCTTTCAAAGTCACCTTCTGACTTTTTTATACTTGGTATTAGCCCAAAGCATGAAGCTTTTATGCTCGGCACTTCCAAGACGAAAAATGATGGTGGGGGATTTGACCTTTTCATCACAACAGACGCAAAACCTTAGGAGCAAAGCGGAAATTAGCAGGGGCCACCCGTCTTTCTATCCCTAAATTGAATTCGCTTGTGGTTAATCGCAATTGAGGTATTATTCTGGCTTTCTCAGCTATAAAAACCCTAGAATTTGGAGCTCATCTCAAGTTTGCTCTAACCCTCGAAAATTTTTGCACGTCTTTTTTGTTCAATTGAGAGTTTATTTTTGGGGAAACGGATGGAGAATTGTTTGTTGTCTGTTTCTTTTAATGCATTTTGGTTGAATTGCAGGGAGGGTTCCTGCTCTTTAGTTGTATGGCGCATGTAAGCCTCCTGCATTTGATTATATAAAACTCTTTATGGTTTTGCATGCTGTATTAGCTGAGTTCTTCTTCTGAGTTTGCCGTATTCTTCTGAAGGTATTAGTTGATCAGTTATGAGAATTTGAACATGAGATTATAAGTGAAAAGTTTATGAGGCTACATTCACGGCATTCTGTTCGATATTTTTGGGCCTCCTCCCCCCCCCCCATCCCACAGACACACACACAGAGAGGGTTGACATAGCTCTTGAAGTTTAACAAACTTTGACTGAAGTCATCTGATCAATGTTGTGTGGATATAGTGATCGATACAGTAAGTTCTATTCACTAAGTAGCAAAGAAAAACCAATGCTAATACTTGTGCGTGCAACATATTTGTAACCTGCTTATTTTGTTCATTTCATATTTCCGATCTTCCTTGGAGATTTCTAAAGTTCCCGACATCTTAACATTATTATGAGCATGTTGTTTGACATTGTCTTTGAATGTCGAACACACTTTGTTGAAATGCTGCAGATGTGCGTGCAATAAGTTTTTTGTTTCTTTCATTTGAGCGAGCTAGCATAGGATTCGTCGAGAAGTGGGGCCGCTTCGACCGCATCGCTCAGCTGGCCTCCGGTTCCTCAATCCCTTCGCCGGTGAATGCCTCGCCGATTTCCGAATCGTCGCCTGCAGTGTACCGGATTCCGCGGCGGTAGCAGCCATCAAGGACGGCATCGGACAGGTAATAAATCGGATTAGGAGTACAATTATTGAATATTTTAGTTAATAAAGTTGATGGTTTTAGTTATTTTTGGATTAGGGTTTACATTTGCTTTGATATTGTATTTGGGTCGGGTTTACTACATAGATTTTTCAATTTACTACCTTCATGGGTTTTGGTCGGATTTCACGTGTTTGGATTTTCTGAGAGATTGGGTATTTCAAACGATTCATACTGGAAGGGCAACCCACATGTTTCCCGTCAGAGGGCTGATCTTATGAAGTGCAACGTCACTGTTCAAAATGACTGGAATGCCCACCTATATGCTCAAGTAAGTCATATAATAAATACTGAATATCAGATTGGGAAATAATGGAGAACTTGGATTTTTAACAATCCATGTAACAAAATTCTTAATCGTGAGTTGATTGACCTTTGGTACCATATTCATCTGTTTTTCTACAATCRGAAGGTTTGGTGAGCAGGGGCGATGTATCAACACGACCATGGATCCATCGAAACTGATCCAATCGATCATTATGGCCGAGTAAGTTTCTTTGTTTTTAAGCATTTTTTGTATTTTGAGTTGTTCGTATATATAATCATTGACATGCAAATATTTACCAATTTTAATCTTTTTAGTTGTGCAATGCAATTATACGTCTATTTCTGGCTCTTGGTTTTGAATAATTGAATATATTGCAACACTTTGATATGAAGCGAACCTCTCATTTTTGTCATTAGTTAATGCTATGCTAATTAGAGGATGTTTTAAATGGAAAAAGAAAATAAATAAAAAGGAAATGGTGTTGGATTGGTTTCGGAATTTAGAAATAAAAATACTCTGAGATATTATTATTATTATTATTATTATTATTATTATTATTATTATTATTATTAAGATATTGTATCTAAGTTTAATATATTAGTTTAATGAAACCAATACTTTAGATATTATTGTTATTATATTATTTATATTACTATTAGAAAAATAATTAATTTATTTCCTTATAGACTAGAAATAAATGCATAAATTTCAAAGAAGGTTTTTGAGCAATATTGTTTATGTATAATAAATGCAGATAATAAATATTGTTTATGTAGAAATAAATGCATAAATTTTAACAATGCTTATAAATTTGAATTGGATTGAATTTAGATATATTTACTAGCTCTCTTTATTTGGTCTGAATATGAATGGCATCATTATGTTTAATCTCTTATAGGTACCCCGCTTTGTGGTTGAACTGGATTCAATGTGTCGCTATAAAAATATGTTGAATAAGACATTTCGTAGTGTCGCAACGTTTCTTAAAAATCTTCCGCTGAAACGAAGAAATTTTAGTGTGTCGCTATAAAAGCTTAGTCTGGCTGTTGGAAATGATTATATGAAGAAACGAAGAAATTTCAAAACTTTTTTATAGATTTTCGCATCTGTATGCAGAATATCTTTCTAGAAGTCCCTTTTTTTTCATTATTTGTTCTCTATCTAGGCAGCTCTAATCAATACAGCTATTCCGAAAGTCCAAGTTGCTGCCAATGCCTCCTCTGATTAGCAGCCAGAGGTTGATGTGAGCGATGAGGAATTTCTACAATTTAGTAAACCAGGGGTCCCTGTATTAATTACTTTAACTAATGTTAGAAAACAATTGCTTTTTTTTTGGCTCAAATTTATTTTCTCCCTTCTATTGCTCTTTGTGGGTGGGATGGATGTTTCCGTAGACGTGACTTTACATTCGGAGGTTAACTGCCAACTTTGTAGGTTGGGAGGCATTATATCGTGGACGCAACTACGGAAGAAGAGTCCCAGTATACCCAACTGTGAGTAAACATTTATATTCATCAATAAACAACAATAACACTTCAAATTTATGTTGACATCTTTTTTCATCACTGCTTCGAATGATTGTTTCTCCGTCATTATTATTATTATTATTATTATTATTATTATTATTATTATTATTATTATTATTATTTTATTATTTTATTTTTTTTATTTATTGTGAAGTTGTTTTGTGAAGTAAAAATATCTACTAATTCTTTATAGTTGTTCTGGGTAATAATCCTTATTAGATGAATTCAGTGAATCTGTTTTGTAAAAATTTATTTTTTACAATTGTGAATGGGTAATAATCCTTGCTCATGTTCTTTAACCAATTATTGCTCATACTGATGTGTTCTTGCATGCAACTAGGGACAAAATATGTTTAATATTAGTTTTGTCTTCTTGGATTACAACTTTACACACACACACACGCACACACACACACACACATACACACATATATATGCGATTAAGTATATATTGCTCATGTTCTTTTAACCAATTATTGCTCATACCGATTCTTTATTTTTCTTCAGATCTTTTTATTGGGTTTGTCATCAACGGCGGTGGCATTGTCCGTACCGTCGTCCGCTGGCCGTTGCTCGACTTTGAATGTTACGAACTTGGATCGTTTGATGGAGTCTGTTACTCCATGTATCTAGACGCGGTATTTATCGGAGGTATACAAATTAATTAAGTTGTTAGATCTTATTTTAAAAATAAGTTGTTAAAGTGTTTTGATAAAAAAAAAAAGTTGTTTGAGCTTATAAGTTATTTTTACATATCAAAATAAATGAGTTTATAAGAAGTTGAAAAATAAGGTGGGGTGGGGGTAAATTTTTTTTTGAGCTTCTGAGCTCTACAGAGCTTATTTTTGCACCTTATATGCTGCTTTAAAAAAATATCCCAAACAAATTCAAAGAGCTCATAAGCTCTTGAACTTCTTATAATATGTTTTGAAGAGCAAACACCCTCTTAATATTATTTTTGGAATTTTCTTTTTTTTTTTATGTTTATTCAAGCTCTGAAGGCACACAGTTTCTCTAGAGAGCATTTACAATTTTCTACTTTTTCTTTGTTTCTTTTGAGGATTGTTGTCATAACTTGTATACTTGTGGTGATGCAGATTCGTAACTTTGAAGGGCGTGTTAGAAATAAATGATGTGCAAGGCCCAGTCAGTGGAGTATACAAAATCCCGCGCTTTGTCCATTTCTTCTTTTTATGGCTTTTGTACAAGAACTATGTTTTAGAGCATGTATGTTTGATGCTGATAATCTGGATCTGGCGTGAATGACACATATTTTTCAGAATCTGTATGACATTGTATTTAAAACCCTGTTTTTGTTGAGATAACTGTTTTTTGGTAGTTATGGACCAACATTGGCAAACTTACTTTATTTTGATATATGTATGACATGTTTTTCTTTTCTCTTCCAATTTTTCCTGTACTTGTGTGGACTAAGATTGAAACTTTAGCGTTTGAAAACGAACAAATATAAATAATCAATATTTCAAGATAATCCAGGCATAAGAATCTGGGAATGGCACAATTTAAAGAATTAAAAAAAAACGAAGAAAAAACCTCAGAAATACCAATCAAGATCTCAAGATAACAAGAAGAAGAAAAAAACAAGAACACAACAAATGAATTTATACACAAAGAATCAAGAAATGTAAATGAGTGAGACATACCAGAGTCGGCGAAAAAAAAAAGTAGAACCAAAATGTAAACTTTTGTCTGTCAGTAGATATATTATGAAAAGTGAGCCAAGATTTATGGGGCACATAAAAGATTAAGCTTTATAGTGATGGGGTTATGATGACCTTTTTTATTAATGAAAGGGAGAAATTGATTATGTTATTTTAGTTTCTTTGACTGGAAAATTAAATAATTTTTTTCTTTGGTGGGATCTTGATTGATGATTGAGTTAATTGTTTTCTTTCAATTTATTTGAAGTTTGTGTGATTGAAATTAGCTGGTCGCATTGGTTCGTACGGTTGAATTGAGAATTATTAACCCTCATTAGGGTTCTGGAGCATTTGGTTAAATAAAATATACACATGAAAACATCTCAAGTCCAATAAATCTCATTGCACTGTAAAGTTCATGTACTGTGACTGTAATAACCTCTAAACTATAGTGAGAGTGTAGGCATTGGTCAAAGTCTCCTGTTCTGAATCGTGAGAAACTATTTTCTATTCTAATAAAATATGACATACAATAATTTGATATATAATAATATAAAATACTTTATGATATATAAGCATATGTTTTTCCTGGATATTAAAATGTAAGAGTTTGTCATGTACTAAACTAAGTCATTCAAATATCTGTAATTTTATAAACCATGCTTTCTAAATAATTCTTATAATGTGTGGTGCATAACGATTATCTATTTCATTTGGAAAAACACCAGATTTTTAATTTACATGTTTGAATTAAGTTTGTTGTATTTAAAAAATAATAATAATAATTGATTCAATGGCTGTCAGATCTAATGGGGTTTTTTCGCTCGCCCTTCAACTTCAGATTACTTCGCTCGGCCTTCAACTAATCGATTCAGTGACTTATTATATTTTTCACCCCTCGAATTAATATGATAAGATTATAAAATATAAATTTGATATCTCTCAAGGGGTCCTTAATATTTTCACTATTTATCTTCGGGTTTAAACGTCAAATTAAGGGTAATTTGCTATGTTTAACAACTAATCCCGTGGATTGCATGCATAAATGCACTTGAACATTATTCATTGTGAAAAGGATGTGGAACAAGACACCACATAAGTTTAAAATACAATCATACTTTAAGATTTTTTATTTTATTTTTATAGCTATCACAAATCTTTCAAAAGTGTCATTATAAAACTCGCGTATAATGCACAATCTCGGTCTTTATTTCACAATATTGATAGTTAAGATCATAAAGGGTTGAAAATTCTTTGTTGCGACGAAAATGATATCATTGTAAACAAAACAACTAATGTAGCATACAAAACTCAAAATTTAAACAGAAACAACATTTTTTTTTCCTTTTTGATATAATAATTCACATTCTTAATTTTCTTTTTAATAAATTTCATCTTTTTTACATTTTTTATATGTGCCCGCGATTTTCGCGGGCTTTCACACTAGTTTTAAATAAAGCTATATGCACAACGACCTTTCTTTATTTCTAGGGAAAGTGATTTATTGTAAGAGAAACTGAAAGTAGCTAACAATAAAAAATTTGTAGTATTAAATGAGAGTGGTCCCCTACTTTTGATTTAAATTAAATTTGAAAATATTTTTTTTTTCTATGGGACTTGGGACAATAGTGTTTATTGGTGCAATACTTAATACTAGAATTTGACCCCCACTTCGTTGCGGGGCAAATTTATATTAAATAATTTTTAAATTAATTTATAAGATTTTAGATAAAAGTGAAAAATATAAAAGAATTGTATATTTTTTTATTAATAATTACTTATATTAACCATGCTATATCATTGATTCACTTTTACAATAAAAATTTTAGATTTTGAGTTTTAATTATTTGTATTATAGATAAATGAGTTTCGTTCTTAGAACAAAAGGTTATTGACGACGAATTTTAATTGTTTGTGGAGAGATATAAAAAACTAAATTACAACGAAAGAAAAATACATTCATTAAATAATATAATTATTATTTTTAATATGTTGAAAATAAAAATATTATAATTTAAAATGTAGTTTAATGGGAAAATAAAATTACACAAATTGATTAAATATTTTTAGTTAAATAATAATCAACCATATCTTTATCATAAATTAGCACAACATATAAAAATAGTATAATTTAAAAAATAAAATTATACTGGTTAATTTTATATTGAAAATAATTTTTATATATAAGTTTATTAAAAATAAATTCTAAAATAAAAAAAAAAAGAAAAAAACAAAACAAATCAAAAAAAAAAGAAAAAAAATAGTAAAAACAAAACAAAAAGAAAAATCAATTGAAGGGTGACATATGTCACCCCAAAATCATGCAGGTTACCTTTAGTATAAAAGTATATAAAGGTATAGATAAGTAGGGATCTCAACTAATTCCTCGATTGTAGAACTGTGAGTGATTCTATCGAATTTTTTCGTAGCAACTTTTCTACATTTTTTAATAACAAATGATAACTTAAATCAACTCATAGCCAACTTATATTCGGAGTAAAATGGCATCATCAACCCTATCATCGACCCTAGCTCACAATTGGCCTAAATAGTAAAATATATAGTTATATCATATTCGTCGTAAAGAGTGTTTATAATATAATGAACTTACTCTGTCATTGGTCAGGATTTGGGATTATTTGCTGCAGTTTTATGAAAAAAATACTACTCTTGATGATTACCTGGAGCTTGACGAGACTTTTCGAAGAGAGGTAAATTGTTTGGTTAGGCAAATAAAAACAACAATTACAACAACAACAACAAAATTAATAATAATAATAATAATAATAAGTCATTTTCCAATTCGGTATACATATAGTATTTTACCTATTGAGCAAGAGTAAAGTTTTGTTGTTGCCTATTGAGCTTTATTACGAAGCTAGTTTATGTTTATTTTGATGCGATTTGGATTTTGTTAACAAGTGTTGCTATTTGATTGTTTTGTCTATCAAAAATTTTGTTTTATTTTAATATTAACTAGATTAGAAAACCTAGTGACTATAGTCCCTGCTACTATTTGGATTTTATCATAATAGGAACTAAGCTTTGATTTTATCATAGTTCTTAATCATGTGCGTGAGTTTAAGATAGGTAGTGTTATTGAATTTGAATGAGGTACACACTTTTTATATTCTGCACTTGATGCGATATCAAAATTCGACTCGACTATATATGGTAAGAAAATAACGAAAGGACGACAACATGATAATAATATTTTTATGGTTGTTATGAAATTATGGAAAGTAAGAATTCTAATATGATAATATTTCCTTATTATGGAGATTGAGTATAATTAGGAGATTTAATCTCATATTATAAAGGAATCCTATTGGTTGGTGGATAAGATTAAATAATTATAAATAGGGGATTCAGGTCCTTATTTCATAACTTCACCCTTCTCTCTATCATGGAACTCACATTGTTCTCTTTTTATATGGAATAATTCTTTCATCTTCAACTATCATGGATCATGGAGCTTACAAATTTTATGGATTTTATGGCGAGCTCTTCTTTAGGAGAGGCGAGCTCTTCTTTAGGAGAGGCAAGAGACGGGAACCTTAGATTGGGAACACGTCTCACGTCTCACGTCTCTTGTCTATACAAAGAGGACACAGGCCTCTCACTTTCTCTCTAAGTTGATTTTATATCCTACATTTTGAGCTCTCACATATCTCTCTCGAAAAATATCAGACTTAAGCATAGGAGAGCCTACGCCAGGGCTACCTGGCTTGGGTTCTATTTTGCAGGTTGATTAGGTCGCCAGGAGCTTTCTGGAGGGCTATCAGGTCGCCTAGCGCATATTTCAGGTTATTACTTTTTTTCCTTGGTGAGCCAATCTTTTTGGTCACATCAAGTGGCGCCGTCCGTGGGGAAAGAGGGACATCGAATCCTTGAACAAAAGACGTGAGAATACATAAGTAAACTCTCGAATTGCAGACTTTCTAATATCACATATAAGTTCTAATTCTCTATGGCTTCTAAAAATGGATGGTTTTATGATCTAAGTTGTGAAAAATATGTTTGATTAACATGTTCTCTGCGACCTCAGCTTTATTCTCGCGACCTCATCTTTATTTGCAGTAGCGGCCTCATCTACGTACTCGGAGACTTCATGCGACCTCATTACATAGAACATATCATCTACACTTCATCAGATTCTATAGTCCAATATTGTTTTTATGGTTTTGGGCTGACACTTTCATTAGGTCGGCGACGGTTTATGGACATGGTTATGGGCTGACGCTTTCATTATGTCGGTAATGGATGGATGGATGGTTTTATGGTAATGAATATGTTTGATTTACATATTCTTTACTATTTTGTTTAAAATATATGTAAGGAATATGTTTGATTTACATATTCTTTGTTGTAAAGAGTATGTTTGATTTACAAGTTCTTTGCAATTTTTTATGTGATTTTGAAAATGTTAGATTTACATATTCCTTGCTATCAGGAGCATGTTTGATTTACATGCTCTTTGCGACTTTTGATTATGTGTTTTCGAATATGTTTGATCAACATATTCCTTGGGGTGTTTTGATTATTATATTCATTGGGGTTGTTCTTCTATGGTTTTACCTAGTTTAAGTATGGTCTAGTTGTTTTACTTTTCTCAATTTATTTAAACGTGGGGGGCTGAGTGGATTTCTGGGTCACATATGTTTCAATATGGTTTCATTTGGTTTGATATGCAATGGTCTCTTTCTGCCACCTTGTGATAGGTGGATAACGATTTTTTAGGATGATTCATGAGCCTGGCATGTCTTATGGTGTTCCGACTTTATGTTTAATGGTTACAAGGCAAGTCTTAAGTAGATATTTTTATGATTGAGTTGACCGACCTTATTTAGGTTGATGATTGCTCTATAGTTACTTGATCTAAATATATGCGTATTTTTATGGTTAAGACATGCAATGGTTTTTTGGTCGAGCTGTATTAAGTTGGCTAAATAGTTTTTTGGCTGACCTATTTTCGATCAGGTAATGATTATGGTTTTATGGTTTTATGGGCCGACACTTATTTAGGTCAGTGATGGCTTTTATGGTTCACATGGTTATGACCTGGGTCGGTATACATGTATGTTTTTAGGTATTTATGAGGGACCTTACCTTTATAAGGGGCAATCCTTTTATAGGTTGTCGAGTTATTTATAAGAGTGGCGAACTCTTGTATGAGAGTGGCGAGTTCAGGGTTATGGTTTATGGTATGGAATGACTTTTTGGCCGACATGTTTTAGGTCGGATAAATGAAATCTTTATTTTTATATATTCTACCTGATTTCGTAACTGAATCAGCTAAAATATGGGAGACTAACTAATACGACATCAAAAATTGACTCGATTATACATGGTAAGAAAATAACAACATGGGTAGAAGGTTCTGGGTCTCGGCAGGACGACAACATGGTAATAATATATTTTTATGGTTGTTATGGAATGATAGAAAGTAAGAATCTTAGTATGAGAGTATTTTCTTATTATGGAGATTTAGTATAAGTAGGAGATTTAATCCCATCTTATGAAGTAATCCTATTGGTTGGTGGATAAGACTAAATAATCTTATAAATAGGGGGTTCAGGTCCTTATTTCAGAACTTCACCCTTCTCTCTATCATGGAGCTCACATTATTCTCTTTTTATGTGGAATAATTCTTTCATCTTCAATTATCATGGATCATGGAGCTTAAAAATTTTATGAATTTTATGGCGAGCTCTCCTTTAGGAGAGGCGAGCTCTTATACAGAAGACGGGAACCCTAGATTGGGTACACGTCTCTTGTCTCTTGTCTATACAAAGAGGACATAGGCCTCACTTTTCTCTCAAAGTTGATTTTATATCATACGTTCTGAGCTCTCACATATCTCTCTCAAAAATATCTGACTTAAGCATCGGAGGGCCTACATTGGGGCTGCCTTTCTTGGGTTCTATTTTGCAGGTTGATCAGGTCGCCAAGAGCTTTCTGGAGGGCTATCAGGTCGCCTAGCGCATATTTCAGGTTATTAATTTCTTTTCTTGGTGAACCAATCTTGTTGGTCACATCACACCTGAGTATTAAACTAACGAGTTTCAATTAGTGCATTGTTGAAGCTTGTTACCAAATGATTATGCTTTATAATTTCTTCTTGTGCAGGCAGTAAGAGTGAATGAGAGCTTTTGGCTTTTTTCCACTGTGACAATCTCATTTTACTAAAGGTTTGTTGTGCTTTCTTTATGTAGATTGGCATTTAAGATGGTGTTTTTACATCAATGAGCTTCAATGGAAGACTGTCTAAATCATAAGATTTTCACCCTTAGTCGCTATATCTTATTTACTATTGTGTTATAAATTAGTCTAGTTAAATTGGTTTTGCTGTGTCTATATGTTTCTTGAATATCTTAGACTTCCTACATTGGCCACTGCTCACTATTTATAGTTTCTTCGAGTTATCATGACAAATTCACACTAAGATAGATAATTTTTGAATATAAATACTCTTGAATGTTTTTTCTACAAGTATTTACTAAATCAATTCTCTACAAATAAAGAGTTCTTCTCAAGCTTATTTTGCTATAATTATCTTCTACTAGTGGTAAACTTTTTGCTTTTATTGAATTTTTGTGTATCTTTGTGGTGAAATAATTATATATTCAAAATATGTAGTATTATTGATTTGGGTGTATTTGTTGGCACCTGCTTTAATTGCATTTTTTTTAAAAAGTTTTACTACATTACCGAACGGGTCTTGTAATTCCCGTTCTCGAAAATTATACTTTCTAGAAGGCATCTTTTGTAAACCCACTCTTAAAACTATACTTTCTAGAAGGTCTTTTTCAAAACTCATGCTGGAAATATACTTTCAAGAAGGTATCTTTAAAAAACTATTCTTGATAATATACTTTTAGAAGGTTTTTTAAAAACCAGTTCTCGAAAATATACTTTCAAGAAGGTATCTTAAAAATTCATTATTGAAAGTATAATTTCTAGAAGGTATCTTTAAAAACCCTCTGTGGAAAATTAGACTTTCTAGAATGGTATTTAAAACCTGTTCTAGAAAGTAATAGACCCAAAAGACTACTTTCTAGAAAGGTTAAAATACTTTCTAGAACTGTTATATCTAGAACGGGTGCAGAACCATTCTAGAATTTATTTAACACCCATTCTATAATGTGTTTTCTACACTAGTGAATACTCTTTGGTGTTTAAGAGTAGGAAGTAAACTCAATATTTTCTTTAAGGGTTAAAAGACCATCTGCAGTCCCAATTATATTTATGAATGTAAAAAAATTAACCCATTTAGGTATCAAAATACGTTTCGATTCCATTTTAGTAACATTGCGCTTTATTGAATTAAATTAAGATAACAAGTCATTGAGAAAGTAATATTTAGCTAAGTGTAATAGTAATGGTACAATAATGCGCATATTGTACATAGGTAGAGAATTTCGGCTCCAACCAGTTCTTGGTTATTTTTTCCTGAAGAGATTTATCTTTCCTTATATCCTTAGTTTGACCAATCATAGGAGTGCTAACATATTGCACTTATTCATGTTTAATCACCTTATCATCTTCAAGATATATATAAACTATAGAATTTAATATTCTACAAACTCGGGTTTTAGTTCAAAGCCTTGACATGACAAATTTTTCCCATGATTCTTTATGTCTAATTAAAAATTCAAGTAGTTAGAGGTTTCTCTTGTTTCATTAAGAGTGCATATTATGTTCATATCATCGACATATATAGCTACAATCTGAAATTCAATGCTTATTTTCTTTATAGTATGCAAGGGCATAGATTATATCTTCCTAATCAGGCAGTCACTTAGACGGTTATACCACATCCGCCTAGTTTATTTAAATCCATAAATTGAGCATTTCAATTTAATTGTAAATGCACTTTGTGGGTTTAGATTCACTTCCTTTGACAATGAAAGTACAACATGCAGTTCCGTGTAATCTCTAAATTTTCATACCCATAGAGATATGATGTAACTACAGGTATAAGCTGCATTCTCATTCTTTGGAATTATAGCATATATTTTGGGAGAGTACATATCTTCATATTCAGTACTAGGGCATTTTGAGAAACTTTATGCTTCAAGTATAGGTTTAAATCTCACCATTTTATAATACTTATTACGATTTCTTATAAAACTTTGTTTATGTCATACAGACTTTACACTTGTTGAGACTAGAACTACCAGACTAAATACCTGTCTTGTTAATAGTGAGTTTAGTTCTACCTGGGTTGATTCTTTACATTTAGGACAATTTGATCTTGGTTGACATTTTGGTTCATTATCATCGTGCTCTATGGATTCTCGAACAACAATGTATACATCATGAATGTCTGTGGAAAACATTTCCATCAACTCATATAAACTCTTATAGTACATTGAGATTTCTTTAATCCATGGAATCATATTAAATATTGGAGCATTCTACAGTAATGATTCGCGGACGTAAGTATAATCAGAGATAATATCATTAGAGGAATTATCTTTATTGACGATTAATTAAATTTGTGCCATATAGCCCTCTTATTCCTTAGGCGAATATCGATCGAACCAAGTGACCTCCTCCTGTTCCTTTTGGGAGTCACAACCTCAACCACACCTCCACTAATTGTTCTTGCAATACATTAATTTGGGACATTGTGCCCCTTATGGATATTTTTAACCTTGCAGACATATTTGCAGTTGGTATATATGATCTAGTCCTTTTAGAAATCAAAACTCATATGATTTGAAGATCAATTGTTCATTTAACTTTACTTTCACTTTACATTTTGAAATACGAGGACCAAAATAAGATAGAGTATGAAACAACTCCTTTTGTTTTGTTTAGAAAATACTTTTTCTTATCTCCCCCTAACGATGGAAGGATTGTCTCATTAAAGTGTCAAATCCACTACTTTAGTGGTAAAGAAATCGCTGCCAAAGGTTTCAAATAGCGGATGAATGTTGTAGATTCATATCTAACATATATGCTTGATAGTCTTTACAAACTCATATGAATGCGCTGTGGGGGCGCAATAGGCACATATACTGCGTAACCAAATATGCATAGGTAAGAATCATCATGCTTATATCTTGTTACCAACTGGTAAACAAAAATATTTTGTTAGCAGAGGTTTATAAATGAAAAAGTAAGAGTTGCGTGCAATATTTCATAACCCAATGTAGTGACAAAAATATGAGTGTGCATAAATATTGTTTTAGTAACTATCTATATCCTTTTTGATGATGATTTCTTTGATACCTTATTGTATATGCACGTAGGGTGTAAGATGCTCTTGATTGACATGTAATAGACCACAAATACTTTTGATGTAAACTCTTTAGCATTATAAATCTTGGATGCTTTGTAAATGTGGTGAGTCCTCAATTATACTAAATGTGCTAGGAGTTTAGCAAATGAAATATTTTTATGGACAATACGTGGTGAAGCATCGACCAAAATAATAAAATACTTGAACTATCCACAGTTTGAATGGTTTTATCCACATGCATCACATATTAGCAATTATAAGAAAGAAATATTATACTTTTATACAGGTCTCAATCATACAATTTTGCTGTGGAACAAGTTTTGAAAAAAAAAATGAGTGACGTATCTTTGGGATATGAATGTATGTAGTGCTCCTAGTAATTTAGTATGCATTGGCTATAATTGAACACTACTAGGTCAACACTATATTGTACATCGGATTTCTATCTCATTTTGTATTTCACTATAAAAAAAAATATCCATGATAATATCTTATAATATGAATCATCATATTACGACCAAAGTATACATGCTAGTTGTGTCAAAACTAGAATGAGTCTGTGTCCAAGAGTTCATTATTGGTCATATCTGATGCTTCAATAATCAAAGTAATAAAGTAAATTTACTAGATTGACTCACTAATTTCTCAAAAATGTGCTTCCTTCCACATAAATAAAATGTATAGTTCCATTATTATAATATGTTTATCAATGATAATTATCAACATGAATCTCATTAAACTTATAGAGGTTCATTTGGTTCTTGGTGTATACAGAGCTTTTATGACTAATTAATGTGCCACTAGGCATCAGAAATTTGGCAGTTCCTCGCCCTTTGATTTATTAGGATGATATAACCACTATGGGATCATATGAATTATCAATTCATTGAATAATTGTCTATTTTTTGAGAAATCCTCACATTCTTTAGAGATTTTTGAACGACATACGTTTCATTCTATTATTTTATTTTATTTTCTAGATATGTTACAATATATATTAATAGTATTATTATTCTTGAACCATGAATGTAAATGTGTGTTAAATAACCTCAATTACATTCGATGCTTCAAAATTAAACCCAAATTTACCAATAAGCTAAATATAATTAAATTAAATTAGACCACATCACATAAATTTAACTCATAATAAACTTTAAGACCGAATACAATAGTCTAATAAGAATAATCCATTATACTTTCACATGATCTTTGTAAAGAGAGAAACAAAAGAATTTCATAAATCAAAATATTGAATATATATTGACTAATAAAGTTTATTGGGAGAACTTCCATAACTTCTACTACGACCAATAAATATCACACACTTACATATCTTACCTTGTGGTACATTCTTCCCATATAGGTAAGGATTAACATGTCTCGCCCCTTTACTTTGAGGTTATTTCTACTATTCATATCAACCATACATAGCTTCAAGAAATCTCCTTATCCAGAGGCCCAACATTGTTATTACGAATTATACGATCATGTCGCTCCATGACTTATTGTCATAATTAATACTATACAAGTGCACATGCATGTTTACTCTAGTGGGAAAAAAAGTAGAGTGATATTGTGTCTCTCAACTACTTATTATAATTTTATGTGACTTTGTTTTTCACATACGGTAAGACATATTTTGAGTTGCAACATATCCTTTTAGAAGTCATTGACCATTTTTATCTAGCAGATAAATTTATTTCCATTGAATGATTAGGCTTGAAAGTAGGGTGTATAGACTTCCCAAAGTATTCATTTAAGGAACCCTAAAGTTCTTTCGATGTATATAAGTAAATATACTCCCAATATAAGATTGTGTCAATATGAGGCCTCAAATTCATTAGAGAATTACTTTTGACTGAGTTTGATGATTCTTTGTCATTTGAAGGTTGGTGGCTGGTATTATTGTGGAATTATATTTATTCTAATTTACATATCGAACGATTGATGGTAGTACTCAATTTCTTTTTAGCCTAATATATTGAATTTATATTGAGTTAGATCAATAAATTTCTTTAGATAATATATTTGATGAACATAAGCCACACGCTTTCTTGGATATTTTGTGAATTTATATTTATAACAAGTCTAATTTATACTAATTTTGTATCATCCATGAAACTTTATTATTATGAAAATATATAAATATACAATGAGTGATTCATATATTTAATGTAGCACATAATACTTCAGTATTAAGAGAATTACCAACATACATGAAACTATCAATTCATCGAAACTCATGCTTAAATAAACATATTGGCAAAATCATAATCAATCTTTCATCTAAATCATGTAAGCAAATTCATTTACGATTTCTAAGTAATAAATCATCTAAGTTCATAAATGATACAATATGTAGTCTATGAATATCATTAAATTATTGCAAAGTTCTATATTTGTCAAGGCTGTACAGAATGTGGCATGCACATATAATTTCATTCGCAATTTAATCATAGGAAACATATATACATGTTATAAGAACTTGAGTTGAGATTTAACATAAATTTTTTCAAATATCACACTACAAAAAACAGGTGAATGCTGACGGGCCAAAAAAACCGTCAACATATGCTGACGGCTTGCATTTGTTAACAGCTTACTGACGGACAAAGGCCATCAGCGAGAATCCCGCTAGCTACCCGTGAGCAAGCCGTCAACATATTAATTGAGCGACAGGTTTGTTGACGGGCCGCTGACGGGCGACATTACTGACGGGTACCAGCCCGTCAGCAAAATTAATAAAAAAAACAAGAACAAAACATGCTACCTGCCCGTCAGCAGAATTAAAATAAAAACATGATAATGGGTTTTGTGCCTGATAGTATTTCTATTTTAAAGCAAACTATATTTGCTTTCACGAACAGAAAGAAAAGGAAGAAAAATAAATTCCCGCCGGCAGCTAGCCCATCCCCTCTCACGCCCACCCCAGCCAGCCCACCGTCCGTCGTCGCTACTCGCTTTCGCCGCCAGCTAGCCCACCCCGGCCGCCCGCCGTTCACTATTTTTTGTCGCCGCCTCCAGTCGCCCACTGTTCACCAAGCTTCTCCTTCCGTCGACGTCAAGGTAAGGCTATATTTTTTTTTTGTTTTTTATGAATTATTTTTTATTTGTTTAATTTAATTAAAATTAATGGTTTCATTGGGGTTTAATTTAACTTAGGTATTATTATATAATTAGGGTTTAATTTATAGATTATTGTGTAACTAGGGATTAATTTAGGAATTATTATATAATTAGGGTATAATTTAGGGAGTTTTATAATTAATGTTTAAATTAGGTGTCTTTGTATAATTAAGTTTCAATTAAGGTATTATCATATAATTTTCATTAATTTAGGGGATTTTGTATAATTAGGGTTTAATTTAGGAATTATTGTGTAATTAGGGTATACTTTAGGGTTTTTTTTTTAAATTAATGTTTAATTTAGGTATTTTTGTATAATTAAGGTTTAGTTGAGGTATTATCATATAATTATCATTAACTTAGGGTTTTTTGTGTAATTAATGTTTAATTAAGGTGTTTTTGTATAATTAGAGTTTAATTTAAGGGTTTTTGAGTAATTTAGATTTAATTGAGGTATTATTGTATAATTATCGTTAATTTGGGGGGTTTTGTATAATTAGTAATAATTTGAGATTTATTTATAAATTAATTTAAAACTTGGGGTTCGATTATAAATATTCATGTATTTGAAAATTAGGGTTAGTTTAAGGTTAGATTTTAAATATTTCATATTTGAAAAGTTTTAGAATGTTTGTGTTGGTGGTTTTGATATGCCGTGGTGATTGGAAAGTTGTGTTTAGTTAATATTTATATTTTGATATACATGTTGTGATTGGTTGGAGTTGTGATTTTCTAGGGTTCACGTCGGTGATGACGTGGTGTATGGTGCCGCCCGGGAGGTTTCGTCCCTCCAATAATGGATTTTAGATTTTTTCAAAATGTGATGGTGGTTTTAAAAACTTTTAAAAAGTGCGTGGTGGGGTTTTCAAATGCCATGGTGATCGGCAAGTGAATATTTTGTTTAATTGAGATTGAGATTAATTAATGCTTTTGTAGTTGCATTAATTATTACACTATTTGTTTGATTAATAACTGTTTGGTGCAACTGATGCATGAAGTTGAATTTATATATATCCCCTTTGCTTTATTCTGTCGGCCCATTTAGCGTGTTGAACTCAAAAGTCACTATACATTAATTAAAGTCACTATATACTATATAGCGTACTCTACCAAATCATAACAAAAAATTGAGTATGTTTGAAAAGACGTGTTGAGAAACATCACGGATTTTAAGAGCTTACGAGTGTTGAAACATCACATCACGGATTTTAAGAGCATGATTTAGAATCAATAAGTATAAAATCTTTATACACCGATACACTTGTCTTAGACCCATTTGGGATTTAGTATCAAATAGAGAGTTTGATACTAAATTCAGAATTGTCCACTGATTTGGACAGTATGAGAATGTGATTGTAATGTGATTATATGAGAATTTGAGTTTCGCTTTCCATCTCTCCTTTGTTCTCCGCTACACTGCAATATATGTATAATTAGAGAACTAAGGGGAGGTGATGCCGAAATCTTCAGGTTCTCAAAATGTATAGTAAGATAATTTTATTACTGGACATCCTTGAATGGGATGGGGCCCTTACCAAAAATTCAATAATTTTCTATAGGCACCCTCATAGCACTCGATTATCTATAATTTGATCATCTATACTGTTAATCACAATTAGGATATTATAATATGATTTCTAATCGTAGTTGGATGTACAAACAGAGGGCAGACGGTTATCTGTCCAACACGTTTGTGGAAAAGGTTGAGAATTTCATGCAATTGCACTCACCCATGGAGCAATGAGGGACGGGGAAAAACTGAAGTGTCCTTATAGTGTTATGGGTGACTCATAACACCTTCGTCAATAACGTGTTCAGCATGTCACCTCATGTCCTTTGCAATTGCTGCAGATGCGTATAACCTTTGCAGATGAGGAGTTAATGGAAAATAATACATCTTCTTATACGGAATGTTGCTTTTCTTTCATTTTGTTTTTCCCTGCTTAGTGGGTTTGAACCGAGGATGGTTGCGAAACTTCAACTATTCAAATCAGCATCATTTCTCCAGTAGATCATACAATTTTCCATGCAACAATCAATTTCTTGACCGGTAGCCTCATGCCTCTCAATAACTTTTTTCTCATGTAGATGTTATCTAGTATATGATCATTTGTTGGTACAAATTATTTGATTAAATCTAGTACTTGATCATAGCACTTCTGGGATATGCGATATTCTGCCTTCAAGTTCATGAGACGGGCAACCAGAGATAACTCAGAATGTTTCTCACATCCGGTATACAAAGGTTGATTTCCAGCACTCAACATATCGTAGAACTTCTGGGCCTCAGGATTGGGCGGTTCTTCAACCTTAGGGCTGGATATAAAGTTCGGACCGGCTGCATCATGAACCATATTGATGTAAGCGTTTGATGATTCTTCGGGGGCAGCGCAAGATGATCCTCCGACGTGAACCTCGGAGTCGACACGATGCATGCAATCAAAATTTGTTTCACTGTGAAATGTCCAAATGTAGTAATCTGGTACGAATCCATTTTAAGCTAGATGAGATTTGATATCGTTTACATCATGGTAACTAAAGTTCCTACATTTAGTAACATTACAAGGACACTTCAGTTTTTCCCCATCCATCAATGCTCCATGCGTGAGTGCAAATTGTGTGAAATTCTCAACCCTTTCCACGAACGTGTTCGACAGATAACCGTCAGCCCTTCGTTTGTACATTCAACTATGATCAGAACTCATCCTATAATATCTTAATTGTGATTAATAATATGGATGAACGAATTGTAGAGAATCGAGCGCTAAGAGAGTGCCTATAGAAAATGATTGAATTTTTGGTAAGGGCCCTATCCCATTCAAGAATGTGATTTTCTGTAATGTAATTATCTTACCATGCATTTTGAGAACCTAAAAATTTTGACAGCACCTCCCCTTAGTTCTCTAAGTACAAATATATTGCAGTGCACCCGAGAACAAAGGAGAGATGGAAACCGAAATTCAAAAGTCCACAAAATACATATGACGTAAGATAATTACATTACAATCACATTCTCAAACTGTCCAAATCAGTGGACAATTCAGAATTTAGTATCAACTCTCTTTTTTATACTAAATTCCAAACGGGTCTAAGGTTGGTGTTTCAGTATATAAAGATTTTATACTAATATATGCTGCCAGTTTTTTGTTATGATTTGGTGTAACTTGCACCAAGCAGATCATATATATTAATCACAGATCATATAACATAAAATATAAATTCAACAAAATATTCGCTTTTCGATTACCACGACATTTGAAAACCCCCACCACGCACATTTTAAATTCTTTTAAAACCACCATCATTTTTAAAACCGCTATTAGAGGGACGAAACCTCCCGGCCGGCGTCGTACACCACCTCATCACCGACGTCTTCCCAAACCAATCACAACATCAATAAATCACAATTAAACCATAACAACAAACAATAACATACATTAGTTAACACGACCGATCACCACGGCATTTAAAAACCGCCATTGCATACACTTTAAAAGATAATCACATAATCGAACCCTAATTTAACTAACTAATCCTAATTATATAATTATCCCTAAAGTCAAACCCTAATTATATAATTATTCCTAAATTAAACCTTAATTATATAATTATCTCTAAAATCAAACCCTAATTATATAATTATCTCTAAATTAAGGAAAAGTCTACGGTGCCTTCAAGGCACCATACCCCCACCCCCTCCTGGATTTATAGCCGTAGATCTTTTAATATAAAAAACCTAAAATTGATCCAATGATTACTATTGAGCCCCATGAGAGGAATGGTGCTATGAAGGCACCGTAAAATTGAACCGTAATTATATAATTATTCCTAATTAAATCATAATTATGTAATTATCCCTAAATTAAATACTAATTATATAATTATCCCTAAATTAAACCCTAATTATATAATTATTCCTAAGTTAAATCGTAATTATATCATTATTCCTAATTAAATCCTAATTATATAATTATCCTTAAATTAACCCTAATTATATAATTATCCCTAAGATCAACCTAATTATATAATTATCTATAAAATCAACCCTAAATATACAACAATCCCTAAAATTCAACTATAATTAGACCATGAATTATAATTAAATCAAAATTATACAATATAATTTATAAAATATATAAAAACTAATAAAAAAAACTTACCTTCACAACCGACGGCGACTCGATGGGCGATGGCGGGCGGCTCGGCTGGTAGGCAGGGCGATGCCTGGCAGCTCGGCAGGTGGGCGGGTGGATGGTGGCGGGCGACGACGGACGGCGAAAAGGGCGATGTTTTTTCCTCTCCCATTTTCTTTCTCGCATTTTGTATCTGTGTTCAGCAGATCTGATCTATTTCATAATAGAAATGCTGACGGGCACGACACCCATCAGCATAATTTTCTTTGTTTTTTTAAATTATGGTGACGGGTATAGCCTGTCAGCGATATTTTTTTTAAATTTTAATTATGCTGACGGTCACGTATCCGTCAGCAAGATGACCCATCAGCATACCTGTCGCCGAAGTAAAATACTGACGGGTAGCTGATAGCCTTCTCACTGACGGCCTTTACCCGTCAGCAATTTTCGCCCATCAGAGGCCGTCAGCATATGCTGACGATTTTCTTGCACATCATAAAAATCCATCAGCATTTTACTTTTTTTATAGTGTGAGTATTGATCGTAGTTGGATGTACAAACGGAGGGTGGACTATTATCAGTCGAACACATTCGTTGAAGGGGTTGAGAGTTCATACAATTTGCACTCACCCATGGAGCTATGAAGGACGGGGAAAAACTGAAGTGTCCTTGTAGTCATACTAAATGTAAGAATTGGAGCTACCACGATGGAAAAGAGATCAAATTTCATCTTGTTAAAAATGGATTCGTACTAGGTTACTACATCTGGACATTCCATGGTGAAAAAAATCTTGATTGCATGCATCGTGTCGACTCTGAGGTTCAGGTTAGAGGATCATCTTACGCCACCCCTGAAGAATCATTAGATGCTTACATTAATATGGTTCACGATGCAGCCAGTCCGAACTTTGTATTCAGCCTTAATGTTGAAGAACCACTGAATCCTAAGGCCCAAAAGTTCTATGATATGTCGAGTGCTTGAAATCAACCTTTGTATCCCGGATGAGAGAAACATTCTCAGTTATCTCCAGTTGCCCGTCTCATGAACCTGAAGGCAGAAAATTGCATGTCCCAGAAGTGTTATGATCAAGTACTAAATTTAATCAAAGAAGTTGTGCCGAAAGAGTATCATATACCAGATGACTTCTACAAGAGCAAGAAGTTATTGAGAGGCATGGGCCTATCGATCGATAAGATTTATTGTTGATCAACAATTTTATGATCTATTGGAGAGATGGGACCGATTTGACCAGTTGCAATTTGCAATCCTCGGTTCAAACCCGTTAGGTAAGGAAAAGCAAAACGACAGAAAAGCAGCATTGCATATAAGAAGATGTATTATTTTCCAGTAACTCCTCATCTGCAAAGGTTATACGCATCTGCAGTAACTGCAAAACACATGAGATGGCATGTTGAACAAGTTGTTGACAAAGGTGTGATGTGTCACCCGTCAGATTCAGAGGCCTGGAAACATTTCAACCAAACTCATTCGAAGTTCTCCGCGTAAAGACGGAATGTAATATTGGGCCTTTAAAAGTAGTGTTGTCAATTTTTTGATTGTTTTGGTGCACAATATTCTTTGTGTCAGGTGATAGTCACACCATACAACTTTCCTCCATGGATATGTATGAAAGAGCAATACATGTTTTTGAGTGCTCTTGTTCCAGGCCCAAAAAAACTAAAGGATAAGCTGGATGTGTTTCTGCAACCTCTAATCACTGAGTTGAATCAGCCGTGGACGGTCGATCCACCCTCGTATGATATATTTAAAAAAATAGGATTTTCAATTGCGGGCAGCCCTCATGTGGACAAGTAGCGATTTCCCCGCCTACTCCATGTTGTCTGGTTAGACCACGGCTAGCAGAACGGCATGTCAATATTGCATGGAATGTGCGGAAGCATTTACTCTCAAGTGCAGTAGGAAACAATCTCGTTTGATAATTATCGGAAGATTCTTGATTGTGGTCATCCTTTTCGAAAAGATAGAAGGAATTCTCGAAAAAAAATAGAAAGGTGGAGACTCCACCGCCGATCTTACGGTCGGGAACAGAGGTTTTGGAAGATATAGAAAGTTCGGGGCTTTTGAAAGTTACTGATCTAGATGCAAAAGTCATCAATGGACGCATAGCAAAATCAAGTGGTTGGAGGAAAAGAAGCATATTTTAGGATTTGCAATACTGGAGCACACATTTGATTAGCATAATCTAGATGTTATGCACATCGATAATAATGTGTTTGATAATGTTTTCAACACGGTTATGAATGTCAAGGGGAAGACAAGAGACACTCCCAAATCCAAGTATGAAATGAACGAATATTGTTTTCATCCAGTCCTATAACAAGGCGCAGCAGGAAAGTATCCTAAAGCTTGTTACACACTGGATAAGACATCAAAAGTTACCTTGTGTGAGTGGGTGAAATCTCTTCAATTTCAAGATTGATATGCATCAAATCTTGGGCATTGCATTCATATGAAGGGATTGAGATTTTTTGGGATGAAGAGTCACGACTTTCACGTGTTCATGTAAAGGTTGTTACCAAATGACTTTCAAGAACTGCTTCCCCATCCCATGAGGAAGGCCCTCACAGAGATGATTTTGTTTTTCAAGAGCCTCAGCTGCATAGTGGTTAGGACTTATGATATGCATCATTTAGAGTGTGATATTCCTCTATTTTTGTGTTAACTTGAAAAGATCTTTTCGCCTAGTTTTTTCGACTCCATGGAGCATTTGCCCGTTCATTTAGCATATGAGGCGAGAATTGCAGATCCAATTCAATACAAGTGGATGTATCCATTTGAGATATTTCTTCGCAAACTGAAGGACAACATGAAGAACAATGTGAGTGTTGAGGGCTCAACTTTCACTTCGTACTATTTTGAAGATCACATCTTAAAGGAAAGGACTAAATTGCCTTTTAATGATGTTGGACAAAATGGTGAAGATGATGATGACGACGTTCCATCAGTGTTTAAAAATTATGGTGAAACATTCGCAGCATCGGGGAAAGGATTCTTGAGCAAAGAAGAATTTGATGCGGCGAGAAATTATGTTTTACTGAACTGTGAAGAAGTACAAGAATTTATCAGGTTCGAAATGTCATCATTTACGAATATTTTTTAATAAATTATTAATCATATAATAAATTAAGATAATTTTTAATTTTATTCATACGCAGTATCTTCACGAAGGTTTTAAAACAGCCTCAACCAAACATTACAAACGATGGACTGGACAAAAGATTGGAAAGTGAATTTGCCGATTGGTTTGAGAGATATGTGAGTTGTTCTAAAATAATTATATACAATTATGACATATATATGCTATTTAAATTGATATCTTAGAAAATAATATGTTTATTACTTTCTGTCGTTATAGGCACAAGATCCCTTGAACAATGTCACCGACTAGTACATAAAGAGTCTAACTGTAGGTCCATCACGATGTGTGACTACATATCATGGTTGCAAGATTAATGGATACAGATTTCACACAGTTGCATATGGATCAAATAGTTCAACTTCGAGCACTTACGTCTGTATAAAAGTAATAAACTACGGATGATGAGTATGATTACTATGGTCATCTCGTAGATGTTGTTAGACTCGACTATACTGGATTGCCTTACAAAAACACGCTCATGTTCAATTATGAGTGGTTTGATCCAACTCCCGCAGGCACAAAGGTTTATCCTCAGTATAATCTTGTCAATGTCAATTATAAGCATATATTCAATCAATATGAGTCATTTGTACTTGCTGCCCAAGTTGTTAAAGTTTACTACTACCCGTATCTAAGTTTGAAAGGAGATAAGCTTGATTAGTTGGCAAAGCGCAAAATTAAATAGAGATCGACAAGAGGTTTTATCGAGCCTATGATGCCTAATAAATCCTTTGAAGAGGAGTAGATAGAAATGCACAATACAATACAATTGGAGGATGGAGATTTCCAATTACACGTCGACCTTATTATTAGTGAGTCGAATGAACTTGTTGATGAGGCAAAGGAGGAGACAAAAGATGATTTTCTAACCGATGATGAAGATAAGGACGAAGATGAGTTTGACGATAATTTAGATAGTGAAAGTGTCGATTCAGGTTAATTATCAAAGTGATACATACATATATAGTTGAAATTATATTAGATTGACTGAATTGATATTTGGTGCAGAAAAATATGGGTATATATGATGATGGATACAATTACGGGACTCTATAAAGAATCTCATCATTAATTACTTTTTCTGATAGAGTTAAAGTGGTCCATCGGAAAAAGTAATTAATGATGAGATTCTTTCTAGAGCTCTGTAAATATATCCATCATCATATGTACTCAGACCTTTCTCCTCCAACTACCAATTCAATCAATCTAATCAAAATCAATTATAGTAATTATTAGATGGATCGGCATTTATCCATGTCAATTATGCTTATATTTTAATATCTTTTTATATGAGAGGTAGAGGTCGTGGACATTCTTCTCTAGGACCATCTTCGGCCCGTGTTTCTCTTGGTTCATCATCGTCATCATCTCATCACCACATAGACGATGAAGATGATGATATGATGGACTTATCGGCAAGGACTTCGCCGATCGTTCCAACCACCTTGTCCGATGCTAGTACATCGAGAGGCCTCATGCCACCACGTCCTGGTATGATCGAGATTTGTCGTACCCCCTAGGTAAGTAACTTTAATTTAGTTTTTGTAAGTAATAAATTTTTTATTTCAATATATTGCCCTAATAAACTATATATTTTACCAGGATACGCAGTGACTCGTCGGAGTTACCGATGATCCTTCGGCTGATCCACGAAGCTCATGTACACCCCGATGGGTGGAAGTACGAGCATATCTCGATTCCCATCGTTAGTTGTGGTGGCCCGAGTTTTTGGTAATTAAACTAAAATTATTTTCGAAAGTTATTATATATATAATGATTTTTATTAATCAAATTGTTTTGTTTTGTTTTGCAGAGGCGCTCTTATTGGGACCCGGGTGTTTCTGAGGAGTTCATACAGAATAATTTATACAGTTCTATAGTTACCTCGTGGCGCATCCATCTCCAAGAGTGGAAGGCCAAGTGGAGAACGGAGGGGAGGGTGCCCACGTGGGTCGGCAAGGTAATCTACAGGAGATGGGTGGTGGATTTCGAGAAGCCGGAGAACAAGAAGTAGTATGAGCGGGCGAGTAGGAATAGGATGATCGAGCCCAGCGGACCAGGTATTGAGATAGCCAAGCACAAAGGAGGGTCTCGGGCTGCGATTGGTCATGCACGTCAGCTCATAAGTAAAATTAACATATGTTTGTAAAGTTAGCTCGTAAGTAGTTAATTAGTTCATAATTATTTATAAATTATAAAATAATTAAATATTGTATACATCGCTAGAATTTGGGTTGGAACCCAATGCATTTGAGCTTTTCTTGATTATGCACCAGACACTCGACGGCTTTTTCAGTGATCCTCAATCGCAAAAGAATTTTGTAAGTATTTTTTTAGATGTAATTAATATAAAAATATATATATTATTTTTAATCCTTGTAACGGTAAATTATACATCAATCAAAATATTGCAGGGGGAGTATCAGAGACGTCTGGAGGTGGCTCGTGCTTCATCACCTGATCCTGCTTCCGTTGATGAGAACAAGGTCTATCTACGGACCGTTGGGGTTAAGAAGGGTCGTCGGTTTGGTTGGATGTTTAGGAACTCTTCTAGCTTTGAAGAGTTCTAGAGGCATTACCTCCTCTATTCCTAATAGCCGTGTCTCAAAGTTCCAGACGCAAATGGAGGTTTTGAAGAGTCAGGTTGAGGGTCAGCTCAAGGCGAGCCAGCGAGCACAGCAGGAGCAGCTCCAGGCGAGTGAGCATGCACATCAGGAGCAGCTCCAGACCATGCGTGAGGAGCATGCACGTCAGCATCTCCAGTAGAAGGTGGCTCCCCGTGACCGGGTGATGCAGGAAGTCACCGGAGCTATGACTCGACGTCGACGGCCGTCCACTGATGCTCCAGCTAATAATGATGATGATGATGATGATGATTCTACGGTGTAGTTGATTTAGGAACAAATGATATTTATGTTTGGTACTTTATTTAAACTATATACATTATGATATATAATTGTTAATTAATTATATTTTGTTTTTAGTTTATATTTTATTTAGGAAATGAAAATTAGTTTTCATATTGGATTATTAATTTGTGAAATAAATACAGGTAAAAATATCAAATAAAATAAAATAAAAACAAAATCTAAAAATAAATTTATTTGAAAATACTAACGAGGAGGACCCGTCAGCATCATTTGAACAATGCTGACTGGTTGGGCCTGTCAATAAATGCTGACGGTTAAAACCCGTCAGCCTTATTTAAGTTTGCTGATGGGCGATACCCGTCATCATATGCTGACGGGATTAACCAACCCGTCAGCAAATGCTGATGGGTATCAGATTATGGCAAGGGGCTTTGCTGACGGGTCAGACCCGTCAGCCTGCCTTCAGCATTTGCTGTCGCCAAAAATGCTGACGGGTGCCCGTCAGCAACTTGATGCAGAAGGATCATGCCCTTCAGAAAACGAACATTTTTTGTATTGTCAATATAAAAAAATATTTATTATTCTCATTTAATAAATAATAGGTTAATTCTAATTACCATGGAGGAAAGACACGATTTTTTCCTAAGGCATTTCTCAATTTATTTTTTTTTTGCAATATGTCGTTCAACCCGAACCGTTGTTGAATCTTAATTTTGAAGCAATGGAAGAATTATTGGAGAGATATGAGACTATTGAGCCTCATACTTTGCCACCCGATGCTTTGATAGATATTGAGATGGAGGTGGTGGACGTGTTAGTTGAGAAGAATCCCAATCCCCCTCCCCTATGCCCGAATATAGATTTAATTATTTTTCAAATTATTGAGGGGGATATCAAAGAAGTAAGGGAGTTCGGGATGTTTGAGGGATCTTCCATTTGTTCAAAGGATTTCCTAATTTTCCCAAAGGTTGAGGATCACCCTGTGTCCAAATTTACTTTTGATATATTTGTGGTGATCAATTACTTTCTTTTTCAACCCCCAAAACGAGTTGAAATTCTCGTTGCTCTACGACTTTCTTTCCGTTGCCTACACTTACTCTTGGAGAACACTAAGGCGTGGCATGATCGTCACTTATTTATGAATCCGGGATAGCCTCGTTCGTAGAAGGCGTCGAGCTTTCGACGTTACAAGCACTTATTGGGAGGCAAACCAAGAGTTTGTTTTCCTTTTCTATTTTTCCTTAGCTTTTTGTCTGATTTCTTTTCTTTCTTTTATTTTATTAGTTGTGTCTTTGCTGTGGTACCTTTATGCGGTGTAGATGTTCAGAAAAAGTTGAGAAACTCACCAAAACTATAGACTTAGCGGTTACCTAGCGATAACCCTTAGCGCTAGCATTACCGTTAGCAATCTCACCCAGGCGTTAACGATGAGTTCAATCGCTAAACTGGCCACTATGGAGTAACAGGTAAGGGCTAACAATTTATTTAGTGGTGGCACTGACCGTTATACATTCCGCTACCGTTGCACAGAGAATTAAAGGTTGACCTAGCGGTTGCCCTTACAGCTAAGGCAACCGCTAGCGTGGTCAAATCTGCGAAACTATGCGGAAATCCGAGTTGAAAATTTTTTCTACAAGGTTGTTAATAAAGACATTTCCAATCATAATATTAAAGATGAAGAATGATTGCACAATGTTATTTGGAGCAGCTCGACTATTTAATTTTCAGGGATGCTTTCTTACTCCTTTTCTCTTTTGATTTGCTTTTATATATACTTATGTAAATCCGGAGATTGCCGGATTTTTAGAGGGGGGAGGATGGTTGAGTATGACTTGTGTTTTATACATGTGTAATTTAAATTCGTGGTTTGTAGTAGCTAGTATTTGAATGTGATTGATCGATATTCCCGTGCTTTATTGTGTTGTCTGGCTTGCCTGTCAAAGTTGACTATGTTTGGTTTGAGGTTTAGTCTTTGAGCGTGTATAAGTGCATAAAATTTTTCAAAATTATTATTTAAATATTTTAAAATGGTACCTGTACACAATTGATTTCGCAAAAACCCAAATAGCAGCGTCAATTCAAAACTTTTCGTGCAAAAGCCACTGAGTAGCCTGAGTGTTTATCATCTTTGCATGTACTTGAGTGAGTTCTATTTTGAGATCTCTTTGAGATCGTTGTGTGTAATTAGCTTTGAAAATGATGTTAAGGCACATAAAATATCCTTATTCCGGCCATATCCATATATATTAGCCACTATAAATTCCAAATGAGTCAATCATAGTCAAATATCCATTTACTATAGCCATGAGTGTTTTTGAGTCGACTCTTACGTCATTAAAGTGTGGGGTAGGAGTTAGTTATTTTTATTGGTTATATGTATTGGAGTTACGATCAGGGATTTATGAAGAAGTTGTAATAAAGGATCACCATCCTTCCAAAAAAAAATGTAAAAAGAAGAAAAAGAAAAAGAAAAAATAAGAAAATAAAAAGAAAGAAAGAAAAAGGATAGTGAATCTCATTGAGTCATTGCCTATTGTTTAAGAGGCAAGAGTTGTGTTAGAAAAGAAGAAGTGTATCATAAGCTTCTACGTTGTTTAAGTGGTTTGTGCAAAAGTCAGTTTTGGGTTGCGAGTTGAGAAATAGCCTAAATTTAAAGTCTACGTTATGAGTGTTAAGTGAGATTTCGTTTGAATGGGGTGAAGCACATTGATTCTTGATTAGATTAGTTGAGTGAGTTATTGATCACGTTAGTCCTGAGTTAGCCACACAACTTATATATTACATACCCGTCCAAAGAGCTTACATTATAACCCGAAAAGACCTTATTCTTTGTTAGTTACACACTTAAACGCGATGGATAAGTTTTTGATTTTCGGTTCTTGCTTTTGTGCTTGTATTTTGACGATTTTAGCGTAAACACGTCCCGATAAAAAAATTCTTGAGTGCTTTGAGGGAACACTTATATATTACCCTTTTGAGAGGATGCATGATTTGATTTTGGGGCGATAATGTAATAATGGTTGAGCGTCTGAAGTTGCGTTACATTTATCTATATTTTCAAAATTATCTATGTAGCACGACATGACTCATTACTTGGACTTATTTTCGTTCTTGTTATTCTTTAAAATTATTGTTTGTTCGAGGACGAACAAACCAATTAAGCATGGGGTATTTGATTATCACGAGTTTGTCTTGATTATAGTGAGTGTTTTGGTTATTTTTTTTATTGTTTTTGGTATAAGTTGGATAGATTAAGCTTATTTTTGTATTTTTGTATCTCCAGCTTATTTTATCGTATTATGATCTAGATTGATGCAAATAGGTGATTATTCTCTGTTTTTCACCTTATAGCTAAGTAACCGGAGGAGCTCAGTACGTAAAGATGAAGTTTGATGATTAAGAGATGAGAACCGATCTTTCCAACGAAGAATTAGCAAAAATGAGAGTTAGCGGTTACCATTACCGCTACCCTTACCGCTAAAGGTGGAAGAAGAGCTCCCAGACCAAGCTAACGGTAAACTTAATGGTATTTCTTACCGCTAGATCCGCCATTAGGAAACGACAGAGAGTCTTAGTGGTGTACTTAACGGTTACTTCCTTACCGCTACCAATACCGATGAACAGAGACTTTTCAGAGAGGGTTAACGGTAAGACTAGAGGTAGCCCTTATCGCTAGTCTTACCATTAACGGGCCCAGAAAACCGACCTAAACCTAACTGTGGCCCAAGTTTTGCAAAAACTATATAAACCCCTATGTATTTTGGATTTTTACACACTTTATCATATTCCTAGGCTTCCAAGGCCTCTTCGGGGATGGAAACCCCCAATGAGTGTCCTTCTATTTTCTTAGTTACTCTTCATAATTTTCAACCTCAAATTCTTAGGTTTTAGATTAATTAGATTAAGTCTTAGGTAGTTTAGATCCAAGATTTCTTCAATCAAACGCTGTTACTATTCGCCTTCGTTAATTAGTACGTTCTTATTTCCCTTGCTCTTTAATTTATTTCCCTTGCTTTCATTAGTTTAATTAATTCTCTTAGATAATTGATCTTCAAAACCTTATTTTTGGTGTTCAAGACAAATTATGCTTTTGTTTGTCTAGAGATTGTGATATTGATTATGTTAATTGTTTCAGCCCAAAAAGTGAGCTACCCGAAAAATACTTGAAGCAACCAGAGCTTCCTGAACCTACACCACAAAAACAGATTAGAAAGGACCACCGGTGATTTTCCGGTGGAAACCTCTCCGATGCTTAAGTCAGTAAGCGTTTGAGGTGTTTTCCAGAAAGAAAGTAGGAATGCTCAAGAGAAAATGACATACCTCTCTCAGYCTTGGGGCTGAGACATTTATAKCTTATTCTTGTGGGGACCYCAGCCGGGATCCTAGGGACACGCGCCGCGAATCATGGGCCGTTTARGAAACAGTTTYTGAACAAGTGGTCCCACTTGTTCYTTCCTGAGTAGGCCRAAGGCCAGCCCTGACCAAGCCAGCGAATCTTTTATTATTTTCAGAGCTGCCTAGCCCGGAATACTCCTTAAGTGAGCAGATCGGCCCAGTCTCCCCATCCGCAATTACTATTGATTTCAGCTCTTTCCCCATCCAGATCTAACTGGAACATCTAGGAGTTCCCCGGTGGGGACCCTTCCCCTGGATCTTGGGAACAAGGCCCATAAATCAAGGACCATCCAGGTAACTAATGGTCCCTACTTGCCTTTTCCTATTGACAAACAATCAGGTCTGTCTAAGGCTATTTCTCTTCCAAGAGAGATTTGACCATACGCAAGTCAGTCAACTCTCATAACCTTTACTACTAAATCCAAGTCTACCTCAATCCAGGTCTACCTTAATACTGCCCTATCATTAATGATAGTTAGCTAGATCGTATGGGTTTGGAGCCTAGATTCATTTAGAACCATCAATTGGGTTTTCCCAAGAGGTCGTGGAGATGAATCGAAGCTCTAGAACCCTAGTTTTCTTAATTCGTTTTAAGGTCTTTTAATTATATTGCTCTTAATTTACATAAACTCTAGATTTAATTAATTAGTTCATAGTTTAAATAATCTCCAAGTTTAATTAATTAGGTAATAACTTAAGTAATCTTTAGATTTAGTTTATTGCTCTTAGTTTAATCAATATCTAGTTCTTATAACTCTCAAATAAAAACTCCTTGTCCGTGTGTTTAGATTAACTTTATTTTTATTTTCTTATTCGTTAAATCAAACACAAAACGAACTTGCGAATCTAGTCTTCCTCGGGAGATTGACTCGGTTTGAACTTGCCAACCTACAATTGATCTCGTACTCTTGTGGGCGAACTTTATAAGCTTGATAATCTTAAATAAAAATAGGAGTACAAAAGTTCGAATCAATAATCAGATCTCCACCTCTCAAAACGTAATTAGAACGTTCTTAAGGGTGTTGTAAAAGTTGGAGCATGATCCAACGGTTGAAACCCCAGAAAATAAATTTTTAAATTTGCAGCGTATTTAGATTTTCTACGTTGTATAATCATTCTTTATGTTTATAGAGGCATAGTTGTCAATCACTCTCAATTGGTGAGAGTTTCGTGCTGATAACATATAGACATAACTAAGACGGTAGCATTAGGGTTGTATTATTTATCAAACACTCCATTTGTATAGGCATCAAATACATATTTCTATTAATATATAAAGATGATAAACATCTAAGTCATCAGTTACTTGTTGATCATTAATTATGTTTTCCCTTAACTTTTTATATTTCGTTGACATATAGTTTTGATATTCTCGTAACGTATCCCAAATATCCGGGATATGTCTCTCACACAATGAAACAATAGTTTTAAAAATTAAATATATTTCACTCTGAATAGGTTAAAGTTCAGTGCTGATAACGTATAGACATAAACAATATTGTAGAATTAGTGTTGTCTTATTCGTCAAACATTCTATTTATATAGGTATCAAATACATATTCTCATTAATATATAAAGATAACAAATATCTAAATTAGCATTTAGGGGACTTCTACGGTGCTGTGAAGGTACCATTCTCCACTTAATCAGAATCATTAGATTAAAAGTTGGTTATGGATAATGGTAAGGTGAATGGATGTAAATGTAGGGGGGTTGGGAGGTATGGTGCCTTCACGGCACCGTAATCATTTCCCAACATTTATCAATTATTTGTTGAACACTAATTATATTTTACCTTAAAAAAATACTTTTTCTTTTTCAATGACATGTAGTTTTGATATTTTCGTAACCTATCCCAAATATACGGGACATGTCTCTCCCACAATGAAACAATAGTTTTACAAATTAAATATATTTCAATCTTTGAATGGAATATTTTATATGAACATTGAATAGAATAATTTATTTGTGTTCACACATTCAAGAATCAATTCATTGCTGATCTAGTTGTGATTAAATAGACATTTTAATATTTGATCAAAGCTTAAAAAAGGTTCACGATCTTCTTCATCTTTCATTTTTTATTTTTATTTATTTATTAAACAATCATTTTCATTCCGCAAAAGAATATTATAATTGATAACAAATATAAAAGATGTAGGACCTGTAAGATTATAAACTCTACTCTTATTTAAAACATAAGCAAGTGATGAATTTTTCTATAGAATCAGATAGGGCTCCATTATGTAGCCCTATATAACACATGTCATTCATTCCACCGTGCATTTATAAAAAAAAGAAGAAAAAAATAATAATAATAATTAAGGGCTCAGATAAATGTCATGTCATACGTGTGATCGTCGGACCTATTATTATTGAGGCGACGGATTTATTTTTTTGTTAATACTATCATAAAAGTGTCAATTTTAAATAAAAATATCATTTTAAATATTAATCAAGCATTTAATAAAGTCTATTTTTCCTTTGAAATTGTCGTTATTAACTCTAAAAGTGTTAAATTATTCGACTAAAAGGTTACCACTTTTTTTTTTTTAAAGTATCACTTATGATTTTAAAAATGTTAATTTGTATTTTAAATGAAAACTATCATTTTCTTTTTTAAAAATTATTATCCTTACCTTAAATGTATCACCTTACAATTTGAATCTTAAATTATAATATATTAATCTAGTTTATAAATTATTTTATAATACAATGTAAATGAGTAATACTTTTTTATATAAAAAATTAATACATTTATAATTGAATTGATAGTGTTAAGAAGAAAGTGAATCGTCATAGGAATTAAGATTTGTATGATGATTATATGCAAGTTTTGTTTGAATTGATTTAGTATGAGTTAAGATTTGTCAAAAAAGAAAATTATTTAATTTATTTATTAGAATGAATAACCATAAAACGGTTGTTCAACGTTGTCGCCTTGATCATTACCCTTCCGCTAATGACTACTGAATCTTCTGCATGCAACTTCAACGAAAGGACAATTTATCGACCTGAATAACAAAAATTAAGTTGTCAATTGAATTTTCTAATTTTTTTTAGGTAAATAGTGATTAGATATTCATTATGTTTGTGGTTATGTAATTAAGGCATAAAAAAAAATCTAAATAGGCCCACTTCCTATTAATAGTGAGATAAAAGTGTGTGAAGGGAATTAAACGAGCAATAGAAAAGAAAAGGGAGAGAGTAAAAGTAATAATAATAAAAGAAAGAAATTATAAATCACTCTTATATATTAATAAAATTTTCTCCTAACTTATATGTCTGATTCGTAAGTTTCGCTTGACAAATAAAAAATGCTAATGCTTCTTTTGTTTATATGTCATCCGAACCTAATATTTACCTAATATAATATTTTTCTTTTATTATACCTTACCTAATTTAATTCTTTTATTATATTTTTTATTCAATACTTTCTCTTCATTTCCTAATATAAAAATATAAATAATTCATATATATAATTAGTATATAAATCTAAATTAGTTATTTAAATTAAAGACAAACTACATATGGAGTAATTTTAATTACAAAAAAAATACTTTATTATGTAAATAATCAAATAAGTTTTTATTGATAATAAAATTTAAAATAATTTTATTTTTGGAGTTTCAAATATTTTATATAGGTAAAATATGAGTTATTTACAATTATATAAGTATGTAACTAAATATTAGTATTGTATTTAATCTAAACATAAAGAATATTAAATTATATACTAATAATTAATAAACATTAATTAGACACCAGTACAATGCGATACGGGTTGAGAATATGACATCTTTTGAATATATCAAAGTATGTAACTAATAATTATTAACGAATTTATTCTAAACATTAATATATAAAATGATTTAATAATAATAATTAATAAAATAGATATTAGACACAGGTTTAGAATGTGTCGCCTTTTGAATTTTTGTAAATATGTAACTAAGATTATTGATAAATTTAATTTAAACATCAAATACAAGATAATTTAATATTTATAATAATCAATAAATAGATTATACATGTACAAGGCACGGGTTGATAATAGATTATTTTAATTTTTTTTATATTACATTTGAAATTCAGTAATTATAACAATTATTCTTTATATTTATCTTTTGATAAGTCTCGTGTAATACACAGGTGTTAAACAAGTATATATTAATGCAAAACCCTCCTAATCTATGTGTCTATTTCCTATGCTTTGCTTGGATAATAATAATATTAAAAGTGCTTCGGTTGTTTATATGTCATCCGATCATAATATATATCTAATATAATATTTTTCTTTTATGGTATCTTGCCTAATTTAATATTTTATTTCTATTATATTTAGCCTAACTTAATAGTTTTCTTTTATTATATTTTATTTAATTAAACAATTTTCTTTTATAATCCTAATATAAAAATATAAATATTTTATATATAATTAGTAGAAAAAAAAAATCTAAATTAATTGTTTTAATTAAAAGACAAATTACATATGAAATAATTTTAATTACAAAAATAAACTTATTTATGAAAATAATTAAATAAATTGTATTTATAATAAAAGTTGAAATAATTTATTTTTGAAATTTTAATTATTCTGTATAGATAAATTATGATATTTGCAATAATTGGAGTATGCAACTAAATATTAGTAATGATTTCAATCTATATAAAAAAAATAAAGTTATATAATAATAGTTAATTAATATTTATTAGACAATGACACAATGCGATAAGGATTGAGAGTATGACCCCTTTTAAAATTTTCAAAGTATGCAATTATAATTATTAAAAAAAAAATCTAAACGTAACAATATAAACTGAGTTAATTGTAATTAATTAATATAGATTAGCGACGGGTTGAAAATGTGACATCTTTTGTATTTTTATAAGTATGTAAATATAATTATTAACGAATTTAATATAAATATTAAAATATAATATTATTTAATAATTATAATAATTAAAAAATTGAAGAGGGTACGGGTGAAAAACACATCCTTTCAATTTTTTATTTTAAATTTAAAACTTTATAATTTTCACAAATATTTTTTATATTTAGTTTTTTATATATCCCGTGTAATACACGGGTGTTAAACTAGTAGAGTTATATTGAAAAAGATTTCTTTGAAGAGTAAATTGATATTTATAAGCATTCACTTGTTCAACCTTTTTTTTTATGTAGATGGGAAAAAAGGTTTTTCCACCTATCAATCACTGCCTAAGGGCTTGTTTACCCTAACATCAAAATAGTAAATACTCGTTTGTTCTAAAATTTAAAAATCAAATACCGAACCAACAATTTTTTACAAATATGAATAATTAAATACTACTAAATACAATATTATAATACAAAATAATTCAGTTTTCATACATGATTTGACATCAAATACAATATATAATACATTATCACTCACTTTTCATACATAATTTGACATCTACAGTGAAAAGTAAAATATTCGTAATAATCTTATAACAAATAAGAACTCTTATTATTCATAGAAGGGAAAAAAACTTTTTGCCCCCCAAACTATTTCGATTTTCACAGTTTACCATATGAACTTTTTTTTTGGGACAAATCACCATTTGAACTATGCGTTTTTTGCAACTTATCCCCTGAAATCAGAATTTTGGTGGTCTTGGATACCAAATCCTGTTTGTTAAGGGTTTTTTTGATAACTTCACTCCTTATTTCTAATCCTCCCCACTTTCCCCGCTTTAATCTACCATTTCAACAATGATAACGACACGACGGACCTCCTCTCAATGGCGAAGAAGATCAGCAACGACATTTGTCGGGTTAAAGAACCGTCGTGCCGTTATCATTGTAGAAATGGTAGATTAGTGTTGAGAAAGGGGGAAGGATTAGAAATAAGGAGTGAAGTTACCAAAAAAATCCTCAACAAACCGGATTTGGTATCCAAAACCACCAAAATTCTGATTTCAGTGGGTAAGTTGCAAAAAACGCATAGTTCAGACGGTAGTTTGTCTCAAAAAAAGGTTTGTATGGTAAACTGTTAAAATCGAAATAGTTTGGGGGGGCAATTTTTTCTTTTTCCCTTCATAGAATTCTGTACACCTCAAAATCCTAAATATTAGAATTCAAAATTCAAACGAATGTTAATTCAAACATGCCTTAAAAATTCTGTTTAAGTCAGTTGACCTTGAATGATTGTAAATACCTTATTTTTGAGGTTTTTACGTACCATTTGTGGATTTGAGGAAAAAAAGAAGAAGAGGAAGAATTATCATAAAATAAATAAGAACTAAATAAGTAAATAAATAACATGGAAGAGAGAAATCGATCCCTTCACTCATCTTTTCATCACAAAAGATGAAGAAAAACCAGTAGATCATGGTGATGTGTGAATGTGTATCTATTTTATTTTACAATTTTTAGTAGAAAAAGTCATAGAAGAAAGTTTATTGATTTTTGCTTGACAATTAAGATTAATTGTGAATGTGTAATTTTGAAACAAATTTTAAGTATATAATAAAATAAATGATTGTAGTGATAGACTCGCTTTTAATATTTTAATTTGAATATATAGTATAATATTAATAAAATTATTTATGGTGGATTTTATTAAATATATTTAATTTAAAAATATTAATATTTTAATTAGATTTTTATGATAACCATGGGTCTCAAATTCCAAAAAAAAAAAATTAAAAAAATCAGAAGTTGAAAATATAGATACAAAACTACAAGTTACGAGAACTAATCTTGGGCAAAAAAAAAAAAAAAAAAAACATCCAAAGTGGTTCTCAGTTTTGGCAAACACTCCAGAGGGGGTTTGCAAACACTATAGTAAACCAAATTAAATAATAATTTTACTCTGTTTTTTTTTGGTAGAAATTGAGTATATTTTTGTTGTAATTTGGGCAAACACTCCCAAAGTAAACTAATAAACTCATAAAAACTATCTTGTTTTATTACGAGTCCACTTGGTGGTACGTTTTGGTAAGTACACTAAGTTATTTTATATTTAATTTAGAGAATTTATATGCCTTTTGTATTCAAATAAATCTTTGTTTGATTAGATAAGTTTATTTGAAATAGATGATAATATTACAAACTTTTTAAATAAGATCATAGAGCGTTTTGATTTTATTCCTCTTTTTTATTTTTTTTTTTGAATAATACACTATTATTTCTTTTTGTATTTAATTTTTTTTATGATAAGTTTATTCAACTTATCTTAGATGATAATATTACAAACCTTTCAAATAAGATTAGAACGTTTTGATTTTATTCCTCTTTTATTTTTATTTTTTTTGAATAATACAATATTATTTCTTTTTGTTTTTTTTTTGTTTTTTTTATTTCATCACTATAATAATTTTTACTTGATATCTAAACTTATTTTAGTATTGTACTATTAGAATTATTATTGTATTTTTTAGTCCGACTCTATAAATCGGCCCACAATAGAAATAAAAAAAATTCTACCAAACCCATTAAAAAAAAGTATCTTACAATTATTGAAAACTATCGTTTATATATTTTCAATGAGATCGGTAATTGAAACAATAGTAATTAAATTTACAGTCCTAAAATTGTATATAAAAATAAAAATATAAACACTATTATTTTAAACACGTAGTATCTTGTAATTTTGTATTTTTCAGATAGCTTATCAACTAAACTTGACAAACACTTTTATTTACATCAGTTAACTTTTTATCAATCATCAATTATTAACTATCAACTCACAACTAACTTATCATTTAACAACTAATTTTTCATCTATTAATTAGCTTATTAGCTCATGTCCGCCGAACAATACCCTTATCCTCGGTCTACCATAAGTTATAAGACCAAGACTGATTGAACTTTTTAAAGTAACTTATACTGCATTTCCTCCTAATAATTAATTTTTCAGTGTTCACTATAATCAGTATTCTAAAAATCGCTAGGCGGCTGCTAGGCGTCAGGCCAGCGCCTAGCGCCTAGGACGCCTAAGCGGGGTCTAGGCGGGCCTAGATATTGAGAATAAATACCCTAATTTATAACTTTACATCAAATTATTTAATAGTTCAACATATTAACTGCTACACAATAAAGCCTATGACAATTCAAAACTAAAACTAATAATCACAAGTTACAATTCACAAGTTTAAAGCTATTATTTGATTCAAATTCAAAACAACATAGATCCATAAGTTCATTAGTTAAATAAAAATACCATAACATATATTACAAAATTAAAATAATCAAAAAATAGGCCAAAAAATGACGTCGTTTCAAGACATAATTTAAAAAAAAAAAAAATTAGCCTGGCGCCTAGGCAGCGCCTGGGGCACCCGACGATTTCTTTGACCGACTTTTGAAAATTGTAGGCGGATTGGTGGCGCCTATCGCCTAGGCGGGGGCCTAGGCCGATTTTTAGAACATAGACTATAATAACTCCCAAAAAGCTCATCATAAATTATTTGGTTTAATAAACTTCTATTTAAGAAAATCTACAAAATGTAAATGTTTTCTAAAAAACTCCCAACTTATTGGGAAAAAAAACATCAATTTATATTCTTTTATATTATATTAAATATTTTATTTCATAAGCTGAAATATTATTTTTGATTTATGGCAATATTATTATAAACATAACATAATTTTTATTTATTATTATAATTGTCTTTGTTATGATTTTCATATATTTTCTTTGTTTTCAAAAATATTCATAGAAAGTTTTTATTATTTTTATAAATTCGTTTATTTTATATATTTCTTGTTTTTTATATATTATATCTTTTTATTTTATTATTATTATTTCTATATAATAAATTAACTTTCAATTTAATCAAACAGTAAAGTAAAATTATTTATAAGCGAACTGTTTAAATCTACTTGGAACTCAATAAAATATTCCAAGATATTTTAAGGGTCGCTATAGTCAATGACCTAAAATTTAAGGCATTTGTCCCATACCTCAAAAAGTTTCTTGTAACTAGTTTATCTTGCTTTGTAAAGTCAATAAGACAGTTGGAGAACATAAGGATTTAAGTCAATGATAGACTGCAATTCTTGTATGCTTTCGGCAAACAATCTTTTTCTAAGTCCTTGTTTTCACACGTGCGGAGCAATTTGCACCACGTGTATCTGACTTTTATAGTTTCTGTGGGCCTGCTAAATGTAAGGTTCCTCTCTAACAGTCGTACATTTTAAAAATGTAAAAAGTCAAATTTATAAATATTCCTTGATAAATATATAGATTAGAGTTGATTTTAAGAAAAACTTGAGAAAATATATTAAAAATAATAAATATTTCAAAAATTTCTTAATTTGCTAATTACAAGATTCATATTGAATAAAGTTATAATAGTAAAATAATGGGTAAAATAGTATTAAATATAGAATGAACCAATGTTTTAAAAACCAGACCGGTGAACGAACCGGTCTCCTCACCGGTTCATGGTTCAACCGGTCGGACCAGTTCAACCGCCGTTCCAACCGTATTAATAAAAATATAATATTCTTAATTATATAGTATGGAATATTATGTAATGTATTAATATAAATATTAATTTGATTCGTATTTGGAAAAAGTAATTAATTTATTATATAAACATGCTTAATTTATTTATACTCTATTAAACATATTAATGTAATTCTTTGTTATGTGATATATAAGTCATA
>BMAC01000129.1:965651-983467 GCA_014905375.1 Phtheirospermum japonicum
GGTCAGTCCAAGGCGAGAGCCCCAAAAATCGGCCCGATTGGCCAAAGGGTGGATACCCTCAATTACCTGACCCGATAGGTCAGTCCAGGGCTAGAGCCCCTAAAACTTGGTCCGAATGACCAAGGGGTGAATACCCCAAGAAGACCTGACATGAGAGGTCAGTCAAGGGCGAAGGCCCCATACCTTGGTCCAATTGACCAATGAGTAGATATACCAGACAAACCCTTGACCCGACAAGTCAGTCGAGGGTCAAAAGCCTCAAACATGGGCTGACTAAAAACAAAACTTGCAGGATAAAGCGAGAATAATAAAAAAAGTTATGCGAAAAATCCAACATTGTTTGATTCAAAAGAGAAAATACAACCCCGTGGGGATAACACAAAAAAGCAATGAAAAATCGGGCATCCGCACTGAGCAAATTATTAGATGCAGATACGTCATTGAGTAAAGCTCGAGCAACAGATTTCAAGGGTGAGATGATGAGACACCCCTATCTGTAACTAAAATCTGGCGAATGCGTCACAGATCCTGTTCGATCTCGTGAAGGCGGAGGCAATATTTGTTCGCGCGCTCTGCCTCCAATTGAGCCTCACGTACAGCGGTGGATAAACGTCATGCCGATTTGAGCAAGTCGGCTCTCTCTTCACGGAGTTGTAGATTCAACTGCCAAAGTTCGAGCCACTTACGCTTGAAATGGCATTTCTTCTTCCTTTTTCTCTCCAGAAGTTTGCGTAACTGGGAAGACTTTTATCGAAGAATAACATTTTCTTCTAAAAGAAGAAAACTCTCATTGAAACATGAGTGATTTTTCTTCTTAAGAGAATATATCTCTTTTATCGAATACTCGGAAGACATAATGATAAATCGATAAAACAGGGAAAAATGTTTATATAAGTAGCGCATAGTATAGATGATATTAAGGTTTCCTTGACTTAAGGAAACCCTAAGCATGAAAAAAAACAAAAAAAATAGATGAGCAAAAATATTGTTCAGTACAAGATAAATATAAAAGACAAATCGGACAAAGCAAAACAAAGCAGACTACCAGCCTACAATACATAGTCCTGAGTACTTAGTTCACCTCCTCCCTGCTCAGTCGCCTCGGAGACCTCCCCGAAAGTGCTCTTTAACTGAGACCCAATTTGAAGCTCACCCAAATCGGCGAAGGTTGGGGAAGTAATTGTCGCTGGTAAAGAAAGGGTCAGTGACTAATCGAGTGGGGGAGAAAAGCCTGGGACAGGGGTAGGAAGGCTTGAAGAACGTGATCTGCAAACTCGGGGGCCCCGAGCTAGTGAAGATGGTCGTCCTTCTCGACAAAGGTGAGGCCTGTGGGCTCAGAGGGATCCTTCAGGGGGACGTCACAGTCAAATGGGGCAAAGGGGTTCTCTTTGGAGTGCAAGAGATGAGAAGATCCCACAGCTCTATAGAGTGCAAGAAGGCCCTCTAAGTTACCTCCAAGGTTGTTTGAATAAGCCTCAACCCCTCTTCTGAGTTGAGAAACTCAGTTCGCCCCTCCGCCCGACCATAAAATAGGCCCTCAGTTCGAGCATATTTCAACACTTAACTTTAGGATTTTCACAACACCACCCTCAATGAAATCCCTTGTTGTGGTCTTTAACAAGTCATAGAGTATAAAATATCAATCGATAACATTATCTTTGCACATCCTTGGTGTCGGAAATGATTAAGCCAATATTGACTTGAATAAATACTTTCACTTTTAACAGTATTAAGCTAGCTACAAATGCAAGACATTTTTACATAAACAATGTTTCAATAAATAATCAGAAAATTCTCATATTCGACCTATTATATTAGCCATATTCCATAAAATATATGCGATTGTTTCGCCCAAGAAATATGGACCTTAAGATTGCCCAACCTCGCCTTGCCACTGGTCCGACCTGCCACACAACAAGTTAGAAAGGATCACGGGGGGAATTCCGGTGGAATCCTCTCCGATGCTTTAGCTAGTAAGCGTTTTAGGTATCAGAGTCACAAAATATGAATATTAAGAATAACATACCTTTGTCACTCTTGGCTTGGATATTTATACCCTTAGTTATTTGAGGGCCTTTTAGAGATCTTGGAAATAGGCTCGCGAATCTCGGACCATTATTTCAGACGACCCGACCAGGTTATCCTTTTTGGATGAACTGAGCTCCTCGAGTTTAGTCTAAAACTTTCGTGCGTTCCTGACCTAACCACGATAAAACCTTATCTAGAAGTTAAGATCAGGTTAAGACGATTCCTCTTGGGCTATTTACACAAACTCAACTCAGGCTGTCTCTTTCCTAATCATTTCTTCTTCATCGTACCTGGATTTGTCTCACCCCAACTTGCTGTACCTGAGATGCTTTGAGGCTTGCAATCACTTCAGCTCAGGATCCAATCATGTCGTACCAATCAATCCCCCCTAAATGGTTGGGGTGAGCTGTGACGCCTCAGTTTCCCCCAATCTATTAGTGATCCCAACACGTCTCTTCGTGTACTATTCCCTAACACGCATTAAATACGCATATCCCACCAAAGCATGAGCTAAATTACTAATAGAACGACTAAGCATAAATCAATAACTTCACTAAGTATAAACAAAAGCATCACCAAGCATAAATTAAACGAAATTGAAAAGAAAATTTGCGATCTATAATAGATATCATTTCCCAAGTATCAAGTATAAGATAATTCAAATTCGAAAAGCAAAGAACATGAATTAAACACATAAATTAACTAAGAACTAATTAATAAAGCAATAAAAGGGTTTAGAGTACTTATTGAATCTAAGAAAAGCAATAAATCTCCAACTATTCTGGAGTTGAGATGTCGATCTTGATTGAAAAGTGAATCTTGCGCGCAAGAACCTTGAATCTTCAATCTTGATATTTATTTACGTAACGGCCCATGGAAACGAACTCTCTCTATGTCTAGTTACCCTAGGAAGGTGTAAAAGTTGTTTTCAAGTTGAAATATGAAGGGGTATTTATAGTTTTCCCAAGACTTGGAGAGTAAGTTACCATAAAATTCCTGACCTGGGCCCGATAACGGTAAGAGTTAGCGATTAGGGTAACTGCTAAAGCTACCGTTAACTCTGGATGAAGTCTCTGTACGCACTTAATGGTTAAGCTAGCGGTTGTGGTGACCATTAAGTGTGCCGCTAAACTCTCTGTTGCATCCTAACGGTTGGTCTAACGGTTCGCTAACCGTGAAGTCCACCGTTAACTTGATCTGGGAGCTCTCTGTCGTCCTTTAGTGGTTGTAGTAGAGGTATAGTGGTCACTAGTGCTTAGCGGTTAGAGTGACCGCTAACCTAACCGTTAATCGGTCAAAATTACTACTTCTTCACTGAATAGCACTGAGCTCCTCCGGTTACTTAGCTGTATGGGAAAAAATAGAGAATAATCATCCATTTGCATCAATAATGATCAAAACACGGTAAAATAAGTTGGAGATACAAAAATACGGAAATACGCTTAATCCATCCAACTTATACCGAAATTAATAACAAAAACTAACTAAAATAAGGACAAATTTGTGTTAATCAACTACCCCACGCTTTATTGGTTTGTTCGTCCTCGAACAAACGATAATTGCAAAGAATAACAAGTATGAAAATTAGCTCAAGCGAAGAGTCGTGTCATGCTACATAGATAATTTTGAAAATATAGATAATTACAACGCGACCTCAAATGCTCGACCAGTAGTACATTGTCGCTCCAAAAACAAAATCATGCATCCTCTCAAAGGGTAATATATATGCTTACACTCAAAAGCACTCAAGAATTTTTTATAGGGACGTGTTTACGCTCGAATCATCAAAATACATGTACAATAAACAAGAACTGAAAATAAAAAACTTCTACATCGCATTTAAGTGTGTAACTAACAAGGAATCGGAAAAGGTCTTTGCGGGTTGTAATGTAGGCTCTTTGGACGGGTATGGAATATATAAGTCGTGTGTCTAACTCACGATCTAACGTGATCACTAACTCACCAAACTACTCTAATCACGAAGCAAGGTTCTTCACCTAATTCAAACACAACCTCACTAAACTCTCATAACGTAGCCTCATACTTAGGCTATTTTTCAACTCGCAACCCAAAACCGACTTCAACCAAACCACTTAAACAATTGAGAAGATTATGATACACTTCTTTTACTCAAAACTCAACTCTTTCCTCTTAAACATAGGCGTCATAAGAAATAAACAGAATTAAAAAAAAAAGCCTTTATAAGCATAGGCAATGACTCAACAAGATTCACCATCCTCTGTATTCTTTTTTTATTGAAGGATGGTGATCCTTTATTACAAATTTTTCATAAATCCCTGTTCATGATTCCAAACACAAATAACCAATAAAAATAACTAACTCTTACCCCATGCTATTAATGACATATGTGTTAACTCATAATCACTCATGACTATAGAAAATGGATTATTTGGCCATGATTGGATCATTTAGAATTTTTAGTGGCTAATATATATGTATATAGCCGGAATAAGGGTTTTTTCTGTGTCTAATCATCATGTTCAAAGCTAACTACACATAGCAATTTTAAAGAGATCTCAAAATAGAACCCACTCAAGTACATGCAAAGATGATAAACACTCAAGCTACTCACAGGCTTTTGCATGAAAAGATTTTGAATTGACGCTGCTTTTAAGGTTTGCGAAATCATTTGCGTCCAAGTACCATTTTACAATATATAAAAATAATAATTTTGAAAAATTTATGCACTTATACATGCTCAAAAGACAAGAACCTCAAATCATACGCAGTTAACTTCGACAGGCAAGCCAGACAAACACAATAACGCGCAGGAATATCAATCAATCACGAATAACTACTAATTACTAACTATTACAGACCATAAAAATTTAATATTGGACAATTAAGAATTACAAATCATACTCGACCCATCCTCCTCTCTAAAAATCCGACAATCTTTGTATTGCCGCAAATACAAATAAAAGTTAAAAAGAAGAAAGGAGTGAGAAAAATGTCTCTGAACACTAAAAAGAGTCGAGGCGCTTTAGGTCGAAGTTGTGCAAATGAGCGTCATCTCGATTCTCGTGATTCGAGTGCCCTGGAAAAAAACTACGAAAAACAAATAAACGAAGAAAACAAATAACAAAATAACTAATATTTTTTGTCTTTCGATTATTATTATTTTTTTTATTTTCAAAATTAAAAGAAAAAGAAAAAAAACAAGTAAAAAAATAAAATAAAATACAATGTATCTCTACAAACCAATCTCTCAATTCCCGGGTGGCATATGATCATAAGGGCCTTTGTACGGGATGATATCCATCGAATTCGGAGGAGGAGGAGCAGGCGGCCATCTACCCATGAACTGAGCAAAATTAGCTGTCAAGGCCGTCAACAACTCCCAATTCCCTTCGCTCGCCTCCCGTGACAAACGGGCCTCCTCATGCGCAGAACGAGATTCTTCAAAAGCTAAGTGCGTGTCCTCCCTCACTGAGCGAGCATCATACTAAACGCCAGAAGGACTGTCGTATACATTCGACTTATATCCCGCGTAATCGGCCAAAAAGGCGTCAAAATCAGGTTGCCCCACACGAGATGGTCCGCCCGCCAATCTATTATCGGGCTCAGCATAAGGCCTAGTATCTGTCCTTACATCCTCGTCGTTCACGGCTCGGCCCTCATCCTCATCATCTTCGTAAACCTTTAATTTTGCTCCGATTTTCTTCTCCATGTTCTTTATCTTCTTCGACGGTTGGGATGAAGACATGGTGTTGGCTGTGAAAATGAAGTGTCGGATTGCGGCTCAAATGAACGGTCAAAATGCAACCTTGATCGTCGGGTATGAAAATAGAGATTTCTAACGGGATAGAGAACCTAGCGGTTAGGGCTAGTAGTTGCACTAACCATTATCTATGACCGCTAAGAAGTTAGCGGTTGGGGTTAGCGATTGCGGAGACCGTTACTATAACCGCTAACCTTTTGTCGAACGGTTGGTGCTCAGAAAATTCTCGCCGACGTTTAAGCCAACCCAAAATCAACCCAAAACAAAATAAATTTGCAAATCCCTACCAAGCAGTTAAATTAGAGTCCAAGGTTAGCCAACCTTACAAAATTTTTGAGAGGCTCGTTTCGAGTTCCGTCCTTGGTGAGTTTTCAAATTTACACTGCCGAAAGTTGCCTGAAATCGCCAGAATACGGCAGTGACCTGATTGATGTGTTCTAGCGATGAGATTTGTGGGTAGCGGTTGTTGCAGCTTAGTCGAGTGCTGCACATTAGCGTTTGGAAAATAATAACAAAACCTTAAATTTTCACATCTTATAACCCATCAATGAGCCGGGCTTTTAACGCGTTAGTGGTTACTATTAGCGGTTGGGGTAACCGCTAGTATCGACCGCTAATGCCTCTGTCCAGTGCTAACGGTTAGCCTTAGCGGTTGATCCTTGTCGTTAAGCCTAAAAAGCACGCTAACGGTAGGGTTAACGGTAGGTGCTACCGGTAACCTACTGTTAGGTGTCCAAAATTGGCCTATTTTTCAATTTTTCTGCATATCAAAACATGCATCAACGCACCACAATAATTTTCTCAATTTAAACAAAATATATACAAAAAAAAAAAGGAAGAAAAGTAAAAGAAAAATCAAAAGAAGAAGGAAAAGAATACAAACGCTTGGGTTGCCTCCCAAGAAGCGCAACATTTAACGTCGCTTGATCGACGAGACTTCTGCGATCAAATTCCAGCCCGTGGTGGACCCACTAACTCCACTACTTCATGAACGCGATTTGTCAATCTTCTATCGTGATAAAGTTTAACTATGTGCTTGTGCACTTGAAATGTTGACTCTTTGCTCTCATCGTACAAAGTGATCGCCCCATACTCATCCATTTATTTAACCGAGAACGTCCCATCCACGCTGATTGAGCTTGTTTGGAATCAACTTAAGTCTGGAATTATAAAGCATCACTAATTGACCAACTTCGAACTGCTTGTCAGCAATCTCCTCATCATGATGCTCTTTCAACTTCTTCTTCTTCGTTCAAAATTTTTGTTGGGTTCAAGGAAAACGTACTTCAAATGAATTGGTAGTGGTTTCAACTCCACTTTTGGCTCGAGTTCAGGTGCGTTATTTATCTTGCACAATTCAACATCAAAATCGTTAAATTCCTCTATGATTTCAGCTAAATCAATTCCCAATAATTCGATCACCTCCTCCCCACTTAAATGTTCCTCGCCGTCCCCGATGTCCAACTCGTCTAGAATAGTAACACTTTGGAGTTCATGGATGCATGAATCAACTGGATCAACAAACAAACATTCATCTCGCAGGAGTGATGAAGGGGTTTTATGGATATCTAGAAGTGACAATGTCACTGATTCGCCTAAGACGGACATGTTCATCCTGTCCTTATTCACATCTATCAATGCATGCGTAGTAGACATAAACGGACGATCAAACAAAATAGTATGCTCTTTATTTGCACTGGTACCTCACCAACGTCCAAAATAATGAAATCTACTGGCACCACCGGTTCACCAACTTGCACCAAGACATCTTCAACAATACCCAAGGGTTTCCTGATAGATCGATCTGCCGATTGGATCCGCATGGTGGTTGGCTTCATCGTCCCAAGATCGAATTCTCTATATATAGAATACGGCATCAAATTAATGTCGGTGCCAAGATCGAGCATCCCCCTTGTTGTTTGCCCATTCCTAAGTGAAATAGTAATACAAAAACTCCTGGGATCTTTTTCCTTGGGTGGCAATGGTTTCTTGATAATTACACTAACTTCCTTCGTCAATGCCACTTGATGGTTCGCCGCCAAACGCCTCTCTCTTGAAGCAAGTTCCTTGAAAAAACTTCATATATGCTAGCATTGTCTTGATCACATCCAATAGAGGAATGATGATATTAACATTTTTCAGCAAATTATAAAGTCCCATGAATTTTTTATTCTCCTTTACTAGTCGTAGGCGACTAGGAAAAGGGACCGCATCTCGAATCGTGGTCGGTAACTTCTATGGCTTAGCATTTGATGACTAAATGGGATCGTTGGTTGTCATTGGAGTGGGGACTTGGTTCGGAATTTCCCCCTTAGTGGATCCCGGAACATATCGATTTGGTGTCTTGTGCAGAACCGGCATTGGATTTTTGAACACCTCTTCTTTTTCTTTCTCATCTTGATCTACTACGCTATTATCAATTGTTTTTCCACTTCGAAAGACGTGAACAACCGAGGCCTGCTTTGCTTGACTAGAAAATTTGCCTTTCTCGTTCTTCATTTTTGCCATAGAGGCCGCTATTTGACCTACCATCGTCTCTATATTTCTCAAAATCTTAGAATGGTCATCTAACTTTGCACCCTTCTTGTTCACCTACATAGCCAATTATTCCATGTTTCTCATATTATTGTATATGTCATTTACCTGCACAGTTAATTGCTCAAGTTCGTCTCAATTTCGAATAGTCCCAGCAACTTGATTCTGCTGCCACAACAATAATTAGTTGTGAAGTTGCACTGGAGTAGGTGTTGCCTTGTCGTTGGATATTTGTTTGGTGGGGGTGGTGGTAGGTACTGCGGGTCGGTCTGTGGTGGTATCGACACATAACTCGGGCTCTCAGGACCCCACTTGAAATTCGAATGATCACGCCGACCCTGATTATATGGTTTCGTGTATTTTTGCCCGGAATTTGGTGATTTGTGGTGATAGTTCTGAACGACATTCACCTCCTCCTCGAGCTTGTCGTTGAACACCACTGTGCACATATTCTCCATATGCCCCAATTCTCCGCATCGAGCACACACATCAATATTCTTTGTCGAAGAAGCCTTTTTTGCTAGCTTGGCTTTCAGGGCAGCATTTTCCTTGTTCAAATCCTCAATTCTCTTGTCTTCTTGTTTTGGCGTTACAGAAACTTCATTCACTTTCATCTTTTGGGGTCAAGAGTTTGTTTGGGTGGATTTATCTCTCATCTTTTTGAATAACTGCTTAGCTTCTGAAGCTGTCAAGTTCCCAAAATCTCCTCCGGAAGAAGTCTCGACTTTGTTTTTGTATGACTGTGATAAGCCTTCATAGAAAAATTGATTAACCATACTTGGGGAGTTGTTGTGATGTGGGAAAGCTTTCAAAAGTGTCTTGTAGCGCTCCCATGATTCGTTGAGCAACTCCCCATCTTGCTGATCAGAGTTAGCAACTTGTCTCCTGAGATGGCCTGTCGTCTGAGTTGAATAATACTGGTTCACAAAATTATCACTAACCCTATCCCAGTTTGTCAGTGATCTCGGTTTAAAAGAAAGAAGCCAAGACTTAGCTTTATCCTTCAGGCAACTCGGGAAGCATACCATTTGTAAATCTTCATGATGAAGTCCCAAAGCTGGAATTCTACTAACTTCGACATAAAACTCCTTGAGAAATGCCAACGGGTCCTCATGAGAAAGTCCATAAAATGTCAAAAGGTTTTTAACCTGGTGAGGTTTTAACTTGAAAACTCTAGCAATCCTTCCCAACACGATAGCGGAACTGTAAGGGCCAACCTGAGGGATTTCAGAATCCTGCTGTCGAGGCTATGGTGCGCGTTGCGGGGCGCGATCTCTATCATGAGGTCTCGCATAATAATCATCGTGCTCGTACCTCTCATCATAATTATAACGTTCGTTCTGATTGTTCAGCCACTGGTCCACGCGTCGTCTTTCATAATTATCAGCACATTCGTTCCGTCAATCATCCCTCACATCACTCATGTTCTCATTTCTATCTCGGTTCTCCACATTCCGCTAGAGATTTTCTCAATAAGCTCAATGTTGCTCTTAAATCCTTAAAAGGTTAGGCTCAGTACCGTATTCGTCCGTATTGCGACGTGGGGGGGTGTTCTAGGTGGCTCTTCATCGACGTTCTCATTGAAAACTGAATTTGCTCTTAACATTGTTTCAGGAATCTCGTCGCAAACAAAATCAGTAGGGATGGAAGAATTACTTGAAGGAACAAAAGTAGGACTTGGTCTCGCTCAATTGGAACGATGAATGTTATCAAGTAATGGTGCAAGCTCATGTCGAAGTGATCGTCTACCCTGCATGCACTCAACAACAGATCAAACGTACCAAATGGCAAAAGCTGTCCTAAGTTCAATTATACAATTTGCTCGGTGAGATTCGGATTACTTCTGTCCGAGGTATCACTGTCCAAGCCAAAAGAGATCTCCTCTTCCTCCCGGATGGGGGTCCTGGCCGTGCGCTAAGGGCTCCTGGATGGCTCTGTTTTTGGTGGTTGAGCTACTTTAGGAGGGGGTGGCGAGAGCTCTACAAATTCTTTCTCCACGGCATCTGCAACCGTCTTACCGATAAGCTCATTAATCTGCCCCAGAAAGGAATCATTCACGAATCCACCGCCTTCGTGTGAGGGCATTCCTTGAGGTTGCATCATGTCTTGCCTGCTTGTCGCTAGTGGTTCTTTCGCTTCCAAATCTTGGTGTGGCAGAACTCGGCGTTCCACCTAATTCCGCCACCATATTTTACCTGAGTCCATCCATTTTCATGGATTTTTTGTCTCACGTCTTAGATTAGTCACGTTATTCCCATAGACGGTGCCAATTATTTTGCCTAAGAAATATGGACCTTAAGATCGCCCAACTCCGCCTTGCCACTGGTCTGACCTGCCACACAACAAGTTAGAAAGGACCATCGGGGAATTCCGGTGGAATCTTCTCCGATGCTTAAGTCTGTAAGCGTTTTAGGTATCGGAGTCAGAAAATGTGAGTATTCAGAATATCATACCTTTGTCCCTCTTGCTGGGATATTTTTACCCTCTTTAGTTGGGGGCCTTTCCGAGATCAAAGAAATAGGCCCGCAAGTTTCGGACAGTTATTTCAGACGACCCGACACGGTTATCCTTTTTGGATGACCTGAGCTCCTCGAGTTTAGTCCAAAAACTTTCATGCGTTCCTGTAACGCCCGAGTTTTTATTTTCTTATAATATTAAGCCAAATATTTTTTTTATTATTATATTCTATTGTTTCAAATACACTAAGCCATTATTCAAATCCAATTGAGTTATTTTCAATTATATTATTTTTATTTTTACCAAAGCTCAAATTCAATAAAAACATTTTGTTTTACAAAAGCCTAATCCAAGCCCAATGGCAAGCCCAAGTTTGAACAATATTATTTTTATTATTTTTATTATACCAAACACAATCCAAACCCAATAACAAGGACCCAAACCACGGCCGTCCGTTCCAACCCACCTCTGTCCAACGGGTCGAAACCCGCAACCAAAACCTCCACCATCGTCACCAACCCAAACCACCACTCGGAGCCCCGTCGTTCGCCCGTCTCCACTGCCATTGAATTGAAGTTAGAGAGAGAGTTTAGGGCGGCCGACTTCTGAATTCGAGGAAAGAAATCAGCCACACAAAGCCGTTGTTGTTGCCGCCTACCGCCGTGCGCCCTTGCCGGAAAAAGGTGCTGGCCGATTCCAGCCCAGGTGTTGAATCGCTGCCGTCGACGGTCGAGGGAGAGGTGCGTAGCCGGAGGGTCTCCAATTCGCCAATTTTCTGCAATTGAAGAAGGAGGAGGGTTAGCCCAGTTGGAACCCGTCGTTGCTGCTGTGCGTCCAGCGCCTCTGGCGACGGCCGCGGAAGGGGAAGGGGCTGTACCATTTCCGATTTCCGTTTTGGAAAGAGAAAGGGGAGAAACGGGGGGAGAAAGGAAGAGGAAATAGGGGAGGACGGGATTTGGAAATTAAGGGCTGGAACCCCCTTTTATTTTCTCTAATTTCTAAATATTACGATTTGACCCCCAGCTTTCTTAACCCTTTTCAATTGGACCCCAAAGATTTCATTTTTAACCAATTGGCCCCAGGAACCTTTTACCATTGTTCAATTGACCCCAAGACTTTTATCCTTGTTCGATTGAGTCACCAATTTTACCCAAACCCCAAGTTCAGCCCCCAAGTTTACCAGAAACGCCATCCCAGCCCATAAACATTTCAAGTTGTTCTATTTCCAGCCCTCCAACTTCAAGAACTTTACAAAAAACATTCATATCTACAATTCTATTTAAAGTTCCATGGCCGGGCGTTCGAACCAAGGTTACGAGTTCATTATCTTTTCAAATATTCCAAATTAATTTTTAAATCCAAGTTCTAAGTTAAGCTATTATATTCAATGTAGGAAACGAGGGTCCTCAAAACTAGGATTTTCAAGCACGAGCATCTACATTCAATTTTTTTTTCACAAAACGCATTTAAAGGGGGGTGATTCTAAACTCTTTTCAAAACTATGTTTGTCTATGTTAAATGCAATTATATGAATTATGTATGTCTCAATGCAACAATCCATAGTAGCTTTCGAGCTAAAACAACAGACAGTGTGTTGTAGCCATTCATTTATGATTTATATGATTTCTTCTTAACATTGTCGAACGTGTTCTATGTTTGTCTATGCTAAATGCGATTGTATGAATTATCTATGTCTCAATGCAACATTCCATAGTAGCTTTCGGGCTAAAACAACAGTAGCTTTCGAGCTAAATCTATGGTTGGCCAACATCTATGAACGACTGACAGTGTGTTGTAGCTATTCATTTATGATTTGTATGATTTGTGTTTAATATTGACAAACAAATCCCCACTGAGCGAGTTGAAAGCTCACACCCATTTTTATCAAACTTTTCAGGTTGAGGAGTTGGATGTGGTACGAGGCGGTGGATGCGAAGATGCTATTTTCAATGTTATTCATTTTCCCTTCTATGAATTGGTATCTTTAGTTTTTGTCAAGTTTGAAATAAGATTGAGATTTGTGCTTCTATTTAAAACTCCTTGAATAGTCGAGTACTACTATTTTGATTCATTAAGTGAATCTCCTATTTTTAAATAAATGTTAAGTTTTATTCACGCTTCCGCTCAAATTTATTGTGATTGTGATTTATTGAAAACTCACGCCCTTGATTTTGGAATTTTTGTTTATGAAAAATCAAAAATTTACACTTTTCGAAAATGGGGCGTGACAGTTCCTGAACTGAACACGATAAAAACTTATTTAGGAGTTAAGTCCGGGTCAAGACGAGTCCTCTTGGGCTATTCACACAAACTCAGCTTAGGCTATCTCTTTCTTGATCATTTCTTCTTCATGGAATAGAACCTGGATTTGGCTCACACCAACTTGCCTTACTTGAGCTGCTTTGTGGCTTGCAATCACTTCAGGCCAGGATCCGATCAGGTAATACTAGCAATATTGGCCATCATCAATCAACATCTGCTAAGTTGGTCAATTCATAAAAAAAAGGCCCAAAAAAGCTTGATCGTTTTTTTTGCTGATGTGGCGTGATTTAACACTTCCCTATCATTTTCCTTTAATTTTAAATATTAAATTGAAGACAAAAACCTGGGATATAATTAATTTTGATCCATTATATTGACTAAATTTAAAAAAAGGTACGTGTCATTGACCATCATCAAACCACGTCTGCTAAGTTGGCAAATTCATCAAAATGGTAAATTAAAAGTTTAGAAAGTGCTTTTTTTCTAAAGTTGCTTGATTATATGTATATTTTTTAGTTTGAAGCATTAAATTTAAGATAAAAACCTATTTTGCTTTCATTTTATTTCTTTAATAAATTGATAAAATTTTATTTATTAAAAACTAAAAAAAATCCGTGATGATATAAGAACATAAAATAAATATTAAAAATTATAAAATGGTTATAAAAACTCATATGAACTTTTTATTATTAATGAAATTTAATTAATAAAAATAATAAACTCAGATATATAAAAACATAAAATGAATCTTAAAAAAATTATAAAATAAATATAGGAATATATGAAAAAAATCTAATTTTCTTCATATAACATTTTATATTTATTTTATAATTTTTAAGATTTATTTTATTTTTTATATCTATCACTAATTGTATTAGTTACTTTTTTTATTAATAATTAGTTTTTTTCTCATTTAAATTTCTATAGTAATTTATCATTTTATTAAAATTTTATATTTATATTTGATTTTTACTAATTTCTTATTGATTTAAATTTTATTAACTAGAATTAGATTAAAGGAAAAATAAAAGAAAAAAGGAAAATAAATGGAGTCAAAAATAAGTTTTTGTCTTCAATTTAAAGTTTATAATTGTAAAAAATCGATAAGAAAATATAGAATAATGCCACGTCAGAAAAAGAATCTTGACCAGACTTTTTTTGGACATTTTTTGATCAATTGTTCAACTTAGCAGACGTGGTTTGACGATGGCTAATGTCACGTACTTTTTCTGGAATGTGGCCAATATAATGGATCAAAATGAATTCTGTTCTAGGGTTTTTCTTCAATTTAGTGTTTAAAGTTAAAGAAAAATGATAAGAAAATATCGAATCATGCCACGTCGGCAAAAAAGCCCAATCGAGCTTTTATGGATCTTTTTTTTGTTGAATTGGCCAACATAGCAGATGTGATTTTATGATTGCCAATATCAAATATTTTTCTGAAATGTGGTCAATATATTGGACTAAAAATGATTTTTATATTTCTTAGAAAATAGTATGATGACCTAAAGCCTAGATAACATTTGACCCGTGGAAATGTACTTGACAATCACTTTCTTTCTAATATTCGGGGTCCTTTCTTTAAGCGATAACATTCCAGTTATCGTAATAAACTACCACTGTTACCACTGAAGTGCATGTGACTCCAAAATATTTCAGAAAAGTCATTAACCAAAATAACTTATTTTACTATCGATGCACATGCCACAAATCTTGCTCAAATGTGGGTTAAGTCTATTTCTTTCTACTCTACGTGATATCGCTATTATTTATAAAATCATAACCAGGAGTGAATTCACATTCGTCAATGTCACCACCTCAATTAACATTTATGTATCCTCATATATTTAAGTTATTTCCTAGATAACAAATAAAATACCATGCGTTACCCTTCAAGTATCCGAAAACTCTCAATTGCCTCCAGTGTCTTCCTCCCATATTAGATTGATACCTAATAGTTAAACCTACGTCATAACAAATGTCTAGATGTGTCCACAATATTATATACATCAAACTTCAACTACATTTTCATATGGTATCTTTGAAATCTTTCTTTATATATAATGAGTACTTGGACACATTTCATGGCTTAATGATTCTATTTTATCAACTTAAGTATCTACAAGTTTGCAGTTATCCATTTTAAATTGTTCTGGGAGTATGTTTCTTGTGAAAATCCAAATAAACTCCCAAAGAAATATATATGGATTTTAACACAAAATATGTATTCTGACTCACCCATATTCTATATTTTAAAATTGAGGATAACCATTTCTTACTAGTATCAAGGAAAAATTTGTCATTTCCAGCCAATAGTATATCATTCACATATAGGGTAAATAACTTTGGGTGCAAATTATGGGTATTCTTTTAAGGGTTTAAAATATCAAATAGAGAAGAAATACCAAAAAAGCAACCTGAAATCGGGGTAAAAGATCACCTGAACATTATCTAGGACACCATCTCCATTAATATCCGCATGAAGGCCACCATCTTGAAGATGTAGCTGGATGTATAAAGCACATAACATTACGTGACACTTATATTCTCATAAATATAAAATATTAGTTATAAGGTACATCAATATCTAAAAATGCACTTAAGCTAAGTCAAAAAGTTTCAAAAAATGCATTAGATTACTGCCATGACATTACAATCCAGGTCCCAACTACCTGACATAATATCGTAATCATCAAATTATTTGTTAGCATGATCACATGAATTAAGTCCTTCAGATATTTGCTTCAATAATTAGACAAAAAAGCCAATTAACTCTCACATGTCTTCAAACAATACTACTTGAGTTTAACAGCTAAAAAGACATAACATTTATTACGTCAAAGAACATGGTGCTCAACTGATTAAAGTTGATCAAATATGAACGGGGAATCGGAATTGCTCGAAGGCTTGAAAAGAAAAACGAGCGCTTGGAGGAGAAGTTTTGTTTGGGCATTTAAATGAACGACTTTTGTTCATGGTTTCAGAAGAAGATTTTCAATCCAACTTCAAGATAAAATCACACATTTTCAACCCAACCTCAAGATTTAGAACATAATTTATTTGCAAATTTTCTCAAAATTTTAAAATCACACATCCAATATTCATCTAATTAAATTCCGAAAATACCATGAAACCAAATACTGTAAGAACACATGAAACAAATCTCAATATGCTTGTAAAGAAGAAAAAGATTACCTGGTTATAAAAAGCTTCTCTTTTGTGGGTTTCTGTTTCCTGAGCTGCGAGGAGAAGACAAATACATTATCCACAATAAAAAAAAAAACTAGAGAATTAAATGTTGCAAAGCTTACGACTTCACCAGTTGTTGTTTCTTAAGATTTAGGGAAAATCACAATATTTTGTATTAATTTTATATCTTTATACCTTTTTCTATGTAGTTATTAAAATTTTCATATTTCTACTTTAAAGTCTTCAAGGTAAGATAATATAAATAAATATTTTAAAAATTATGATTTTTTACTTTACAATTTAAAGCAATGGTATAAAATTCAGTGCTTTTTTATAATTTGAGGCATTTCCTTGAACGAGGCGAGTCGCATGCCTTGATAAAGAGTTCGATTATCGTAATAAAATGAATCTCAATTATGTAAAAATAATAGAGTTGATGATAATACTCTTACTACATAATCAAAAAACTTAATCTTTTGCTTAATACATGTACTATCAACGTATCTACTTTTCCCAATAATGTATTTTTTTTCACGAACTTCAGGTGAACTATAACCTCCCGTCAGTATCTATAGAGGTGTATGCATTTGCGTGTGGATGTGACTAGTTTGCTCAATTATACGTTTGATGTGTAGTTAATGGGGTTCGTTTCCTGACTCATGACCGAGACATTCATCGACTAACGCAAAATAGTAGTGTGTCAGTGCCTGGAATGGGTGGAGAAATGTATTATGGCATTTTGTAAGACATTATATAACTTTATTACATTGATCAATTATCAGCTCTTCTATTTAGATGTTAATGGTTTAACTCTGATCATCGACATATGATGTATGATAGAAACATCACAAATACAGACACTGGTACTGAGGGTTACAAAGACGACCAATTCATACTTGTAACTCAAGCCAGTCAAGTGTTTAATGCCAAGGACCCTGCTCGCTCTGCAAGATTTCATATTGTCCATGAAGTCCACCATAATGTGGAGGCTAGTTCATCGAAGGACATTTTAACTGAAGTAGATTTGTTGCACCATGACAACTCTTCAGAATTCACACTTTTTGTTGATCTTGGAAATCTCGAGCACATAGAGCTACATCAAGATAACATGCCGCCTAACCACGTTGTTGAAACTGTCACGCCCCATTTTCGAAAAGTATAAATTTTGATTATTTATAAATAAAACTTCCAAAATAAAGGGCGCGAGTTTTCAATAAATCACAATCACAATAAATTTGAGCGGAAGCGTGAATAAAACTTAACATTCATTTAAAAATGGGAGATTCACTTAATGAATCAAAATAGTAGTACTCGACTATTCAAAGCATTTTAAATAGAAACACAAGTCTCAACAAATTCAATTGAATATTTTCTACTTCTTATTTTAATTGATTTAGGAAATTCTATTTAATAAGATTTATAAAACGATTGTAAATTCTATTATATACCTAAATTTTAAGACTATTATATTGTTTTATTTTATGTAAATTATCTAAAATTATTTTAAAATCTTATTATAATCAAATTAATAAATTTTAGTTTTAAATAATCTAAGAACTCTAATTAAGTGAATTTATGATTCAATTTCAAATAAAATTATATT